>BSBK01000535.1:1865000-2185000 GCA_027943335.1 Chamaecyparis obtusa
TGATTCTAGCATTTTTTCTCTAGTCATGATACCTTGAATTCTATCACCAATAATATGATTTTCTGAATGATTTAACCTCACATACCTTGGAGTCTTAATATTTTATTTTGTAGAAGACTCTTGATTTTCCACTTCTTCTCCATCAATAAATTCTCCATTATGTTCTTTTGATCCACTCTGATTATGAATATGATTATGTGCTTTAACAATTTGATTTTCTTCTTCATCATACGATCATAATTGCATGAACTGATGTCTTTATGATAATTCTCATAAACTGTCACATTAGCACTCTCTACTATATATCTTCTTCAACCGATTGTTAAAATATTTATAATCTTTTCCCTTTGTATAATAACCAAGAAAGATACCTTCATCACATCTAGGACCAAACTTATGACTTCTATCTAGTACATTTGAGGCACATTTTCTTCCATCATCATAGTTCTTGCAGTGTCAAGAATAGATATGTTCCTTTTCTCTTCTATTCCATTATGCTGAGGGGTTCGGGGGGTGACATTTGTCTCCTTATTCCATTCTCTTTGTAGTATGCATTAAATTCACCTGAAGTAAATTCTCCACCGCTATCTGATCTCAAGCATTTCAGTTTCAATCTTGTCTTTGTCTCAACCATGTTTCTAAAGATTTTGAATTTATCAAAATCTTCTGATTTTTCCTTCAAAAATGTAACCCACATCATTCTTGAATAGTCATCAATGAATAGTATGAAATATTTATCACCATAATAACTCCTAGTCCTAGCGGGACCACATAAATATGTATGCACCAAGTCTAACAATCTACTTGAAGAGTATATCTTACTTTTAAAATTAGATCTTGTTAGCTTTCCCAACTGACATTCCTTACACATACCATTATCGAGTTTCAACAATCTAGGTAGATCTCTTACAACATGTGTAGCACTTATCTTCACAATGTTATCAAAGTCTATATGACAAAGTCTCTTATGCCACAACCAACTATCATTGACTCTAGAAATCAAACATTTATCCTTGGTTTTATTCAAATGAAAAACATTACCTCTAGTCTTGGTACCTGATGCAATTTCATTTCCAGAGCTTCCTTTCATTATGCATTTCCCATCCTTGAATTCCAACATGTATCCTTTACCAACAAGTTGTCCAACACTCAAAAGATTATGCTTTAAACCTTCAACATATAAGACATCATCAGTATTATTCTTACCATCAAGTGTAATCAAACCTTTCCCTTTGATAAAAAAAGGAGTATTAGCACCAAATCTGACAACACCATCATTATACCTTTCAAATTTCATAAATTTATTCTTATATCTAGTCATATGATGCGAACAACCATTGTCTACTACCCATTTATCTTCTACCTCAACATGTGTAGCTAGGGATTTCTCTTCATTCAAGAAAGTATGATTTTCATCTATAATTGAAATACAGACAATCTCTTCTTCTCTCTTCTCATGCTCTTCATCAATCACACCTTCACTAGCATAATAACACTTCTTATGATATTTAGGCTAAAAATTTCTAGGCTTATGCTTTGGCACTCTTTCAGGAGATCTAGAAGAAAAATGGCCAATGTTATTGCAAGAAAAACATTTTAAATGTAGCTTCCCTTCATACTTACTTGCACCGTTAGAAAATCTCTTTGCAATCAGGGCTTCTAGCTCTTCCGTCTTTCTTTCTTCTTCTTCAATATATTCACATTCCTTAGCATATCTAAATCCAAAATTAGATTAACCTAAAGAAATCTCACCAGAATCATAATTCGACTTATCCTTAGAAATGCACATATATACTTAGGAAGATTATCATGAAATCTAGTCACTTAAAAAGTAGATAAATTACCTACTAGTGAATCTCTTGTCACCTTTAAAATAGTCTTGATCTCTTCAATTGCAGCAACTTTGTTGTCATAAGGAGGCATCTCATAATTTTAGAAACAATCTCATCATCATCTATTGTTCCACCAACACTTATGATTCCACAAACAAGTTCAGTCACCTTCTGAACACGGGCTTGAATATTTTCATCTTCACTCATCCTCAAAGATTCCAGCTTCCCTTTAAGGCTATGCTACTTTTCTTGCTTCACACAGGAGTATCCTTCATGTAATGCTTAAATTTTTATCCATACCTTATGTGTATTTTCCAATTCCATGACATTTTCATATTCAACATCTGAGAAGGCACTCAACAAGGATTCCTTGGCTCTCATATTATGCCTGAATTATGTCTTCTCAACAACAGTAACAATGGCCAAATCTATAGGATCCTTGTAATATTTCTTAGTAACATCCCAATATTCTTCTCCAAAGCATCTCAAATGTGTAATCATTCTTCCCTTCCATAAAGAGTAATCGGTTCCATCAAATCTTGGACTATCCTTAAAAGATACCATCCCAAATTACCTCAAGTAGACAAGCTTCAAAAAAAGGATCTAGCTCTGATACCAATTGATAGAAAAAAAGGTAGCACACACAGATGAGAGAGGGGGGGGAGGGTGAATCATTTGTGTCAAAACATAAGCTTAACCAATGCTTAACTTTCTTACTTAGATGTATAAAGATAAACATTAAAGAACTGAATGAACATCACAAGAACACATAACACTATAATTTTTTGTGTGGAAACCTAGTTAAGGGAAAAACCACAATGGGGATCAAACCCACTAGATGATGTAATACCACATATAACCCTATTAAAGGTACAAAGAATAATGCACATGCATTTAGGCTCACTACCTAGATCTCATTTCTCAAATACAAATGAGGGAAACAAACCTTGGGAAACAACCTAAAATACAACTAGGGATGCAACTCCCAAAATGGACTGCAATCCATAGTAGACAACAATCCACTAATTTTGTGAACAGACTAATAGCATCTCAAACATTCCAATACATATCTGATGAAGTACATATCTATTCTAATTTTATTTTTGATTCCACTCATACCTCTTCGCACATCCACTGTTATTCCATTCATCATCACCATCTCATATCCATTCCATTTCAATTACAAATGATTTCACCTTTAAATAGATTACATCAACTTTTCACAATAAGGTCGGCTAGTGACCTAATTTCAAAACATTATAAAGAGTAATATACAATCCGCAATGCGATGCAAGACATGTTGGATAAGACATAGCTAGGACCAAAATATTCATCCACAAACACACTACAATCAAAAGATCCCACCTCAAATCTTTACAACAAGCTAATTCAATAAGTCATCCAAGAACATCAACATGTCACAGGTAAATCTCTAAATCCAATCACATAACCCAATGCAATCCACTAATACAAATAGAACACGATCCAAAAACATCATCAAGAAACATTAATTATCGCAAAAGAAACACAATCATCTTTATCTCAAAATCTACAATTGTCTTTGCACTGTTCATCAGGAACACTAAACATCAACCTATGTCACTCAATATAAATAGCTTGTCATCACCCAAATCATGAACCATCCGATATGAAGACACACATCTATGTCCCAAAATCACCAACAGGTTAGTAATAAGAAATATTGCATAATCGATCCTTGCGGATCCAAAAATTACAACACTATCTGTATTGAAGTAACCAGAAAAATGTCCTTTGATAAATCAACCACAACTTCCTCAAATCATTAAGTGAACCTCTGCAAATTGAAAAAAATCAAGTACATACATTCCACAACATATCTATAGCTTTGTAACAACTGATATCACATACATTATCCACACCAAGCCAGAACTATTAACTAAACAAACCAGGAAACTATCAAGAATAAAGAGATATGTTTTTGATTAAGGTAAAAATAGGTTTTGAAGGGACCCCGAAACCCTTTACATAACTGTAATGAAAGATAAAACTATTGGAGTTCCATTAATACAACAATCCATCCTAAGCGTAGGACCAGAAACCTCAAGAGCACACATAAGATATTACAATACAATCACCCAAGATGGTTCAGTCCAACCAGAAAGAGGGAGGACACACAAACCACAACACACTGAGTATCCTAAGAACAAAGCCAAATTAGAGATCCCCTTTTTTATGAGATCAAAGGGTCATGTCAAACGATGAGGAGGATTTATTTGAATTTTTCCTTTTGACAGTTATCCAACCATCTTCGACTTTCACTGCCTTCTTCTGCCAGTAGACCAAATCTAGAGAAATAGCCTCCAGCAAAGGATCCGAAAAGCACCCAGCAAGAGTAACTAAGACACCATTACTAATAGTGGTAAGCTTACCAACAAATCTGGTAGGAGAAGCTAACAGAGGAACATGGTATGTTGGGCTTCCAGCAAGAGAAACAGTCGCACCAAAATCCACACCAACAGGGCTGGTAGGAACAACTTCCACTGAACCACGGGCAGAGCTGGCAGAAACAACATCCATTGAACCAGGGCCAGCAACAACCTACTCAACCACTTGCGAGAAGCTTTGAAGGGAAGACACATTCTCCACCGTATAGTGCTGGGAGGAGGCACCCTTCCACCACGAAGCATTCTTTTTAAATTTCTGAAGATCACAGAGAAGTAAAATGACTAGTCTTAAAGCATCTTCTACATCTGAAGGGGAGGCCTTCATAGTCCACTTGTTGAATCCAGCTTCTACCCTGAGGAGAAAAAAGTTTAATCTTAGATGGCAGGCCTTTTGAAGTATCAATATCCACCAAGATACGAGCATAAGTAGAATGGAAAAGATCTGAAGATTTCTCATCCACCATTAACATTTCCCCAATCACATCTCTGACAGTCTCCAGAATGGAGTCACTCCAAAGATGGAGGGGAAGATTAGGCAGCCTAATTAACCCAAATAGGTTGCATATCAAATGATTCAGAAGAAGGAGAAAAATTAGAATGTCATGGTTTCAGCAATAGCATAAAACGATCCTTCCAACTAAAGAAATTTTCACACAAGATAGTTTTTCTATCCTCAGCATTATCAAATTTAGCCAAGAAAAAACCTTTAGCCATAGGGAAAATATGGATTGTACCAGAGATTAAAGGTTCCCAATATTTGGAAATCCAGGAATGGAGATCAAGTAGAGAGGGCCAAAAACCCTTGAATCTACAAATCAACCCATGCTCAAAAAAAATAGAGGCTATCACATCGATCTCAGAGAGAATGTCCTCATTCAACTTAATAGAAATATGATTGCTGACATGAAAGGCACTATGAGGAATGTCATTCGAAGTGGAACAAGCATGAGTATCAGCAGCCTTCCAATTAGTAGCAGGCATCTGTGCCATGACTGTCGCAGAATCTCTAATGGGCGTCAACTCAACAAACAAGGGAGCAGGAGCTTGAGCGACCAAATGGTCTTCTACAAACTTCCATGCAGGGACCACCGCAGGAACCCTAATAGTTGCCACAATGGCCTCTACAATAGGTACCATACCAAGCATAGTGGGAGTGGTGGGAGCATCAAGATCCTCCAACACCGCTGCTGGAGCCGCCGCCAAAACCCTAGTAGACGCAACAAGAGCTGAAAGAACAACGCGAGCGGGAATGGGAGAACCCATCAATTGTGTGGAAGAATTACATTCTAAAAAAATCTTTGACCCTTGGCTATAAGCACTATAGGCAAGAAGCCCCACTATTTCGCCAAGAGTCAAAGTCAAAAAACTCTCAATTAAGAACCCCAGTAGAGAGAGATCTTGTGGGGACTTGAACCTTGGTTGTAGGCCCTACAAGCAAGAAGCCCCACCATTTCACCAAAGGGAGAAGCCAAGAATAAAGAGATATGTTGACATCAATGACAAAACATTAATGCCAAAATCTATATGCATGAAATATCCAACATGTTATTCATAAATCACACATGATAAATTTTGATTGCACTAATAATATTGGAGAATATGAAGCCCTTGTCACTAATCTAAAGGAAATCGTTCAATGGAGAATTAAATACTTACATATTCTTGGCAACTCATTCTATCATAAATAAATTCAATGGTAGATATGATACAAAATATGATAAAATATTGCCATACAAAGAAATGGTGGAGGACTTCAAGAAATACTTTGATTGCATCACCTTTGATTAGATATCTAGAGAATAGAACAAAGTAGCATGTCATGGAAAATGTGAGATCATTGTTAGACATGCCTAATAAGGCTACACATTGTCATTTCTTAGTAGAAATTCTCTAGATTACTTCTTTTGAATTCCCAATGTTTGAGTTTATGTGTGAGATTTTTGGACCTGAATCTCCCTAGTATCAAGATATATATACCTATTTGTGAAACCATTACATATCCCTTGAATTGTCTAAAATGAAAAGAAAAAAATCATTAGACAAACCTCTTGATATCTTATCATTGTTAACACCCTCTATACAAAAGGTAAAGATGGTACGCTCCTCAGATGTCTTGACTTTGATGAGGTGCAAATAGATTTATGAGTGCTACATGAGGGTATTTGTGGTGCCCACTCTAGTGGTCCAACCCTGGCCAAGAAACTTGTTAGAGTTAGGTATTATTGGCCTACTATGGAGAAAGACACATATAAATTTATTAAAAAATATCAAATACATGGAGATCTAATTCATGTTCCAGCACATGAATTATAGCCTCTAACATCACTTTGTCCTTTCTCCCAATGGGGACTCAATCTCATTGGTAAGATACACCCACCCTCAAGAAATGGTCATAAATACATTATTACTTCCATTGGGTATTTTACAAAGTGGGTTGAAGCCATACCCATGACCTACATAACTAGTATACAGATATCTAATTCCATCCTAAATTACACCATATGTCAGTATGGAATACCCAAACCATCATCAGAGATAATGATATGCCATATGTCAATGAACTTTGTGAAAATTTCTACATCTAACACCATTTTTATTCAAGATAATATCCACAAAGTAGCTGTCAAGTTGAGGCATCTAATAAAACAATATTGAAAATTCTTAAAAAGACTATCGATGATATTGGTTGTGACTAGCACAGACAACCAAACTAATTTTTGCACACCACCTGGAGCCACACCTTATTCCTTAGACTATGGAGCATAAGCCATTTTCCAATTGAGGTCAAGTTACCTTCATTGTGAGTATCACAATAAAATGTTATCGTGCAGATGAAGATTAACATGTATCTTGGCTACATCAGTTAGAATTACTTGATGAGAAACAACAAAATTCCTTAAATAATTTGTAGGCCTATCAAAACCATCTTCACAAAAGTTACAATAAGAAGATTCAGGTCATATTATTTTAAATAGGAGGCTTGGTACTAATGGAATGTCATAGAAACTAGGTTGACATAGAAAAGCCCAACAAGTTTTAGGTTAACTGGCTAGGTCCTTATGTCATCACAACGGTCTATGGGTCGGGTGCTTATCAATTATCTACATCAAAGGGATAGCCTCTATCATACCTTGTCAATAACTTACACATGTGCTAGTTCTACTTAATTAATCAATCTACTAGAAGAACCATTTTTCACATTCTGCTTAACTCTAAGAGTATCTCTATTCAAAAATATCCTGACAAAATAAAACAAACATAAAAAAATGTCAAAAAGAAAAAAGAAACTTAAAAAAATACAAGAAAACCAAAAAAATTAAAAAATCGTCACCTTGAAGAAAAGTTGGCAAATAGGTTTTTTGTGTGACACCAAAAAAATAGAAATAAAGAGAAATCACTTGTCTTATGGTGGAAACCACCTCGGTAGTGGTTTGGGCAAGTAGCATGGTGAAAACTCAGTTATCTGGCACAATGTGTAAAGATCTTTGCTCCACCGTCTCCCTCACACCCTTTGATACATTTATCACAATCCTTTCATATACATTCTGTATTCCTACAATAATAACTTTGGTCTACTATCAATGGCTTCTCATTCATTAGTCATCCTTGTCATTCATGTCTTTTTCAGTCCACCATGTCGATAAATTTCCTTATATCTTGACTGGGGGCAAGTACCAAGTCATGACCTAAAAATCCTTGAAAAAATCTTTTAAAATGACAAAAAGTCCTATAAAATGTAAAAAAGATGAGAAAAAATCCTTAAAAAAACTTTACAAATGAGAAAATGTCCTAAAAAACCATCAAAAAATGAAAATGTCCTAAGAAAATTAAAAAAATGAGAAAATGCCTTGAAACAATCCTAAAAATGATAAAACATCCTAAAAAAATCCAAAAAAAGATAAAATATCCTAAAAAATTCAAAACAAAAATGAGAAAATGTCCTGAAAAAATCCCTAAAAATCACAAAAACATAAAAAATCTTGTAATAAAATTTCTTTGACAATTGTACATCATCAATAAAGTAATTCCTTTTGCATCAACAAACATTGAATGGATGTCAAATGCAACAAGTCTAAACTTCACAAAATTGCACGTTGACTAACAAACTTATCAACTGGTCCTCAATCAAGCTAGACACATTGTCTTATCAATCGATCAATTACTATCAATCCTTTTGTCACATGGTCATTATTTATTATATAGGGGATGGATATACTCGGAACCAAATAGGTCAGTCTTATACAAGGTACCTCATTCTTGAAACCAGACATCATTATCATCGTTAATGTCATCGTCAAACAAACACAGTACAAATACAAAATCAGTATGGTTATTGGCTTGTTGTCCAAGATACTCTTATCTTATTTTTTACTTTCTCAATTCATGTTCCTATACATCTTCAAGATATCCACAAGTGATAAGATATGTTGGGATGGTTCATGACTTTATTTTTCTTGTCTATTGTTTGTAGGATGTTTTTCATAAAGTTTGAGGAAAGGTATTTTTGGTTTCTGTGATAGGCATGTTCACATATGAGAAAAGTATCAAATGCGGAAAAAATTTACAAGGAAAAAAAATGCTTGTGGTTGTCATTGCACATACCTTTACAACATTCCTTGTCTATTATGAGTGCCTGCTACTTGCAAAGGGAACAAATCTTAATGTAGATATACCCATTTTTCTAAATAAAATGGCTCAGTGATGAAAAGTAATTGCTGATAAATCTTAGATGAATTGTGGTATCAATGATTTCTAAATTTCAATTAGGGTTCATTGTCATATTATGTGTTCTTATCATTTCATTAACTTCCTATCTCTTAATACTAACAATTCTATCAGTCAATCCTAATAGTCATTAAGGTATTGTATTTTGGCACAACCCAAACCAATACATCCTACATACATAACATATTAGTACAAAGATCATAATCATGAGCATCATCATATTCCATCCATTTCATGATATATATATATATATATATATATATATATATATATATATATATATATATATATATATATATATATATATATATATATATATATATATATATATATATATATATATATATATGCATAGAAAATATAAAACATAGCTCATTAAGTACAACACATATCATCATTTTCATTACTGTCTCATAGTTCATATAGAACATCATGAACATATCATATAAATGCATAGAAAAATATAAAAACATAGATCATCATCTTTCATTGGGTGCACCGCATATAGAAATACATATCTCCGTCTCATGCATCATCTAGGAAAACATAAAAACATGTCACAAAATAGACCAGAATATGAATCATCATGCATCATCATAATCATCATAAATAGACATTGTGAAATAAATCATATGCATAAAATAGTACACATCACAGATACTCTTGCCAAAATTGCATGTCAAATAAATATCTCAAAAAATGTGTAATTATACAATATCATAATGTCTAACTAACTGAGCTCATAAAATATATGCACAAAATTATTTGCATCAACTTGTTGACTATGCCCTCTAAACTAGTGGACCTAGGTTGGGCAGTTGTGGAAGGTCCAACCTCAGCCTAAACAACAAGTGTACTCACATTTGTATGTGGTGGCCTCATTGGTTGAACTACTACCCCACTACTCTATGATATATGTGACCTCTGAGATGCAGAATAACTAGGGAATCTCTTCTCAAGAGGGACCACACTCTCATAATGTCCCTACCAATATAGTATCTCTTGTCTTGCCTCCCTCGCCTGCCTATAAGCCTTCCTGATTGAGAAATTTGATACCCCAACAATAACATCATATGTCTATTTCTCTGTTTGTCTAGCTTGAGTCTCAGCTGCATTTTCCCTACGTATGGTCTCATCTCTTTCCCTCTTCAACATACTAATTCTATCAAATAGCTAGTGCATCTATGAATATGAGGTTGTTGCCCTAGCTTCCACTTTCACTGCTCTCTCCTTTTCCTTCCTAGCCCTAGTCTTTGCAACATCTAATCTCTCATGTAGGGATCTAATATGATCACTCATAGTAACCATCTATGTTTTCAATGCCTAAACCTCTAAGATCATCTCACATCATGACCAATAGCCACATCCTATAGTCCCTCTCCCCCTACCATCTCCCCATCTGCACCTAAACTCAAATCCTTCAAATTTACGTCCTCTAATGATGATGATGATGATATATACTCATATAAGATAGATTCACTCTCTAAGATACTCCTTGTCACATCTACATCCTCCTCCTCCTCCATCGGCTCCTCGCCTCCTGTATTCAGTCCCTTCACCTATCCCCTTATCTCTTGCTAGGGAAACCACCAAGACACCTTTTGCCACTGCAAATCCTCCCCTATCATTCTCTCCATCATCGCCCTCATCTCCATCTTATCCTCCTCTCCCTCCATCTCTATCTCCTCTCTCACCATCTCTACCTCCTCTCCCTTGA
Source organism: Chamaecyparis obtusa (assembly GCA_027943335.1). NCBI lineage: Eukaryota > Viridiplantae > Streptophyta > Pinopsida > Cupressales > Cupressaceae > Chamaecyparis > Chamaecyparis obtusa. The sequence continues at coordinate 1,875,701 of BSBK01000535.1, forward strand.
CCACCTCTACCTCTCCTTCCATCTCATTCACCCATGTTTCCTCCATGTCCCTCTCTCCTTTTCCTCCTCTACGAATATCTAATCCACCTGTCCATGTCAATAGAAAATGGTACACCTGGATGTGTCAAAGATATGAGTATGTGAAAGGCCCACCATGCATCATAACTAGTGATAGTACATGTATCTGCAACTTGTGACCCCAAATACCATCTCCTAAGAGCCAACCAGTCAATATAATCCATCATTTTTTCCATAGGTATCATTGGCCCCCACCCTAACACATCCATGTTGTACTGTGGAAACTATGCAGAACCTATGGGCACTCCATGTCTCTACACAAACTATCGCAACACCCTATTTGATAACTAAATGTTAATGATCATCTATGACTATGTATTCCTACTAATCAAATACCTCTCTTGTCAAGAAAAATAAAAGTGGTTCTCCTCTTTTTCCCATGTCACACAACCAATATAGGACCTTCAGGTGAACTCCTCAAAATATCAAACTAGCGCTTCCAATATCTAGGGTGTCCAACCTGTCATTGTACAATTGCGTCATAATACTATACATATGGCTGACCTGGCTGAAGGGCCTGCATGCCAAAAATTGGTATGCACACAAATATGTGCTCACAAGCCCAAACCTCTAATAAATTAACTCTACATCCCAAATATTGTTTCCCATGATAAACAATGGTGTACATCTAAAAGTATAGTATGGCTAGCACACAAGGCCCTTGTGCATATATCCAGCTCTTTGTCCAAATCCTCGATACCACTACTCCCCAACCTATAGGAAACCTATGGCTCCTCCTATCTAGAACCAATATACTCATCATTATCCCACATAGAAAACTAATGAAGTCATCATAATCATCAACCATATCTCGACATTTGATCTCATAATGTTGAATCCCTAGCTCCATCTCATGAATCTCGAACAAGCTGCAAAGTTCCCTAATCCCCACTTATGGTGCATAAACAACCCTTCCCTTTGAATAGGAAACCTCAATATCCTATAGACATCTCCAAGGTAACTGTGCACTCCCTTGTCATCAAATGGAAGGAAGAGGTCTCTGAGTACCACCTCTCACACAAAGTGATAATGAGTCGCCTATTATCCCTAATTTGGGGCATAAATGTCACATGCATCAAACCTAGGGTTCCTATATTGTCATGCTCCTCCTGACAATCTATGTCTATAGGAAAGCATCTCAGGATGATTCTATCGAGTAATCAAAATGGAGTCTTTGACCTAAACATGCAAGTACAATGATAAATTGAATCATAATGCAACAAATTTGCAATACAAAAATGCATTTACACTACTATTTTACCACGTCCAAATACATAAAATAATTATAAAATTAATCAAAAAACTAATTGCATCACATTATTATAATTAACATATTAATAGCCAATTGTGTCGCATTACCATGCCAAATGTGCATCAATTAAACCTATATTGACAATGCATTTGCATTGCTTTATTCACTCCCTTGCGTCTAAACTATTATACACGTGTCACACAACAAGTAGTCGTGCATTGATTCAAAATTCCTATTGTAGACAATTGCATCACTTCATCATCAATTGTAGCTAATGCGGCCAATAATTATATCAAATACACACATTTTGACCTAGACTAATAAATTTCAAAGAACAAAAAATGAGATAATTAATGTGTAATTACAAAAGTACGCATTGGTGTTAGTGTGCCCACTAGTTGCTGAAACATCATGATCTTCTCGTTGATGTGAATGACATCTCCATAAGGCATCATCGCTCAAAGTTTCTCTGAGGCCTCATCTTCTTCACTAAATTTCCAAAGCTCAAGAGTGCAAAATGACCTTAAAAATGAACCCTAGGCCCTATTTATACCTTCCAGCCCTCCTCAACGGACATGTAACCCATCCCTTTTGAACTGGTTTTGTATGCTTTCACCTTCTAGAGCCCATAACTTTTGCCAAACAACTTTTTTTCCAATTGTAAGTTCTGTTAGATTCCTAATCATTTTTTTGAGAAAATGAGATCTTTTCCATATTTTTTGCTCAAATTTTTAATGGGACATCATATTACCTAGTTGTTATCACAATTGTACAGGGTAATCTTCGGGCATAATTTTCACTCAGTACTCTTTGAAACAATCCCTGAAAATGCATTGTTTCAAAGAGGGGCAAAATGTAGACATAAAAATTATTCTAATGTCTGCACACGACAATTTTGCTAATGTTTGTCTTAATTAATTAATTAAACTTTATTATTTAATTAATTTGTTTCATTCTTCCTAATTCAATTTCTAAATTCATTATTTCTCTCCAATTCCAATAATTAAATCATTTGAATTAATTATTTAGTTTTTAATTAATATTTTGTCAAAGGTTCCCTAATTATTTTTCTAAAGAATAATTAAATAGTTAAATTATTCTGTAATTAATCTATTTCTCTAAGTTAAATTAAATAATTGCATTATTTAAATAAAAATATTGTTCATTATTTTTATCACCACAATTAAGTGATAATTTCAATTACTTAATTATATCTAAAATAAATAAAATTATTTATTTTATTTATTCCTCTCATGCACAATTAAATAAATTTTCAAACTTATTTAATGCTAATTATTCCTCCAGTTCTACCTCTTTTAACTATCATTGACTAACAATTTATTTCATTCAACTTAGTCTGACTAATCAATCAATTCAATCTACTCTCAATCAATCAAGTTCATTATTCAATCAATTTTGTCATGCAACAACTTAACGATCAATTAGTCTCAGTTTTCTAATCAATCAAGCTCATTCATCTCTCTAATCAATCTCAGTTATATGTCCAATCAACAGAGCTCTGATTCTCATAATTTTACAACCACAATCTATGTTGTCATAATAGGAGCAAAAAATTGAGAGCCCACATTGCATGGAAAGGATAAGGTCAAGGGAGAACATTTGAGTTTGAATGTTTGCATTTGGTATTGAATTGATATTATCATTATTTTTTTGCATTCATTTATTTATTTCTCTCAAGTAAGGAGTAGGGGCGGCAATAATCTAAATCTTTTGTGGTTGGATCTAATCATTTTTATTGTAGGTTTACTGAATTATCTAAAATTTTACCACTTGCTACAATTATAAAATTACCTATTAAGGTAGTTCCTATTATTTTAGTCACTCCCATTCATGTCCAATGCTCTCACTTATAGTCTTCTCTTAGGTCGACCATGACTACATGCCATGCAAGTTATTCCTTCAACACTTCATTACAAAGTGAATTTAATCTATAAAATCATGTATACCCTTGTTGTTGATGATATGTTCCAAAATTGTTTATGAACTAAATTCAATTCTCCATCCATTCCTGCACCATTTCAACAAAACATATCTTCTTATCCTAAGGATACTCCTCTCTTGAAAGTGTCCTTTTAGAAGATGATTGGGGATCATTAGACTTTATACCATCTTTTGTAGGAGAATACAAAGTTCCTATGTTTAATACATAAAACTTTTATAAAGGCCCTAGTGTGTCATGTATCCAACCCAATTCTCAAAACAACTCAACTCATTATCTTCAACATGGTTTAGGGTGTATAAAACAAAGTGTTGAGACTCGTGAGAAACCTACCTCACACTTGCCTCTTGAATAGATTGGTTTCCAACCTTCTCCTTTGTCTACATCCCTTCCCTTATCATGTAACACTTATTTTATCCCTAGCTTTAATCAAGAAAGCACTTTGCCTAACCTTCTTCATACTAAGTTGATTACTCAACCTAAAAAAAATAAGCATAGTCAAAACCTTGTGAAAATTCTTTTTTGCATGTATCATTGATATCATGACCACTCTACTAATGAGTGTCAAGAGTTGTGGTACAAAATTTAGAGACTCATTGATTATGACATCATTCACATAACATGTCACAATGAGTTAATTTTTAATTATGATTACTTTGAATAACATTTAAGTTTCTATCATGTTGCTCCACACTATGTGACATTGTTAGCCTCTCCATTAGGGGCTCATTGTCATTCATGGTGGTGCAATCATACTTTGCAAGTAACATAATAGTTCTCCTCATCTTTATATTTGTCTCATATTTAGGTGGGAAGAGTAGTTTCTAATTTCTCATCCTTTCTAAGGAATTTCTTTCCCCTTGGTTTAGTGACATTTTCTTATCATATGATGTCTTTTCTTACAAGGAAATGTTTTTTTTTATTAGGGAATCTCTCTTATGCAAGAGGTGTGTATCCTTGAGCTCAACCTCTTATTTATTTTCAATTGTATGTCCAAAAATAAATCCATCACTTGAGGGCTAAAAGTGTGTCATCCTTCATCAATAATCCCTTTATCTAGAAATGGGAAAGGAGTAAATTCTTCCCTTCTTTTGGTCAATGATATTTTTTTCAATCTTTCAACATCCTTTGAAAGGATCCCTTTACACTTGTTGCATGATATCTTTTTGCATTTATCCCTTCCTTGACCTCATAGGAGTTGTGATCACTTTGGCTTGGATAGGGTGTTGGGATACCTCCTTGGTGTTAAAGGTGCTTTATCTTTGTTCCTCTTTTTATTTAATGTCAAAATAGTCTTATTTTTCCATCTTAAAGGGGGCGTATATGGCATCCTTATTGCAAATATTCTGATTACTTCAAGCATTTTAGGTAGAGTACACTAGCATAATACAATTTTCTAGGGCCAAATACCTCTCCTTTGCACATATTTTTAGGATTGGTTGACTAGCTTAACATAATTTGCTAGACCATTTGAATTCTATTTTGCATACATTTTTTGAATTGGTTGACTAGCATTTTCTAGACTATTTGACCTATCCTTTTCATGGGTTAACTAGTATAACACAAATTTCTAGACCATTCAACATCTCACTTGCATAGATTTTAATGAGTTGACTAGCATGTACTAGACCATTAACTACCTTTTTAAATTTTTTTATGGGTGGAACTAGCATAACACAAATTTCTAGACCATTTCCCCCTCTTCTCTTTTCCTTTTCTCTCTCATGGGTCACCTATCACAACACAAATGGCTAGTTTGTGTCATCCAATATCTTTTTGAGCATGGTACTAGCAATCGAGACATCTTCCTTATAGAGGTCTCTTCAACTAGTGGACTTGGAATCTTAGTAAGCTTTAGGATTTTATTTTGGTTTGTGTGTCCTTGCACATGGTTGTATGAGTTAAGATCCTTGTTTTTTGGGCTTTTATCCTTAAACTTAAGATTAGTGATATCTTATCTCTTTTTTGTTTGCCCATAATCACATTTTATCCCTTTCTCTCTTTCTTCAACTTTACTATGAGCATTAGGTGGACTCATACTCCCACTAATTAGGGGCTAAATGTACCATCCTAAATTGTAAGCACCTATAATTAGATGTTTAATTTAGGCCCATTTTTATCATGTATGGCTTCCTGTGTTAATTCCATGCTCTCCTAACACTCATTGGACCTTTAAATTAATATTATAAGTCTCATGTTAATTCAAATTCACCAAATATTGATGTGAGCCCTTAATTTTACGAGTGTTCCTTTGTTATTTCTCCAAATCAATCATTTATTAGCTTACATAGGCCCTACTTATCATTTGTAGCTTTTGTACTTCTTCTTGACCTAGAAATTAGCTATGCTTTGTAATTCAACATCCCCTAGTTATATGGGGCCCATGGTTTAAATTTGAGCCCTGATTGGTTGGTATACATCGACCTAGGCATTCTATACCTTGGGTTTTTGGGCTGAGATTTGAATTGGGGGCCCAACTTGGTAATTTAGTGGGGTATTTGGATTTGTGGTCAACCCTCCCAATTTTTAGCCCCTGAAATGTTGTGAGAGGCCCTATGTCCCCTCATTTGGACATCCATTATCATTAAGTTCATAAGGAAGAGCATCACATATACTCTCAAGCATCCATATTCATTATCAAGAAATCACATTCAAGGTTTGAAGGAAAGCATCCAAGCATTCAATATCTAGACGTCTTCTCAAGCATTCAAGGTGTTTTTCTCCCTAGATAAAGCTTATATCCCTCATTGAAGGCCAAGAAAAGGAGTCAACCATCAAGGAAGAATATTATTCATCAACATACTTCATTCTCTCTCTCCTCCCAAATATTGTGGCAAACTAAAACATCCATTAGCAAGGTTTTATTTTTCATGATTTCTTTTTAGGTTTTTATATTAAATTAAAGCTATTACATCATCATATTCCATCACATTCAAAGAAGCATTTACATTGCCAAGTTTTGAGATGTAGCCTCTACTATATGACAACATACTTTCATTTAATTTGTTTCATTTCAAAGGTGATTCCATACATGAGTTTGACTGAGGAAATCCATCTATACAACCTTCTTCCCCATTTTTCTGTGTGCGAGAACACTTGGTGAACCTACTAGAGAAAAAATGAGAAGTACAAGATCCAATAGACAATCCAAGAAAATTTCAGACAAAGTTAGAAGGTATACAACGAGAAAGGTGTTTTCTACCCTCCAAATCATCCTCATATTCAAACCACAAGTCAATACTCTTGTTTATGTGCCATTTTAGGTCACTGTAGATTCCTATCTGATTTTTCTCTATCTATTTATGTTAAAAGTTATCATTTAAGCTTATTTAATATTTTATCTTGCATCATCCTATCATATTTCTCTAAATCAACTCATCCTAATCATTATCACAAAGGATCATTACACTCACTTAGTGCTTAAGTCCTACTCATGCATATTGAATTCATCTTCCTTCAAATTGTGCATTAGGAAAAGGTGGACAAATCCCCCTTGTGAGTTGCTTCCCTTTTTCTACTGTACACCTATAAAAAAATGACAATATCATTCTTGCAACAAAATTCCCCTTGCTTGATCAACATATATATTGGTATGACAATCTTTGATGTTAAGGACAACAATCCCAACATAATCCCTATTGGCATTTTATAATGTGTTTTTTATTGGTTGACCCTAGGCAACATGGAACCTCAAATATGGTACAGTTGTATCTACTACAACAAATGCCTTCTTGATCCATAAGATCATTGGGGTCAAGAAGAAAGAGAAATTGGAAGAAATGAGTAAGGACCATTTAAATCAAAACCTAGTAAGCCTATGAAATGTTATGAAAGAATTTGCCAACATTTCAAGATAATGCCTATGTGGAAGAGTTGCATATTTTGTCTTCCTTAGTGTGATGATATATGGATATCATAACAACAATTGACTCAAGCATTAGTTGCAATGGTAAGGATTAGTTGCAATGGTAATGTCTCAATTTGAAATTTGTGAATGAAAATTAGGGATGCCTCCATAATTTGTTACCCCTAACTCCAATACTTCTTGCTTTAAGCTTGGGCGTTGTGTCAATGTAATTTTCCCTCTCATGGACAAACTCAGAGAACTTGAGAATTAAGTTATGCTCTCATAGATAGAAAGCTACCTACAATTTCTCAAAAGGTGCTATTGAGAGATTTTGAGGGCCTTTAGAATTAGATGATTCTTCATGGATTTTATAAAAGCATGCAATGCTAACATTTTAAGCTCAATTATTTTAAAAAAGTCACTAGTAACATTGATGCTTTTAGCAACAACTAATGCTAAAAACTTGTGTGTGTCTTCTAATGATGTCACATGGAAAATACAATACTAAGTCCTAAGCTGGTAGGGAAAATATCCAACCCTATGCCAAGGCGGCCATTGGAAATCTGTAGACCTTATTTTTACATTTTGTGGGTAAAATTCCAATTGATCCTGAAGTCGCTAGATAAGATAAGATAAATTTATTAATGTCCAACAAGAGACCACAAGGGTCTATGGGACTGAAAAGTGTACAAAATAAAAGACCACCAACAACAATAGCACCAAGCAGTGCCAAGGAAAGAAAGAAAACAAGGAAAACAAGAGATACAAGAAGAAGTAAGGAGCACAAGAGCGAGGCAAGGACTAAGGGTCCTTCCTTGGTAAAAAGAAGCCAAGCATCGAAGGGTACAGACTAGGGCGAGAAGGTGCCCTAAACCACCGCTGAGAAAAGTTAGGAGGGTGCTGCTAACGAGTATAACAACTACGAGGTCTCACAGATCTAGAGTGACTAGCGATGGTGGCACTGGAAGGCCACTTTGTCCCACGTACAGGAGACGAGGGAGAGAACAAAGCGGTGATAAGCTGAACCGGGGTCGTTCTCTGGGGGAATAAGAGTTGTAAGGTGTGGTCACGAAGCTGCATAGTCTCTCTGAGGTACAGTGCAAGGCATCTCTGGTCTGTGTAGTTGAAGAAGGCCGCGAGGGAGTTGAAGCAATAGAATCTCCCATAAATTTCATAGTAGGCGGGACAGTGAAAAATGAAATGGATCTCAGTCTCAGTCGTGCCCAAGGTACACAAGTGACAAGTCCAGTCCTCTTTATCCATGTGGTGATCTGTCTAAATCCGAAGCCGATGGGAGCCAACCCTAAAGGAGCCCAGAGAAATGTTTAAGGCATGACACCAATGCCGAGACAAGTAGCTAGGTGGCACAATAATACTATCTCTGATAACCAAAAAGTGATCAGCGTAAAAGGCCATCTTCGGGTGTAACCCGCCAGAAGGGTTACACCAAGTTGTGGTGATATACTGTCTATAAATGTCAAGTCTGACATGCTGCTTCAACTCCTACTATGAGGGGAGGAGGTGGGCGAGAGCATTGAGAGAGAACTGGAAGGGGGGAGGTGGTCAATATCAATCCCAATCGAGGTCAACAAAGATGAAGCCTGTGCGAACCAACAGCGGGCCCGGGAGGTCGGCACAGAATTCACCACAGAGATAGAGGAGCAATAAGCTAAGAATATCTACATTGGTCATCCACAGAGTCAGCAAAATCATGAAGATGATAAAGAAACCAAATCAGGTCGAAAATGATAGCCAACCTAAAGGGATGGGCCCCGAACTCGGCCAAAACAATATTGTGGGGGGTGAGCCGATGACATCTAATAATACGCCAAAGAAAAAGGGTCTGGACACGCTCGATGGAAGCCCTGTCAGAATCAAGGAGAGAGGGCCCCCAAACCACCGAGCCATAAAGAACCGTCGCCTGAACCAAGGAGTCTAGGAGGGACAACTTGGATGAAGTGTCCTAGAAGTGATGTATGAAGCACTGTCTCTCAAGCATGGCAAGGGAGCCCATACTCTTACAAACCCTAGGCTAGATGGCAGGTCTCAAAGTGAAGCAAGGTCCAGAGAACTTGACCCCAAGGTACACATATGAAGTGGTGATCTCAATCTCATGACCTTGGAAGTAGAAGTGCAGATGAGAGGTCTTTAGGCAGTTGAAGACCATAACCTGAGTCTTTCTCAGGTTCATAGAGAGCTGACGAAGGTCATAAAAAGAGGCCAAGCCATCGAGAAGTCTTTGAAGACTCTCTAGAGAGGAGGCTAGAAGGACCACGTCATCAGCGAATAAGAGAATGGAGATCAAGACCTGATGCAGGTAGCAACCATTCGTATGGAGTGAGGAGTCTCTGAGGAAGGTCTCTAGCTCATCAATATAAATACCAAACAAGGTGGGGGAAAGAGGGCAGCCCTGTTTCACCCCAATAGTGTTCTAAATAGGGGCAGAGAAACCCTTTGGCATCCTGAATCTACTAGTAACACTCTCATGTAATCTCATAATGGTAGTCAACAAAATCTCTAAAATATCGATGTCCTTTAGTCTCTGAAAAAGGGCAACCCGTAGGACGGTATCAAAGGCCTTATGAAAGTCCACGAAGCAATAGTAGACTTTGTCAAAGCGATGACGAGCCTCCTCGATGATGGCCCACAATGTCAAAATAGGGTCCATGGTCTGGTAATCAGCCCGAAAGCCAACCTGACCCTTGGCTCTGCATGCTCTCTTGTCAAGCTCTTTAGAAAGAGTAATGTTCAAGGTTGTAGCATAAAGCTTAGCAAAGGTGTGCCCAATCATGATAGTTCTGTAGTTACCTAGATCTGAAGTCGAGCCGGTGAAAATCAGATAGATGATGTGCCTCGACCATGAGTTAGGGAAACTGATGCAAAAAACACTATTGAAGAGCACATGAAGAAAGGAAACCAAGACAGGGACGTTGAGCTTGAGGAGCTCGGCTTGAAAACCCTCCTCATCCACAGCTCTACTAGAGCTCATGAATATGATGGCATCACGAATGATGGACGGGGTGAAGAGGTGGCAGCTGGGAGGCGGGGTAAAGAGGAGAGGAGGCTGGCCAAGGATATCGTAGAGAGTGGAGGCATGGGTGGTGAGGGAGCAAAGGTCAAGGGTGGAGGGTGGGGAGGAGCAGCAGGGGAGAAAAGTATGCCAGAAGAGCTTCGAGTTGCAGGATAAGGTGTCACAAAGGGAACGACATTGGGAAGAAAAGAATGAATGCTTCTTATAGCCAAGGAAATGACTATAGGAGCAGTGAATACTAATGAAATCAGCGAAGTGTGACAAGAACGCAAAGCGCAAGTAGCGGTGGAAGGTCTTACAGGCATCATCGAACCAACGATTCATGGGGCAAGTGCTACGACAGAAAGCACGATGATGTGGGAAGTGGGGGATGGAGAGGAGAGCAGATTCCCAGATAGCAGCGGCCAAAATGTCGAACAAGGAGGAGACCTCGCAAGACAAGAGGGATCCAACATGGGGAAGGAGCCATCTGAGATGGAAGAGGAAAAGGTCACCATCACTCTCAAGGAAGCGGAAGCAAACAAGGGTGCAGATAGGCACTTGCTGGGTCCTGGAGGGGGGGTAAATGAGGAGAGGAGGTGAATGGCGGTGGGAGAAGCAAAGCACGAGATTGAGAAGAGCATGGTCCGCAAGGGGAAGGCGGGTGATAGTGAAGCGGCGAATGAAGGGAATGAAGGGGGCACAAGCGAGGGCATAATCCACCACACTGGCACCCCCACCATGGGGCTAGCAAGTGAACAACTCGGAACCATAAAAGCAAGGGAGGCCATTCAGAATCACGAGGTCGGAGGACTCGCACAACTGGAGGAGGTGACGACCGTAAATAGAGAGTGGCCCCTGACAATCCTTTGAGGTGCGCTAAAAACCCAGGCTAGTGTGATCCATCTCAGAAGTACAAGTCCAATCAAAGCGGTGGTCGTGCATAGGAGTCTACAAATCTCTAGTCTGGGCATTAAAATCCCCTAGTAAAATGATGTCGCCCATAGCCACAAACTTGGAGATGCACTCGTACAAGTCAAGGAATGGGCCCCCATCCTTCGCACTGTGAATGGCATATGAGGAAGAAGCAAGCAGGAAGTAGCAAACAATGATAAATATGTCCCTTTGATGTTGGCTAGTAGGACTAATACGGATCGACATGAATCTGGCATGGACGTTGGTGTGGACCAAAGAGGTAGCACTAAAGAGATCATCTCTAACCAAACATCCCACACCACCCAAGCCCCGAACACCACCAGAGGCCCACACCTCCTCCCTACAAGTAGAAAGCCACTGATACCTAGCAAAACCCAGAAGAGGACGAATGAGACTCTCATGCATCTCGGTGACAACTAGTATATCCGCAGAACCAATAGCATCATGGAGGAGACCCAGGAGGGACCATAGAGAGTTGTTACCATTCCAACAGTTGACAAGAAGAGAGTCAAAGTAGGGTCCACCCTTGACCAACTGTTGGCGAGAACGTCATGCGACCTTGGGGGCCTATCTCGCTACCCAACCGCTAGGAGGAGAATTGCGAATAACTGCCCTAAGGTTACAGATAACCGCCCACTTACCATTGTGCCTAGCCTCAACCACAAGGCTCCTAGAATGTTTCAACTCTATCAGCTGGGATTTTGTGAGGTCCTCATCTAAGTAAATCTTAGGGGAAAGAGGGAATAACTTCCTCTTTTCCATAAGAGCACGTAGCCTATCAGAGAGGGAGAGAAACCAGATAAAGAGAATGTCATCCTTGCCTAACCAGCACCTATCAAGTGTGATGTTTGAGATGCCAAGCTGGTTTGTGAGGAAGGAGTACCCAGCCGCCATCGGGTCAGCATTGGAGGGGAGACAACGGACCCGCAGGTTTAATTCACAAGTCCGTCTCACACGCTTGTCGTCCATCTTCCCTTGAACCAACTTCTCAACACCTGAAAGGGGTGCAACAACAGCAGAGTTGCACAAAGAGGCCCAAGTATTCACTTTGTCTTCAGTTTCCGTCAACAGAGATGAATGCCTCTCCACAATCTCTGATTGTTTCTCTTTGATAGTGTCCAGTTCCTTGAGCTGCTCGATAACAGAGTTCAACTTCGATCTGAGGCCTGCAGTTTCGGCGACTAGGGAGTGCACAGTATCCCAGAGAGTATGATTCTCATCTTCCAACTTATTCAACTGATCAAAGAGTTTAACAAAGAGTGTGGATGACGTAACAGTAGCATCTTTCAGGGTTGCATTGTCAGTCTCCACTATAATCAAGCGGTCAACGAGTTGCTGGAGTGTGACTGGATCAGGTAGGGGGTCTCTGACTCACACGAGCAAGTCAAATGTCTGGAAACTGTCGCTACTAAAACCCATAGGTCAGGCATTCTGTCAAACAGTTTGCAAACAACAATCCCTTTCCACAGAGGCCCACAATTTTCACCCAAAAAATTTGCTGAAGAATGTGGAGCCTATTCCAGTCTACCCCACCAAAGTAAAACTATGTTTGTCTCTTCCTGTTGTGGAGCCTGCAATTCTACTTGCCCTACGAGATCCAACTGTGGGACCCTGCAGTGCCTTGTTGTTCCCTGCTTGTCGTGTCTGCTTGTCTGATGGCTCCCGCTTCCCCAACACGACCTGGACCTGTTCTGACTCTCGTAGCTTGTTCTGCTCACGTTCTAACTGCTCTTTTAGCAGTGAGTGGAGCGGCTGCACTTTCTGCGGTGGGCGGTGTTGTGCTTGGCAAGGATGCTTACCCCAAAATGGCTACGGTGTCTCTTGCTTGCCCCAGATGGTATTTTGCATTTGGATGGCTTTGAAGAGTCATTGCAAATTCCATGGGCTGATCTATAGAGTGTAGCACTACACAAAATAGAGTGTAGCACTACAGGAAATAGATAAGATTGTGGAAAGTTTCCTATACTACACTAAATAAAATAGTTGTGTTACATGGGGACACATATTTTGGTTTTTTTTTGCTCATTAGTTGTATTTCTCTCATAGCAAAAATCAGAGAAACAACAAAGAGGGCTTGACAAATCCATTGAAATAAGAGGAGCAACAACAACTACAAGTGATAGAAGGAAGAGAGGGAAAATCTCTTTCTTGAAGCTTAGAAGAGGTGAGTTACATTCTTCCATTCTTTTTCTTTTCAATTTTTTTAAAGCTTGAAAAGTTAGTTTTTTTTTTTGCACTTTTTCAATATTCATTGTTCAATCTCAAAGAAATCAAAATCCGTACAAATGAGGGTGGTAGTAGTGAGAATGAATTGGAAGTGGGTGGTGAAAATAGAGTTGAAAGTGTTGAGGCTAGTATTGGGTAGCAACTTGACTTGTTTAAACCCTTCAACAATCATGAATAAATATGCAAAGGGCCATTTCAACAAGAAAAAAACTATTTCTCCAATATGTTACACCTAGGGATCAAATGAGAAAAACTGGGTGGAGTAAGGTGTCAGATTTTCATGCTTGTTTGGATGACTTTAGGAGCATCTACACAAGGGTGAAGACATATTTTGGGTATTTCATGTCATGGGGTTAAAGCTTGTCCAGATTTAACTGAATAGGAGAAAATAGGGTGTCATAGATTTGCACAAAAAGGTTGAAATGGGGAAACAAGGATTGGCAACGTTGACGACTTCTTTTGAAAGTGCACAATCATCTAGGAACTATGTCATCCACTATTTGCAGTAGTCATGTTGAGATAAGAGGAAAGAGGAAAGAGGAAGATGAGTGGTGGTGAGAATGGAGAAATAGTTGAAAGTATGTTTAATGCACAAGCACGGGAAGCTACAAAGTCTTCCATTGCCAAATTCTTTTTCACTCATGTCATCCCATTTCATGTGGCTCGTTCCTCTTATTTCAAACAAATAGTGAAATATATAGCCACTACAAGTCCCACATTCATACCCCCTAGAGATCATAAGTTGTGAACTGCCCTCCTGGACAAAGAGTATTCCAAGGTTAATATGTTGTTGGAGAATATGAGATGGACTTGTGTAAGGACATGTTTCTCTATTGTGATGGTTGGGTGGACTAATGTTAGACATCGACTACTCATCAATATCATTGTCACATCTCCTATTCGTTCTTATTTTCTAAAAGTCTTAGATTGTTTAGGGAAGCATAAGGATGCAAACTTCTAGTTTACCATTTTGAGAGATACCATAGAGAAGGTTGGGCCTGCTAATGTTGTACATGTGATCACAAATTCAACATGTGTGTGCAAATCAATTGGTTTGATGGAGGGTTCTTACGAGAACATCTTTTGCACCCCTTGTGTTCATGCATTGAAAGACATAGGGAAGATAGATTGGGTGAAGCAAGTGGAGGCAGAAGCTAAAGAGGTTCAAATGTTCATTTACAACCACCACATGTCACTTTCTCTTTTTAGGTCATTTTCAAAGGAGGGGTTTCTCAAACCAGTTGAGACAAGGTATGCCACTTCATTTTATTAAATTATTTAAATTTTAATTTATGGAAACATAAAGAAATTAAAATTTTGAAGCTTCAAACATTGTTACATGTGTATTGATATTAACTATTCCAATTACATTGAGCCATATATATATGCCAGTTACTACATCTTGTTGGACGAGATGCTTGAGGTGCATGAGCCTCTACAATTGATGGTGGTGAATATAGAGTGGACCTAATGATCTAATTCAAGCTCTCCTCAAGGAAAATAGGTCAAGCAAAAGATCCTTAATGACAATTGGTGGACCACGCTGAGGTAATAACTACCAAGTTGATTTTATTTAAAATTAAATATTAGATTGTTGATAATCATATTAAATTTCTTATTATAATTCTTTCATACTTTTTGTTTGTATTTTGCAAATATCTTTGCTCTATCATCTCACTCATCATAAATGTCATTAGATATTCCAATACAAACTCTCCTAGTCTTGGAGAGCTATATGAGACATTTAACAATGTGCTTAGGAAGATAAAGAAAATAATTTTGGCTAGTGATCCTACTTTGGGGTTATATGAGCAACATATTAGGCCCACTATAATGTGGAGGTGAAACATAATGAATACCTTGCTTCATAGGGAAGCGTACGCTCTAAAACCCCAGATGGTATGCATAAATTGATGGAAGGGTGCCTTCATGTGATGATCTAGAGGTATTAGCTAGGTTCACACAAGCCATTGGTAAGATGTTTCCATAGAACCAAACTTCCATACTTCTCTCACAATTCCTTGACTTTACAAAACTTTGTGGCCCAGCATTGAATAAACCACAAACAAGGTTGGATAGAGTCATATTGGCATAGAGAGATCCTATTAGATGTTGGACATGCCATGGGAGGGATACACCATAGTTGAAGGTGCTTGCATCTCGCCTTCTTGCACAAGTTGTCAATTCCTCTATTGCAGAGAAGAATTGGTCTACATGTCTTAATCTACTCCAAGAGGAATAGACTTGCCTCTAGATGAGCATTAGAAGCTAGTGGTCGTGCATGGTGCACTTCGACTTCAAGATCATCATACTCAAGCTTTATGGTGGGATCTTGACCCTGAAAATGTGGACTAGGTTGATGAGGAGACACCACTGGGATTGGTTGGGGTTCTGTTGGATGAGATGGAGCATGACAATGGCAATGACTTAGAGGACTCTAATTTTGATGCAATGTTGGCAAATGCAGTACAGGATCAGCGACGTGCTTTTTTTTGTATTTTGATTTTTATATTGAACATGAACTATAATGCAACAATTTAGCCTCTGGGCATTTTGTACGCAATTTTTTTATATCACATGCATATTGACAATGAATTCTGAATTAGGAATGCATATGAGCATTGAATATTGAAATGCTATATGTTAAGGTTCTATAATGTTTAAATGGCTTTCTTTATCCATGTCTTCATATGAATGTAACTTATATATGCAAATTTCCCTATATATTTTATATAGACGTCCCCTTGTGTCTCCAAGCTTGGCAAAAAAATATATCATCCCATAAACTCATCCTGCTATCCCCAACCATCCCCATCCTAGAAACTTGGGGTAACCTTGTAAAATAGGATTTAAATGATAATTAGGTTCTAGTTCTTTTATGAAACAACATCAATGTGTTGTTGTTGTGCTAACACTTTCATCTAGGGGTGTTATAAGCCTCTGACTATCAACATCTAGAATCTTGTGCTTCAATGCACTTTTGGGGGGTCTTTTGTCCCATACCCAAATTATTCCTTACCAAAAGAAAAAGAAAAAAAGCAAAAACTAGATCCAACTATGACTTTTACTAAAACTTATACCTTTAAAAAGATTGATTGATTAATCAATTAAAATTTACAATAAAATGCATAATCTAGCTGATTGTGATGCATTCTAATAACAGGTGTTCCTAATTTTGTAAATAGATCAAAGCTTAGCTAGCCATTTTACAATAAGGCCACACCTTTTTCAATAATGAGTGAGCTGCAATGAATGAGAGGTTCCTTGCAAATATAACGGATTTGTCATATCACAGTTCAATTGTTAGGCTATGAAAAGTGATGAAAAAAATCCTATGGTTATGTTGTAAACGTATGAAAAGTACTTCTCAAGTATGGAAAAATGCTTAACAAATACATTGAATTGACACAGATATTTGTACTAATTAAGTGATTGAATAGCTTCTAGTATCTTCACAATTCATGTCCCTAACATTATGATGATATTCTCTTGTCAAAGTTATATCTTCTCTTTTTTTTGTTTCATGCTCCTTTTGCTTGTTTATTAGAGTTCTCTCAATAGGCTTTGACTAAAATTCAATAGGTTGGTGCCAATCATAATGATGTAAAGACGATTTTCAAAGAGTTCTCTTATAGATGTTAAATTCATTGTTTTTAAGATAGCAAAAGCTGTCAGATTCAAAACAAGGGGTT
The DNA here is from genome assembly GCA_027943335.1 of Chamaecyparis obtusa. Lineage (NCBI taxonomy): Eukaryota > Viridiplantae > Streptophyta > Pinopsida > Cupressales > Cupressaceae > Chamaecyparis > Chamaecyparis obtusa. The sequence goes on from BSBK01000535.1 coordinate 1,892,702, forward strand.
TTAAGATTGAGGATAACTTAACAATTTACCCAGCATTTTCAATGCCTTTTACAATCAATAGAACCCATACCTATGTCTTCCATTGGTTTTTAAACACAAAATTCAAAGAGAGAGGAACTACAAATTGCAATGGGTACCATAACTAAGATAGTGTAACAAACGTTGAAAGTTAACATGAACCATAATGGAATTTGTAATCTAGATTTTTCTAAGTTGTTTCAACTTTCATAGTTTCACTAAAAGTTACCACTTGTGGGTCTTTAGGAATAGTCACAGTAGAAATTTTTGCATATTCAAATTGAATTATAAGGAAAATTATAAAATGCTTTTCATCCATATATATGATATAATTTTTTATTTTTTATTCTTTTTGCTACAAAGTTGTGCACAACACTGACTTTGAACACTAAATTTCATGAATAATGCCAAACTTTTGTGATGCCCCTTTTCTAGAATAGAATTTAATAATAAATAATAATAAAATTAATAAACAAATATATAATAATAAATTATAATATAGTCTAGGAAATGCTTTCGGATTTTACCCATATATAACGCAGAATGACAACTTTGAACTAAATATGCATTGAAGTAGCATCAATAAAGGACAACGCAAAAAGGCAAAGCCCTATAATGCATAAATGTATATCTAGTAAAGGAAGGAATGCCTTTCTAAATCTTCCAAAGTAAAGGAAGAAATGATGTGAGGGAGGGTATGCCCTCCCAAAACCCTTTGTCAAGAATCAAAGGTGAATGTATTTTTTCATATGCAGGACATTTAAATGTCTCGGGCTATACTGGGGGTTTTCTTCTCCGTTCTTTTTTCCCCAATGCCTGCACTTTAAACGGGGAAAAAATATTTGTATATTACTTATTAATAATCAATATATAGGACAATATGCCTTTTACCGAATAAAATAAAATAAAATTATAATATAGTCTATTATTAAATTAACTAATTAATATACAAAGTTTTTTGGTGGTTGCTCCCTCTGTTGTGTTGGTGGTCTCCACTGTTGTATCTGAGCCTTTTATTGCTATATCTTTTGAGTTATTGTACAAGGTTTCGGGTCCTTTCAAAACCTGTTTTTACTTAATCAAAACTAATTAATATAATAATGAAAAATATAATATATTAATTGATACAATACTATATTATATATTAACGAAAGAATATAATAGTATTAGAATATAATCTACAAGTAAATATAATATATTAACATAATAATAAAATATGTTATTTATCTAATAAACATAACAATACAATAATAAAATAAAGATATGTTACAGAGCAAGTAAAAATAACCATGGAAAGGAGGCTCTTGAATAGGGCTTTCAAAAACGAGAGGGATACCAGAGGGAATCAATGGCTTTCGAAAACTAGAAGGAATCAGTGGTTTTCACAGAGTCGTGGCTCCAAAACCAGAGGGATTTAGGGCAATCCGAACAGGACCTTGGGAGGTCAAAGGAAAGGCACACGATATGAGGAATGGGGGAAGCAGAGAAAAGGAAATTGGCGGCCCCCTTTCCCTAAAAGGTCGTGGTCTTCCTTAAATGTTCAGCACAGTACTGGGAATAATCTTACAAGTGCCCATTGGGGAAGTCGTCCCTTTTCCTCCCTCAGCAGGAACTTCACCCCTCCAAACAAACGACTATTTTTTAAATTTTCAAAAACCGGATCTCATTCAAATTCTTGGAGACAAATTTCTATTAACCCAAACCATATTCCAATGTTTCCAACGTTAGCTAGAGGCATACTGTTCAATCTGCCTCTTCCCAAAAAAGCCTGGACAGCTACTCACTAGGAGATTCATAGGAAGAGAATGGCGCTCTTAGGTCCTCTTAGGAAGCTCGCTCATCACACCACTAACAGGGTATCTTTTAATGCATCTCAGGAGATTTGGAAGCCGGTGCAAGGGAAAGATCCTCACCTCAAGGCCAACACCATCGAACAAGCGCTAGAGGGTTCGCGAGTTGAGGAGACTCTCCAAGTTACAAACTGCCAGCTCCCCCCAATCACAGTGGCGACTTCAAATAAGATTCAGGTATCAACTATAACATTCTCAAAAGATTTTCTTGGGCAAAGAAATTTTTTCCTCTTCCAACATGAAATAATTTGCAAGTTTTGGAACATAATGTTGTCTTTTCATGAATTTAAGGCATCGGTAACTAGCAAATGGGGAAACTTCTCCCAAATTGACACTTTAGACAGGGAAGCAGGATATTTCTTGGTCCTATTCAAAGATAAAATTGACAGAGACAAAATTTACAAGAAAAAAGGGTGGTTCTTTAACAACTCGGGGCTTCACATGCAACCTTGGTCTCCCAACTTTGACAACTCCAAGAACATCATCAAGTTTGTCCCTATGAGAATCAACCTTAGGAATTTGCCAACGGAATATAGAGATCAGGAAATTATTTAGATCATTGGAAACAAAGTGGGTATATATTTGTCTCACCACTTTGACAATTCCATCAAAATCATTTCCAAATTTGGGACTTGGAGCCAGCTGATTTCATACAACTCTGATAACCAAATGGAGATTGAGCAGGACTCTCCATCACCATCAAAAATCACAGAGAAACAGATTCCCATTGAGCAGAGTTTGGCGAACCATTGTTCGGACCTGACCCAGGAAGAAAAGTTTATACAAAGCATGAAAGTGTTTCTCTAGATTTTGTTCTGCAAAGTTAAAAATTTCAGAAACAATTCTCCCCTCCCACAAAAATACCTATTGAATTCAGCTTCAGATAATGAGCCTGTTACGATGCACTCCATCCAAAGAGGGTCTAAAGCTTATCAGAACAGTGGTTTTTCCTCAGCAAAATTGGCTCCTGCAGGCTCCCAGACTCATTCAGGGGAAAGGTTTTGGATAAACACGAGAGCATATCAAGAATCTTTGGTAATAAAAGGGGACCAAGTACTTTTCTACTTATTACATCTTCGATGACAATCCCCCATCTTCCCAGTTTCAATCTCAACTGGTTAGAACATATCATTTCCTTCTAGTTCAGGGAAGTCCAAAAGGAATTGTTAGAGGAAATTGCAGATCAAATTCTTCAAGAAGACAATACAGTCATTATTCCATCAGAGAAGGATAGTTCAAAAAAGGGATCTGCAACAAGGCTGGATTCTGAATCTAAGAATCTAAGCCAGCACTCATCAGTCAATATTGAGCTCCTCCCTGTTGAAGATGATATCTTGGGAATCAAGCTATGTGATCTGAGAAATTCAATAAAATCCAAAAATTCAATCTCTTCTTCTTCCTCCCCCAGCCCCAACATCAAAGCCCCAGAACCAAAGCCTAGTCCCAACTCGGGATGCAGGAAATCTTCTCGGCTCAGGAGTAAGGAACAAAAGGAATTAAATAATGATTCCCTCTCTGAAACAAAGAATCTTCCTGCAAGAAATAAAATGAAAGGGGGGCTTATCTCACTTAAACCTCTAAATCATAAAATCCAGGACATCTGCAGGGACAACAAGAAAAATAATGAATCTAGAGGTACAGAAGAACCCATGTCTTCAAGACTTCAAGCAGTATATGATCTTTTTAGATGCTCATCCCTGCCCAATCCCTCAGTCAATTCCCCTTCTTCCTCCTTGGTGGAAAGAATGTTAGAAGACGATTATGTAGAGGATGAAGAAAGAATTATGGACATAGAAACTCTAGAGGAAGGCATTGAGGAAATTCAAATTTCTCCGGTCAAGGCAGGAAATCAAGCTTCATTAGGATTGATGAAGGTAGATCACATGATTTCTTTGGATTGTGGTACAATAAAAAAGAAAGGCAGGGGCAGGAAATCGACAGTTACTCTGAGAGAGGAATCCGGAGAAGAGTATGGCCAGACCAAAATTACAACTTTCTTAAATGCAGGGAAGGGGAAGTTCCTTCCCAAGTTCCAATGAGGATTCTATCCTGGAATGTTAGAGGCCTTAATGCCCCCAACAAGTAGCGGATGGTCAAATGCTGCATCTGGACATCGAAAGCTGACATTATTTTTCTTCAAGAAACCAAAATGAATAAGGACCAACTCACCAAATTTTTTTTGACTCTTGGCGATTGGCATGGTTCAGGGGTCGAAGCTATTGGTTCCTTAGGTGGGTTGGCAACTCTTTGGAACTCCAGGTATTCACACTACTCTCACATTCAGGACACCTCAAATTGGATGGGAGGCAAAATCACAAGTATCTATTCTATGTTGAATGTATACGTTATTAACGTCTATGGTCCTATCTCTAATAGAAGGAAAGTAGAATTATGGGGGGAGATCAGTAGACGGTTTCTTCAATGGCCAACAAGTCACTTTATTCTGGGTGGAGACTTTAATGTCATTATACATACTTCGGAGAAATTGGGAGGATCCTTAAGAATCTCACAATCACAATCTGACTTCAAGGACTGGCTTCAAAAAGAGGATATGATGGAGATTGAATCAGATAATGGAGCCTTTACATGGACTAACAGGAGATCAGGACTCAATAATATTTTTGAAAAATTGGACAGATTCCTCTTTAAGGGAGATATAATCTCTTTTTCTTTCACCATGAAAGCCTCCATCTATCCATCCTCAGGTTCAGATGACTTCTCTATACAACTTGATATTGTGGAAGAAGATAAGCCCCAGAGGTGCTCCTTCAAATCTAAAAACATGTGGCTTAAGGAGGCCCTATTTATTGACTTAATAACCAACTGGTGGGCGGACGTAAAAGTCAAGGGTTCCAAACTCTTTTGCTTTGTGACAATTAAAATACATCAAACAAAATCTTCTTATTTGGAACATAACCCACTTCAAAAATATTTTTTCAACAAAAGAAGAAATTGAACAAAAGCTCACAGCTTTAAATGAGACTGTTATCCAATCCGGTATGAATCAAGATTTGTTCATGGCTGAAAAGGATCTTTTAAAAGATCTAGAAGACATTTTGAGCAAGGAGGAAATCTTCTGGAAATAAAAATCAAGGGAAAATTGGCTAGCAGCAGGTGATAAAAACACCACATTCTTTCACTCGAGTACAAAGAATCACATAAATATCAATAGGATTCACCACATCGTTGACTCATAGGGGTCTCTTCTTGCTGACCCAAAAGAGATTCAGAAAGAAATTGTCAACTTCTTCTCCAATCTTTTGAACAATTTAGACAACTCCCTACTCACAAGTCAGCAAGAACTTTTAAGCAATATTCCCTCAATCATCTTGGATGCTGATAATCAGAATCTGCTGAAACCATTCTCTGAAGAAGAAATTCTGCAAACACTTAAACACATGGCTCCAGATAAAGCTCCTGGTCTGGATGGCTTCCCCTCGAGCTTCTTCTTGCATTGTTGGAGTGTTTTTGGGAAAGAACTCACAGCGGCTTTGGAAACAGCCAGATCCTCAGGTAGATTCTTATCAAAAATTAATAATACTTTCATTGCTCTCATTCCTAAAAAAGAAAATGCTAATGCCATGGATGAATTTAGACCCATTGCTTTATGTAACACCATTTATAAGGTCTTGTCAAAAGCCTTAGCTAATAGACTTAAATAAGTCTTAGGCAAAATTATTGGTGAAGAACAAACTGGTTTTGTTCCAGGAAGATCTATTTTTGATGGAATCATTATTGCTCAAGAAGCCATTCATTCCATCCAACATAATTAACAGCCTAGCATGATTATTAAACTAGACATCAAAAAAACTTACGATAAAGTGAATTGGAGATTTCTAACAAAATGTATGGAATGTTTTGGATTTTCTAAAGCTTCGATAAACTTGATCTTCTATTGCATTTCTTCTCCAAAATATTTTGTTTTGGTTAATGGCACCCCTTAAGGCTTCTTTGAGAGCTCCAATGGAATTAGACAAGGAGACCCCCTCTCCCCCTTTCTCTTTATCATCATGGCAGAAGCTCTAGGTCGCAGCATAAACAAGCTTCAATCTCAAGGATGCATCAAAGGGTTACAAATTACTTCCTCAGTCCCTCCGGTTACCCACCAACAGTTTGTTGATGACACTCTTCTTTTTGGCTTCGGTTCAGTCATGTAAGCTACTCATTTTCAGTTAATCTTGCACAAGTGTGCTCAAGCTTCGGGACAGGTGGTAAACAAGGACAAATCAGTGATCTTTTTCTTCCACACCAAAAAGAAAATTCAGCAGAAAATTGAATCAATTCTGCCTTTTAAAGTTGATTCTCTCCCATGTTCTTATCTGGGAATCCCTGTTGATAAAACCCTGAGAACTACAGGTGTTTGGAAGCCCATCAATGAAAGGTTGGATCGAAAAATGGTAAATTGAAAATCTAAATGGTTATCCCAGGCGGGCATAATAGTAATGATCAAAACAACATTGGCTGCAATCCCAATTTACCTCATGTCATGCATCTCCCTTTCTATGAGTGGATACATGGACATAGTGAAAAAGTTGAGAGACTTTTTCTAGCAAGGATCAGATCAAACTAGAAAATTCAAGCTTATCTCTTGGGAGAATATTTGTAAACCCACATCAGCAGGTGGCACGGGGATTAAAAACCAATTGTGGCAGAACCAAGCTCTAGGTGCTAAACTTTATTGGAAATTGGTGCAAAATCAGGACTTCAAGTGGGTCAGAATTCTTAGGGGCAAATACCTAGGGAATGGATCATTGTCAGAGATCTTCCGTATCAAGGACTTTCCTAGAGGCTCTCGAATTTGGAACTTCATTTCTAAATCCAGGCACATAGTGGACTCTAATCTCTCTTGGAACATCAGGGCAAGGAATTTAGCTCATTTTTGGGAGGATTCTTGGGGAGGTTTTCCACCCATTCAGTCAAATTCAGACTTCAATCAAATCAGACAGTTATGCCTTTCGACTTGGGGTCCTTTTCTCAAGGATTATTTAATTCCAACTCCTTCTTTCTCAGTAGATGGCTCTTGGAAGTGGATGGATTTCTCAGAGCTAAGAGTGCATTCTCATGAACTTAACTCCTTGATGGAGGTCTTGCAGGGCAGATCTTTCTTTCTCAAAAATGGGAATGATGAAATCATTTGGATTGGTTGGCAAAAAGGCATTTACAATTTAAAGTATTGATATAAATTCATGTCAGGGCATCTCCAGAAATCAGCTTCTATCCAGACCCAGTTATGTTGGAACAAGGTTTGTCTTCCAAAAGCAGGAGTTTTTACATGGGCAGCTTCCCAGGGTCGGATCCTGACAGCAGATAGATTCACACAGATGGGTTACATGGGTCCATTAAGATGCTCTCTTTGTCACAACCATGAAGAGGACTACAATCATTTATTGGTATTGTGCCCCTTTGCTAACAAATGTTGGGACTGGCTTTGCTCAAAATTGGATTGGTTTTCTGCCCATTCTCCTAATATCCAATCTCACTTACTTTCTTGGCCATTACTTCATGGAGAAAGTCTTTGTGGAAATCTTTGGATCATCTCGCCTTCCATTGTAATTTGGGAAATCTAGAAAGAAAGAAATAGGAGGCTCTTTCAAGATAAATACATGGCAATTGAATCTGTTTTTAATAAAATTGAGGCAGCAATAGTGGAACTCATGAATTCTAGAATCCAATCCCAATAAGCCATACACAAATTCTACACTAGTTGGGATGACCTGATGATTAAAAGATGGCATGGTCTTAAAACATCGATCACAATTGGTAGGGGATGCAAAGCAAATCACTTTCAAAGACTATCATGCATTTGGAAACCTCCAGCCTCGGGCTGGTTCAAGCTCAACTTTGATGGTGCCTCTAAAGGTAACCCTGGGCCATCGGGTGCAGGGTGCATTATTCATTCCTCTAATGGGGTTGTTATAGCGATAATGGCCATTCCTCTAGATCTAAACACCAACAACGTTGTTGAACTTAAAGCTTTATTTCATGGATTAATGCTTGCAAGAGAATTAAGATTAAACAGAGTGGAAATTGAAGGAGATTCGATGATTGTAATAAATGCAATCAGAACAGGGGCTATTGCTAATTGGAAACTACAAGCCTCATTGGAAATTATTATTAATTTACTCAACAATTTTGAATCAATAATGGCAAACCACATCTACCGAGAAGGTAACTCCAAAGCAGATGAATTGGCAAACTTAGCAACAGGGGGTACTTCTATCAAATCAATCTCATCTGAAGCTAGTGTTTGGGTCATTCCTTCTTAACCTAGCTCGCCAGTCTTTCCTAGCAACGGTCTCATGTCTCTTCATAGGTAGTTTTTAAATTCTTTCTTTTTGGCGGTCTTCTCTTCTACACTGCAGTCATTCACCTGGGCTCATTTTCGAAGGTCATGAGGTGGCGTACTGTTCCAATCTCCAATGGATCCCTTGCCTGTCAGAATGTACTCATTTGCTCCAGAGATCGGCAGGTCTATTCTTTCACGCAATAGCCAGCTTTGAGCGGATCGCCAAACTACTAAATTCTTTCTTTGGCACTTTGTCAGTTCATTCTTCCTCAGCCAGTTTTAGCCTTCTTTTGGAATAGATAGCAGTTATTTTGGGGAGGCTACCAAGACTGCTTTGTCTCGAAATGACGACGGTACGGTATGTGATCTATGATCGCTTGTGCATTTAAGATCTTCATGCAATTACATTTGCCAGCGATACACTTCACCTTGGGCATTATTCAATGCTTTGTCATTTTCTTCTTGGGAGCTGCTTCTGCTCACGCCATTTCCGTTGTTTCTTCTCAAGCCTTTTCTTTTCCCCCTTGCCATGGATACCCCCATTAAACTGACTACCAGGGTTGAACAAATCGCCTTCGATACTCCTATTAACAATGAAAGGCTTATGGAGGTTTGCATTTACCACCACAGGGTGGTGCTACATGCAGTCAAGAAAGTGTTGGGGGCAAATTTCCTACTCGCGAATCATAGGTACAGAGTCAATTCAGACATTTGCTCGGGCTTCTTAGCTAGTTTACTGGTTGTAGGAGCACACAAGAATCATGCAGAGGAAATATGTCTCCGGTTATTTGATGGCAACTTTCTTGGTGGTTTTCATAGTAACATAGTCGGGATTTTTGATAATTTGACCACTTCCTTTCCATGGGATCTTCCTATCACCATGTCGGCTGGATCGTCCTTTCTTGGGCTCGACAATGCCCCTCGGCGAAATTTTTATGGTGGCCCGCCTAGACAGTTCTTCGTGTTATGGGGGTGGGAATGGGAACGCTAGGAGATCCGACTGGTAGACATGAAAAAAGGCCTGAGTTTTCTCTCGAAATTTCTAGGTATTGAGGACGGGCTGGACTCCCCTTATGGAGATGATTTAGATGACGAGGTGGGCTGGGTCTATAAATATAAATATAAGGAAAGAATGGATGGCTTGGGCTCTCCTGATTCTTCAGATGCAGAAGAAGAAGAAGAGGAGGTCTCTGGAGAGGTCTCAAGGGCCGATGACGAAGAGGATTCTGATGATGGGGAGGAGGTTGTGGCTGCTAGGGAGGACATTGAGGACAACGCAAACAACGAAGATGATGAGGAGGCTGCAAAAAACATGGATCAAGGAATCTCCTCTGCCTCTCAGGAGGAGGAAAATGCTTTGGATAGCACAGAGCAGGACACTACTTCTCCATCGGACTAGCTTTGGTGTCTTCGTGCTCTAAGGTTCCAATTTTCTGTTCATTTTAATAGCTCAGTATGATAGTTTAATCACTCCTCTAGTTTGTATTTGACTGGTTCAAATTAATTTTTTGTATGATTTTGGTACTGGTGCGGAGCTCTATTGCTCTATATTTGGTGCACCACGTCTCTGACTGGATTAGCTAAGTTTTTGCTTAATTTTGTATATGGGTGCTGAGCTCTCTTGCTCTATATCTGTTGCACCATTTGAGAAGCTTATTCTGCAATGCTGCAGAACTTACAAACTCTTGTTTGTTTTTCAAAATTTATATTTAAATATAGTACTATGGCTTCGGCCTTTATCGATCAAAAAACAATAATAATAAAGAAAATAAAAATAGAAGAGTTAAAATACAATGTAATTACAAAAGGACCAATACCACTTGAATAATCGTTGTTAGCAGCTATAATACTGGTACCAAATGAAAGAAGAGTCGCCATCGTGCATCAACACCCCAGCACCATACCGTGGAGAAAATGGTAATCATATAGATTGCCTATCTTATTCATAGGAGAAGAATTTGACATACTCCTATCCTGCCGTAAATATCAAGCCGCCATGGAATTCAGTTTGTAAGGAACAATGCATCCACGGAGACCATGGACGGGGGAAGGAGAGCATGGAATCAGCGACTAGGGATCAATATCCAGAGACCCAATAACAATCAACAATGATCAAGTAAATACAACCAGCAATCAAATAATAATCAACAGCGATCAAAATTGTTAAATGACGGGGTGCGATGAAAGGAAGAAGACACGTGTCTTCACAAGAGACAGCCACTAGCAAAAGTCACCTATCTTCAAAGGAACGATGGATTATAAATGAAGAAGGCTGCGAAACAATAGAGGGGAATCAAGGAGGACAAACACCAACATAAAGGAAGACTATCAGCACATAAAGGAGGCATCGAATGAGAAGGGTAGGAGATAAATAAGGAAATCTTAACAAATCAGAATGGAGGGAAGGATACAGACAGCAACCAGCATCATTTGAAAGGTTAAACCCATCAACAGCGATAATTATATCAATTGCATATTCATAAAGAGATCGCTATATGGTAGCGATTGCAGATGTTATTCATCTGATCCATAAAAGAGCGATTCGTAAATATACCAGTCATCTTGGTCTTACCAGAACAGATTGTTCATACATTATCACATCCAATCCATAAAGGATCGATTTTTAGTTATATCAGATTTCTCTGCATTTTCAGATCAGTCATCATATCAGTGATTAGAATCACAGTTTCCCAAAAAATCCATAAATAATTTGATCTTGTCATTCTAGCACATTTGTCGATCTCATTGGATTGAAATAATAAACCCTTGATATAATCGATATTTATATGCTCAAGAGTCGATACAATAGCCACCAAGACAGCATTTATATCATAATCAACATCATAGAAGGATTGGTCCATAAAAATCAGATCAATAACTATACCAGAGTTGTTGCGTGACAATAGAATCTTGGCAACAAACTTAGTTCTCATTAATATAAAGACTGGACAATTGCATTGATCGAATTGTCCATCCACTTCCAAAGACAATCATAAAGATAAGAGCAAGGACAGTGATTTTTCATGTTAAAAAAATGAAATATATACTTTAATTTAACATTCAAATCAAATAAAAAGATTTCATTCTTGAATTCCCTACACCGTAAAGTTGTACAGAAATCCATTAGATCTCATTAGATTGAAAAATTTGAAGAAAACTTAGAAGGGACACTACAACTTTACAACAGGATAAGTCTCTTCAGAGAGTTGTGTTTGAAAAACAAAAAAATTGTATTAACAACATTTTCGACAAAAATGCACGCATTCCACAATTTATGCTTGAAGGTTTCTACATATTTTTCCACAGACCACCTCACAACAAGAAAAAAAAAAGCTTTCCAAACGTGCTCTAACAGCTCTGGCGGCAAAAATGTCTATTGTTGGGCATGACTATCGTTGACCCATTTGGAATGAATGCCTCCTGCAGGAACTACCAACTTTCGGCCTCATCCACTTCAGACTTGAAGGCAAAACTTGGAAAAGCAACTGTGATGCTTCTGCAAACAAAAATAGGTTGCCCGCTATGGTGTTAGCTTAGTTTGAATCAATAGTGATACTAGGAACATCAAAAAGCCAAGAAATTATTTTTGCAGACAAAAATAACTATTCCATTAATTAAAGATATGAAATTCCCCAGTACATGGTTATTGCTTTCAAAATTTCTGGAGTAGAATATGTAGACTTATTTTCTTCCTCAACATTTGGTCACTCTCCATGATCAGGATGAGATAGAGAAAAGAGAGAGATGACTTAAAAAATTTAAAATTATATTATTATAATATATAGTAATTTATGAACAAGAAGAAAATTTAAAAATTTAAAAATGCATACTTGTGAGAGAATTTGTATTACAAGAGGTTCAAGTAATTAGAACCTTGACCATGTATGCACCAAACTTCATTAGCATCTTTTTATACTTGTCTCAAAAAGTGCAAACATCATAACTCCTTGAAGATATAAACTCACCAAACTCACTCAAAATAACACTTCCGATATCTAAATCTAGAGATACTCTTCTAAATGCAGTCTTGTAGCCTGTAGCAACATCATCTCTCTATGGTGCCACCCTCCTCGACAATTGAAAATATCTCTTTGCTACAACACTTGGGGACAAAGCAAATGTTGGCAGATGTAAGGTCATGGCCATCTTGTTCCAACGATAAACAATGATTTTTGACACTTTTGAAACATGTTATTGTTGGGCCATCTATTTAGCTTCTATCATGGTTCTTATTTGTTTAACCATGGAGTCCATGTCATCATAAATTTCACCCTAACATAGGTATTATATATCAACATGCCTAAAATGACGATAATGGGCTCAGTGAAACTTGAAACATATTCCACACAAGCCCACCACTTATTATCTAGGATCAGTGCATTTTGGACTCTTCATACACTTCTAAGACTGTTGATGGTCATACCAGTTAATTGATGCAGAAGCATCATAGGGTGCCATTTTGGGCATTTTATCAGTTATTGGTTTTCAGGTTGTTTAGGTGTTTTTGAGTCTAATAAGGTCCATTTTGGAAAGTTTGAGGTCAAGTTGTTACAAACTGTAAAAGTTGCACAAAAGTTGTCATGTTGCAACAAAAGTTGTCAAGCAACTTTGTCAGAGTTGTTAAAATTGTTGTAATCATTAACAAAATGGTTAGTTGGTTGGTTGTAATAGTTGGAATTGGTTGTAATGTCATAAATATGACCTCCCAATTCGAATTCAAGGGTTGGGAAAAGATGGAATAAAATAAACTTGATTTTGGCACCATTTTTCCTTGTTTTTCTTGTGTAAACAGTCTGTATTTTGTTTGGTACGGAATGGTACAGATACAAAACTTATATGGTTGGAAAGGTAATTGTATTACAGATGTTTTTTGTTCTTACCAGTCGTAAATAAAATGTTCTTTGAGTGGTCTACTAAGCCAATCTTCCTAATAGCCCTGTTCACTAGGGTTTCCAGTTTTTTGAAAAAACATAACTTTCATTTCCACTGTTGGATCTTGATGAAAACTAGACATAAAGTCTGTATATATGTTATCTTCAATCTGACCAAAACAATTTCCTTAGTAAGTGTTTTGCAAAAGTTATGAATGGCTGTTTGTCAAATATCTCCTTGGATTTGACCAACAAACCATGAAAGGAATAGCCATTTGCAAAAAGGGAGTTTGGAAATGCATTATTGGCAAGTGAAACATGTCATTGGATATGTAAAGACCCTATCAGAGTCAAAAAGTGGTTGGAAGATCTTCGGAGACCTATTTGTGGTGATGCCCTGGTGCACTAAGTTCTAAATTAGCCCTTTAGGCCTAATTGGCAGGAGGACAGTCAGTTTTTTAGGCATTCCGTACAAAGTACCCTACCCTGATTCTGAGATATGTTGAATAAAGTCCAATTGGGTATCTGGAACTGCTTTTATATTTGTGATACCATGCCTACCTTGAAAGTTATGGTGGAAAAACCTTGTTTGAAGGGCTACTAGGAGAATTGAAGGATTGTGAGAGAAAACCCACCATTGGGCGTTTGTAGAATTGAAGGATTGGTTATTTGTGATTGTTTTGGAGATGTCCATCCCTGCTCTACATCATCAATGCATCTTGCACCTTCACAAGTTGTTTTAAGACAAATGTGATGCAAATCAAATTTTGGTAACCTAACAATAAAATAGTTAAAAATAGATGGCATGTCATATATCAACAATTAATATTAAAAATTAAAGAACAAAATTTAAATTACTTTCAAAAATTCCAGTTTGGAGGATGTCCTTAAGATGCGTTGTGAAATATGATGATTAGTCACAAACATTTGAATCTCTTTGACCTCCATATAGATTTCTTTGACCCACTCAATTTTTATGCCAATCTTTTGCAATATCAAATTGTGCAAGTGAACCGCACATTGGGTCCAAAAAATGTGACCATATGTTCCCTCCACTATAGAATCAGCTGCCTTACAATTTTAGTGTTGTCCATTGTGACTTGGACAACATTTTCAAGGCCCATCAATCACTATTTCATTCCACATCTATCACTTGTCCTATTACAATCCACTATATTTAGATACATTGCCACTTTAGGGGACATTACAGTGACATTGACAAATTGTTTTACTTTTGCAATCATTCCATCCATTAGAAATGATGGATGTTCCTATTTAGGGAAATGTATCCTTGATTGCTCTCAATGATGCCTCTACTAAAACTTTTCCCTTTGCCAATTAGGTTGTTTACACCTTTTCATACCCAAGACTAACATAATCAGAAGATTCATTCGTAATAGCTATCATCATATCCCACTGTTATGGTGATCTAATGAGTTTGAAAGGAAGCCCACTACCATAAATACAACGAACAATTCTCTCACTACAACCACTCCCGCTCCATTCTTGAGGCCTTTTCTAATGGGCCTCTTTTACGTGGAACATTCTCTTCTCAAAAGAATCATGGCAGTTGCATGAAAGGATTTAGACCAACCAGTTGTGATAAGTCACCAAAAGGCAATTATTTACCATGTCGACATCCTCTCATTCTTTAATATACACCATTACTTGTTGCCTTGGCAAAACTTTTTATTTGGCCAAGCCACACTTTTATAAAGAATAGCAAAAAAGTGAGCATTCACTCAAAAGTAGAAGCTCGTACTCAATTCCACATTGGCTACAACACCAACGATAAACCCCACCATAGAGAAGTTGAGCAATCATTGTCATATGTCGCCAAAGAGTTAATGATGCATCAAATTAAATGAACTCTTTGCATTTAGGGAAGCTGAACTAGAACTACCAACCATTCTATATGAACTTGAAACAAAGCCACTAGAGGATGAATGCACAGGAGGCTGGAGGACATTCAATGACATCTTGTTAGTCAGTAGCGATGAGGCCATGAAATTACATTAGTACCAACACTATTTGTGCCAAAATGACAAAAGCCAAGATCAGTTTTTAGGTGGCAGTGGCAACCATCTCATATCATTTGTGATCAGAGTGGCAATGATCTATAATGATGGCTGCATACACAATTAAAACCATCAATCATGTACTCCAATTACAACCACGAGAAATTTTATTTCTATTATTTTTCAATACTCTGGGAAACATATATTTGAAGACATTAAACTGACAATAAGGTATAATCCTGTAATGATCCCGTGTCTAGACGCTTTCGGCGGGAATACATGAAACCAATTAAAAGAATTAGGATTGAGTTTGAGGAGGAAAAATGTTAATAATTTCTTTAACTTTAGATATCTAACATACGAAAATGCATTGGTATCCTACTGTCTCTGACTTAATGCAATTAAGAATGAGGATAATGTGTATACTAATTCTTGTTGGGATCTTTTCCTAATTCTATTTCATTCCCATAGTGGGAGGTAGAATTACTACCCTTGGGATGGAAACAATCTGCCATAGGCTCCCATTATGGTCTTGCCTTAAGGTGATCGAATTACTCCTGTCCGCTAGCAAACTCCCAATCCATTTTGGGTAAATGAAGTAAGATAGGAATAGAATCTTACATAATTAGTAAACATATTACCTAAATGAATGTTATTTAGAATCTTCTGAGTTCTAAGGACAACTAACTACATGAATCAACGTAACTATATTTCAAATATTTCTTGTATGATGTCTCTGGATATGATTAACATATTCAAAGACATTCCATCTTGTTAATATATATATATATATAGTACTCAAGTAATTGCCAGGATACTGACACAACTACATACCTCTTTATTCCAATGGTGACTTCTCTATGCTCTGCGATAGTTGCTAATGTATTTAATTCGATCTTTGTATATTGTTTCTTCTGATTTCTTATTCCCTACCAGTATGATTCTTAAGGTAACATCTCATAATATTGTATCATAAGATGGTATATATACTGACTAATTGTATATTTGAAATAGCCAGAGAGTCTACGTTGCTTTTGTCTTTAGTAGACTGTAGATATCGTAGACCAGATATCCTCTCCTTTTTATCTCCTATATTTTCTCATTTTTCTCGTGTGCTTTTTTTTATTGTTTAAAATAAAAATGGAAAGTAAAACTACTGTCTTTCTTTGCTAGTTTTATGCCATTTAAATATTCTTGCGAAGGGTCATGACTTTCCAAGTCTTGATTTAATATTTAATATTAATATTCTTGATATTAATTTATTATATTAATATTATTGATATTATTTTGTTAATATTAATATTGATAATTACATTTATTGATATTGATTTATTTAATAACTATATTAATATTATTACATTGATTAATAATATTAATTGTATGTTAATCAATTCTATATTAATTAATTATTAGCATTATATTGATTAATAATATTATTAGTATTGATTAGAGTATTGAATATTAATTTGATTAATATTATTAATTAAATTGATAAATAACACTATTAATGTTAATTATATAAGTAAAGACACGCATCAATTATGGCTCATGACAAATCCAACCTGTCACTATAAATCTAAACAAAACTTCAAATTACTAAAAATTATCATTAATCTAGAAATCTAAATTCTTAAAACTATTCTAAATGACTAACTCGACTCAAAGATAACCGGCCTAGATTTAATTTCGGGTGAAGTTACAAGCTATTATTAGAGTTTAAATAAATAACTTGACATGGAGTATGAATATTCCCCTTTGCTTGGTAAATTGTAGATGTTGGTAGCTTGGTAGCACAGATGGCAACATTGATAGGAATGACTCAGGAGCTAGTGATGTTGAAGATTTGGTAGTCATTTCCAGAATAAGCAAACCCCCAAAAAACACACCAACACTACTACAAGCTATGACGGTTCTAACATATCAACCCTCTTCTTTTTCCTCTGTAGTGCCAATGTTAGCTATTGAGGCCCCAATTACATGACACGCTTTGTCGCCCAAAGTTTATGTGGATCTACGAGTGGTTGGCCTTCACCGACACAGCCACCACATTTTAGACTGAATCAGAGAATTCTCATCCTCTCTACATGGATCCTTTTAGCTGCTCATCCCATGATAGAAATTCATCAGCTCTATGATAGCGCTAGCTTCCAGTGCACTTCCATTAATTTGGTTATGACCAAACGTTGTCGACTATGGTCAATATGTTGTTTGCCTTGTTCAGAATTATATGAATAAACAGTTCTAGCTGAGAACCAAGCTTGCTCTTATCTTTCAGTCCCTTGAATCAAATCTTCCCATACAATAGAAGAAAATTGCAGCCACCATGAGAGATTCAACAAAATTATCAAGGAAAGGAAGTTGAGACAAGTCCCACAGAGAATTCTAAATTGTTTCCCTCTTTTTTTTGACAAAAACAAGATCAGTGTTTATTTTGATGGCACAGGCGAAATCTATGCAGTTATTAATAAAACCCAAGAATGAAAACTTGGCATACTGATTGTCTCGTTTCCCTAAACTCCTTCCAACATACCCACAAGAGAAGATGGAATAGTGAACACTGGCACCAAAGTCACAGTAGACTAAGAGAGCTAGCCAACTGAGAAAAGTGGTACAAAATGACATGGATTCAAAGTCATGAACGTACTTCTACCTTGCAAGGTTGAACTAAGAGCATGCCAAGAGAAATTAGAAATATAGGAGTGAATTATCCCAAATAGTATATTTGTTTCAACCGCATTAATTTCATCAATGAAAACAATTGAAGGAGAAAGATCATCAGTAACTCAAAACAACTCTCTTTCCAACTTTGGATTATTATGTATAGCATATCATGAGTCTTGACTCTTAACAAAGTAGTTTAAGTGATGGGGCACCACAAAACCGCTGCACTGTCATGAAAATCACTATGTCAAACAACTCATTTTGCCTTCCAACACCATTTGAATCATTTCTACTACTGATCCACAACTTACTTTAAATGCAAGTAAATGGTACAAAGATTAATATTTGTGCAAAAACTACACGGACCCTCTTGCCACCCTTTCCTTTGATAAATGTTCTTCAAAAATCTCTAAACAGCTACAAAAACACAGTATAAAATTTAATATACTCTCCTAAACTAGCAACTACCATATCTGCCAAAACTTACATCACAGACTCTCATCTTCCTCGGTATTCCCATGAGGGAATTACACCCAGCCCTACTCTGACACCATATTGGAAAAATAGAGCTAGACAAAAAGCAAATTAAAAACAAATAATAATGTTATTGTTCTATCTCTCACATTTCCTTGAATACATCTTTATAGGATTTTTTAGATCCTATTTTATAGGGAAAACCTCTCCAAATATATGAGCCATTTTAACAACTCATAAAACAATCGCAACTAATTAATCTCACACCTAGAATAGGTACGTGAGTTTTTATTATAGCTCAAATTTATTTTATCATAAAACATATTAAATTATTCTAATGATGCAATATTCCTAACACACCTGAGTACCCTGGGTTCACTATGGATTCTCATATGAAGGATCCGTAGGGGACCTGAGGTGCCTAGGCAATGGGAACTTGGGACCAAATTGAGATCAAATCTGTACCTAGATCAGACCCATACAAATAAGGGGGGTTCTCGACAGACCCGATAACATAATGATGAAGGTTGGTAGAGGTGTAAATGTCATCTACAATCAACAAATCTCAGCCATTTATGGGTTCCATGTGCAAAATGAATTCCTCAAGCTCTCTTAAACAAAGAAATTATTGGATAGGAAGCTCAATGTGAAGATATGGACACTATCAATAAATGGTCTTGAAATATCTTCAAGAGGATGAGAATTTATATCCAAATTGGAGTGTTACACAAAATGCTTCTAATCATCTAGCATAGGTGGGACCATATGAATACACCATTGCACATGGTTGCTATTGTACTTAATCCAAAAGTCATACATGGAGAAGCCAAAAGGCTGCTTGAATTCATGACTAGAAGAACAAGGTAGGGTTTAAATGTTCTTTTGGAAAGATTTTCATTGTGGATGAGAACCAAATGCTTTGGGGACAATTTCTTGAATTTGGACACTTGATGGCTCCCAACATATGACGGGAGTAGGCATATATTGCATATCAAGAGCTCTAGCCAACTTTCTATCCTCAAGAGATACTAGTTGATGTATAGTCTTGTCCACTCAATCAAGAAGAATATTTTCATAAGAACAATCTTAAATTCAAGGAACCAAAAAGTTGGTTGTAGTGCATAGTGTTAATGTTTTGAACCAGAATAATATAAATGCAACATACAGAAAACTAGAAAAGCACATGAACAAATGACACGATTATTTACCATGGGAAAACCCTCCTACTCAAGGGAAAAACCCAGCCACACCCAAAAAATAGATCCCTTCATTGAGTAACCAAAACTTCCAGTACAAAGCTTCACAAGCTAGATCAAATGAAAGACTTCTTTATCAAGTCTATTATCTCATAACAAACATCTACAAAGAATATTGCTCTATAGAGTATGAACTACACTTATATGAATCACTCAAATCATGAGAAATGAAAAATCTAGTCACACAATGATTACACACGAAGAGAGATGTGTTATGCTGAACCAATCAGCCAAGATTATCACTGTACCATCAACACACGGTGATAATACAAAGAATGATATACGCTGAACTATCTCATTCCTATGAATAGAATAGCCACACCGAACACCCCTGTGAGTACAACCCGACAATAATAATATATGCCGACCTTTTAAAGGCTTTCTCTTGTCATGTATCGATGATGAGAAGGCTTCCCCGAAAACTAAAGAGACGTTGATGAGAACACAAGGAGTCATCTGTTATACACATAACGGTAATCATAAAAGCAAGAATCGATCACCCACGATGCCACCTCATATCCACGAGTCACCTCATAGCTCAACCCGCACGATGATAAGTAAATACGTAATGAAGCAGAAGAACATAATATGGACATAGCTCGAACATACAATAACCAACTAACATTGAAGAGTCAGGTATTTCCACGCCACCTCATACACTATACTTTGTCACCTCAAAGTCACCGAACACAAGGTAACACCTTTTTATGCAAAAGGAAGAGGGGTCGATGACAGAAATCCACAATAGAAGCATATAACTCAACGTCTAGCACATTAACACCATACAAAAGGTAGTCGATACACCTTCAGAAACTTTAGTTGATCACATAGGTGAGAATGATCTCTCATGCACCTACAAAATCATTAACACTCCCTCTTACCAAGAGAGAGATCATTCAAATGACATAGTGTGTCTCAACCTGACAAGCACAATGGAGCTACAACCAAAAAAAATATCAATAAAAAAAAATCTCATCATAGATTTTCTCAACATAATATTGTTATCTCAGCATGACATTCACCATGGCTACTCCAAGAGGGTGAAAGAACAGAAAACTAAGTCATGGATTCTCTTACATGACATCCACCATGGCTACTCCCAGAGGGTGGATCCACCATAGCTACTCCTAGAGGGTGGAACAAGGGTTTTCACTTAAAATTTCTTTCGCAAAGAAGAATGCATTAACAAGGGATTGCACCTCAAACTTCTCCCTCTCAGAGAAGAACTCATTAACAAGAGATTGCACCTCGAACTTCTCCCTCACAAAGAAGAACTCATTAATCAACATGTATAAGAATCACTAAAATTGAGACTCTCTCTCAACAGAGACTCCCTCTCAGTAGGGGCAGCATTCTCATTGCTTTGATTATCACAATAAGAGAGTTGATTCCAATGTTTGACCAAACAAAGAGCTTTTGTAGTCACACTGCTACATGAGCTTGTTGATCCTCTGTAAAAGGACTTGGCACTCTCCCTCTACCACACAAGCTCCCTATAAATCTCATATCCTCCTCTTAGAAGTAACAAATCACAATGACAAACTGTATAGGTTATTCCTCTTTAATGATGTTAAGTGACACCAATTCAGTCCCAAGGCTGCAAGAAGTGTCCCCATGCTCATTTCTACAGCCTGCATGACTTTGCATGTAATCTCTCATCATCTCGTTGCTTCTCGATCTGTCCTACAACCAAGAGAGATTAATAATAATTCATAGAATCAACCTATCATGAAGAGAAATATACAGATCAATGCTTTTAATAGTGTTATAACATGAATTAATATTAACTACATAATAATTCATGACCAATACTCAAAGGTACAATCATAAAATACTTATCTTTATTGCCTAAACTTTCTCACAATCCACCAATAGATCTTTTGCCATTACACAGTTATAGTGCAGGCAAAGAATGAAAGCTTTGAACACAAGCACATTTGCTATCCTCGTAGACATGAATGCCAAACATGTAAGCATAGATGGGCATGACAGCATCCCCCTCGTCCAAGTAAGAAGCTTCATTAGAGATTCTACCCTTCAAGGCTCTTCAGCTACACAATCTCATATGAATCATTCATTTTGAAAAGCATACTCGACACCCATTAGACATCACGATTCTTCTAGAATCCAATTGTTCTATTTTGATTCGGATCGTTTCCTTAAACTTGGCTCTGATACTGTGTTAATGTTTTGAACCAGAATAATATAAATGCAATATACAAAAAAACCATAAAAGCATACTGTTAAGTTTAAGATCGCTGCAAATGTAATAGCACTGCCGTAAAAGTATGTGTTTTTCAAATACATCAATCTCTTGAATATATATACATGGTAAAGACAAGAAGAGACATGTCCCTTCATGGTACATGTCTATTCATTAATCTAATTTATAAATTAACTATATAGTCATTATAAGAACAAATAAATGATTAGCTTTATATATATATATATATATATATATATATATATAGATATATATATATATATATATATATATATATATATATCAATTATTATATATATTAATATATATGTATATAAATCATTTCTCATAATTTATTATATATAATTAGTTTTATCTGACTAATGCTACATATATCAACACATACGAATAGATGACACGATTATTTACCCTGGGAAAACCCTCCTACTCGAGGGAAAAACCCAACCGCACCCAAAAAATAGATCCCTTTATTGAGTAACCAAAATTTCCAGTAAGAAGCTTCATAAGCTAGATCAGATGAAAGACTTCTTTATCAAGTTTGTTATCTCATAACAAATGTCTACGGTGAATACTGCTCTACAGAGTATGAACTGCACTTATATGAATCACTCAAACCATGAGAAACGAAAAATCTAGTCACACGATGATTACACGTGGAGAGAGATGTGTAACGCTGAATCAATCAGCCAAGATTATCACTGTATCATCAACACACAGTGATAATACAAAGAATGATATATGCTGAACTATCTCAGTCCTATGAACAGAATAGCCACACCGAACACCCTTGTGAGTACAACTTGACAATAATAATATATGCCAACCTTTGAAAGGATTTCTCCTGCTGTGTATCGATGATGAGAAGGCTTCCCCGAAAACTGAAGAGACACCGATGAGAACACAAGAAGTCAATCATTATACACATAATGCAATCATAAATGCAAGAATCGATCACCCACAATGCCACCTCATATCCACGAGTCACCTTGTAGCTCAAGTTGTACGATGATAAGTGAATATGAAATGAAGCAGAACATAATATAGACATAGCTCGAACATACAATAACCAACTAACGTTGAAGAGTCGGGTATGTCCACGCCACCTCATACAATATGCCTTGTCAACTCAAAGTCACTGAACACAAGGTAACACCTTTTTATGCAGAAGGAAGAGGGGTCAATGACAGAATTCCACGATAGAAGCATATAACTCAACATCCAGCACATTAACACCATACAAAAGGTAGTCGATACACCTTCATAAACTTTAATTGATCACATGGGTGAGAATGATCTCTCACGCAGCTATAAAATCATTAACACATAGTACCTAACATCATGAAAGTTTGAAGACATCTCATTATTTGCATGGATTAAAGATGCAATGGGATGTATATATTACTATATAGGGGAATCTCAGAAGAAACTAACTATAATGAATCTAGCAATGATGATCCCAATTTTGGTACCCAAAGCCATGATGATACATTGTTTATTTTGACCCACTATTTACCATAACTTATTATAAATATCCTTTGTAAAAAAAATTAAATAAAAGCCCATGCCCCCATCACTATAATATGAAATTTGGAGTGCCTCTCAAAACTATCCCTAATGTTAATCAACCCATCCCGATATCCCCAAATATCAGAAAGTTTAAGCAATATCACCTCTTGGATTTCTAGGTATTGAAGTCTCAGGTACCACAAGTTCAAATTTAATAGAATTGGGGAATCTTCATTGTACTTAATAACTCAAATTTGCAAAAGTAAACTTCATATTAAATTATAGGTTTTCAATGTAAATTTTTAACCCAAGCACAAAGACTATCTAAGTCCGGGTTGCTTGTTCATTTCAAGCTTATTAAATAGAAATTAAATCAAGTGTGATGTTAAAACAAGATAAAATCTCTTTCCAGCTTAAAATAAGATAAGAAGTATCCAAATTATGTTAAAAGGATTTATTCTTACAATCCGACTGCAAATAAAAGTGCCTTTAAGTTCATAATTCATAGATAAACATGAAAATGTGTTCTCTAATTTTAACACAACTAACTTCTCACTCTCATTTTCAGGACCAAATTAAACTATACACAAGTTCAGGGTGTCTAAGGAAACAGGCATGAATTAACCAACTATGTTTCTTAAAATATAACAAGAAATGTCATGTAGGGTACTCTGCTAATTAGTAATATCATAATTGCTATCTTTACTCTTAAAGGACTAGGCAGATATTGTAGTTATGCTCTACACTTATAGTTCTCTTGTTTATGCCATGTGAAGTTAAAGCTTGCCAAACTTCATTTGAACAGAGCTCAAACAAGAAGCCACTTACTTCAGATAGGGTAGAGTCATGTTCTTCAATAGAGAGGGATTGCGCTTCACAAGATCTCGCCATTCATCTTTATCAATCCTTCCATCTCCATTTGCATCTGCTTCCTCAAAGGTCTGTAAATGCATGACAAAACTAACTTACATGCACCGAAATGTATTGTTTCATAAATCAGGATAAATATGAAACATAGCCTAAAATAACACTACCATGGGACAGAAAAAAACAAGATTTCTCTTTTAGTAAACAACAAAATGCTATTTCTCCTCAGATATTTTTATTAAAAGGTTTGAAATATTTCAAGACAATTGGTGACCTTCAGTAATTCATAATTATCTTTTTCCCAATTGTTCATATTTTTTCTCTGCTCTATTTTTCTAGGATTCTTTTAGCCAAAAAATTATGCACACGCATTAATAAGAATTCCTTATTAAAATTGACTTATCAAACATTTTCCTAGAGACATGGGAGTATGGACACCAATAAAGGGACAGGGAAACCATCCATAATTAGGGATGTGCGAGCGAATGAATGAGAATACAGCTATGTGCACACATGAATAAGAATTCCAAATTAAAATTGGCATCCTGAAACATTTTCCTATAGACATGAGAGTATGGACACCAATACAGAGTCAGGGAAGCCATCACTAATTAGGATGCAAGAGTGAATGAATTCAAGTACAGGTATATTTCTATAGATGTAGTCGCCAGAAATTGTGAGTAAAGGGATGGGGATGTGGTTTTCGTTTGCATTCTATAGTTTCCCACTAAATAACTTTGAATATTTATAGAGACAGCTTTGCCAAATTATTGTAACTACAAGACTCATTGACAGGGACAATCTCCATTAAAGGCTATATACCTTGTCCAAAATCATCTCAACAACATCATCTGAAAGATTCATGTCTGATTCAGTTAGAAGAGCTATCACCATCTGTTTCACCTGTCATGTCAAGTATTCACATCAAAACAATTTGATTTTGTCAGTAAGAAAGAAGAACAAGGCTTACCCAGCACAGCTAAACAAAATATGCAGTTCATTTGTTCCTTAAAAAAAAGAAAGTTGCATGCTTGAGAATCTTTATGAGAAACAAAGAACATTGAACTATTCAATTTAAACATGTTTACCAAATGCACAATGAAAGGGCAATCTTGTCACTGCGTCTTTGGAAAATGCACACATATGATAATACGACAAATTGCAGGTTTGAAACATTCAATGAAATGGTATCTCAACAAATATGAATGGTTAATAGAAAAAGGTAGACCATATGAATGTTGAAGAAATTTCTATCAGATTTCAGTTGTGACATGGCAATCATATAACATGACAAAAATACAAATAGAAATATTGTGTACTGCATTTCAAACACAACAAGATAATCATGAAGACAGCACACATACCAAGCCAACTAAAACTTCTCTTAAGGAGAAAGGAAATATGAAAGATTTATTTGTTCTCAAACGATTGCGCATGAAACATTGTGAAGATGCATTCATTATATGTTTAAAAATAAATGTAAGAGGGTAAGATTCTAACAGATCAAACCCCAAGAGAACCTTAATGCTGACAAAAAAAATGTTAACACCAACCTGTTGTGAGGTTTTCACACCATTGGCCCATTGCAAATGGGGAACCCATCTTTTCACTTTTGCTGTCAGTAGGTGTAGGCTGTAGGTTAGATTGGCAGTATTTTGAGGTCTTGAAAGTCTCTTGAAATTGAAGGTTCGGTTAAGGAAAGTCTTAAGGGGCGTTGGTACTCACAGTTAAAGCCTCAATTTAGACCTTCATTTAGGAAAGTTTGAAGTACACCAGCCTTAGAGGGAAAGAGGAGAAGCATTCAAGAGAGCATAAGGTATGATTAAGTATGGGGATGGAATAACAGTGATCGAGAGGAAGAGCATGAAGTTTGTAAGGGGGGTGGGAAAAGATAGCCTTGACTTAGTCATTTGGAGAGAGTATTTGTGTCAAGCCCTTGGGCTTGAAAAATCAAATTTAGTCAAGAGTATGAGCCCCAAGTTTGGTCCATTTCATGGCAAGCATCAAGGTTTGATTAAGGATAAGTCAATTTCCAATTAGCAAGCACCAAATTCAAGCTTGGGGAATTATGAAATGCATGATGAATATTCATGTGGTACCTTGCCACATCAAGCCTAGATTTCCGAGTTACCTCCGCGTGGCATTCAAGTACTTGCTACATGATGCCTCCAATCCCAACTTGCCTCATAGCCCTCTCATTTCTGATCTGACACATGATGTGATGTCCCCTTTCTGAAAGAGAATCTGATAAATAATAATATTAAAATATAAAAATAAATAAATAATAAATAAACTAAGTTACCACATTCGCCTGCTGAAGGCCAAATTCAAAAGTCTGTTCGCACCAAAGTTGGATACAGTGCAAATTTGGTCAAAAGTCAGCATCAGACTAGGTGATTCGGTCGAAATTCACTCAGAAGGACCCAGTGCGAATTTCCAGCGACTTTGGGAGATTTTCCAAATGCTCGTGCGAGCCCGGAACAAATTTGGGGCGAAAGATTGTGAAAGATTGTAAATGATAAATCCACAGACCAAGTTACACAGCAGATGGTTAATCTGTTTCTCCATTTTGGACGTCACTTCCTCCTCCAGTGGCCTAAATCTTTCAGCGTTTTTTTAACTCCCTTCACCTGATTTAATCTGGACATTTTCTATATTGTTTTCCTTCATGTGTATGCTCTGTTAATATCAAGCTTTGCTTCCTTTGGGGCATCAGTTTTGTGTGAATACAATGCTCTGTACGCTCATGAAAGATTCATGTGTTTCTTGGTGAGAACGACGTCTTTTGTCTTTCCAAATGCACCATAAACTTTGTGCCAAGGTCTGCACATGTTGTATCTGCCATATATGCTTAGTTGGCAGCATTGTCTTGTATTAGTTTGCTGAATATAAAGTAGTAGACACCTGATGAAAACTCATCTAATGAAAACACTGATTGTGAACCTTCCTTCATGCTTTGATCAGATCCTTGTATGGAGTGTTATCTTGTTTTTTTCTTTGGCTCCGTATGCTAGTGATTGGGATATAACTGTTCTTTCTTCAATTAGATCTTTCATATGCCTAAATGCTTGTGTTGTGTAGTTACTGTTTCAGGGTTTACGTATTGTGTTTGCTGTGTATTTTTTTCTTGCCTTTACCATGGTGCAATTTCCAGCCACTGTGTAACTTGGTCTGTGGATTTATCATTTACAATCTTTCACATGAACTTTCACAATGTTGACTTTCAAAACGATAATATATGTGGTAGTGTATTTTGCTGCTGCTTTAATACTAGCATTATGGTGTATGAACTTATTTGCTGCTATATTAATATATATAATTTTTAAAAATATATATATATTCTTGTATGGACGAACCCAAAAAAAATCCGAACCCAACCCAACAAAATTTTGGACGAATTTTGAACCCGAATCTACCCGCATCCATACAGGAATCTGAACCGGCAACTTAGTAAATAAATCAATAAATAAATTAAAAAAACAAATTATAATATAATTTATAAATTATAAATTATAAATATTAAATATATTTAAAAGTAATAATCAAATGAAGTATATCGATTAAAGTCATTGAACGCCCGTACGAATGAATGAAGTTACAACTATATCGATTGCATATTGATAAAAAATTAATGGGCTTGCCGTAAGGGGCATTTTGATCGACCATCTATTGTTTACAAAGAGGTGACTCACAGATTCACAAAAGCTGCCACCTCCTTGGCTCAAAGGATATAAATATTGATTCAAACTCACTCTAGCAGGGCATCAAACATCATATCTTCATATTCGGTAACTCATATTCAACACAATTTAAATATTTGCAGTTTTAAGAGCTAACAATCTCCCTAGTCTGCTTTTCAGATCAACTTTATGAAATTGCATTGGCAGAGACAAAAGCATATTCATGGAGATCTTTAATTACTGGCATAGAAGTAATCTTTCATTTGTAGCTGGAAGAAAACAATACAATCTGAATAAGATATCGAACAGGAAGGATACGAGTACGGATCATTGAAGAAGATATAAAAAATATATATTGGGTATGGATGGAGAGTGGATGAAGGAATGACAAGTCACGAATCCTAAAGAAACACATATCTTTACCATATCTGGCAGTGGTATTGAATTAGAGCAGTAATGAAGAATTAGATAGAAGGTTCGGTATATATTTGAACAGCAACCTAACATAAGACAGCGATCATAATGAAGAAAGCAGCACCATGGTTTGAACTCAAAAGAGTCAGTGATAATGACTCAAGATGTCTCAAGCAACAATATATATTATGTTACGATAAGGAATAACATTTACTACAAGTGTTGATCAGCGATTGATGACTACCAATAGAAAACAAGGAGCACGATAAATGATGAAGGCAACATAGATGGACAGCGATATAAGGTGAACAACATTCGTTATGTATTGAAACAGCAATCAACTATGAAGGGTTACGTCTGTGCAAGGGCAATGAACTTAATAAAGGGTTGCGACTCTCCAATCACAAAGATATATGAGGGAGGGTCATTTGTTAAGGGAAGCATAGGGAAGAAGAAGGAATTCGGAGGAAGAAGTGAAGGGATATCAGATCGAACCAGGTAGAGAAAAAAACATACAAGAAACTCCATTTACATATTAAATGCAGCGAGTCCATGTCAAAGGTAGCAATCAGAATACTCAAGGAGTAGCAATTATGGCTAGAGGGACAATGGTGAATGTCTAAACTAAATCAAATCTGACTGTAGATGTCGCAGGAGTGAACATCTCATAGGGAAGCAACTCGGAAGGCTGACAAAGCTTGATTCCCACAACTGTGAAAAGTGAGTTGTCATGCACACTATCCAACACATGTGCAACTAAATTGTGCATCTGAAAGGAGTCATGCTCAGGAGGATCGAAGGAAAAGTTGTTGGCACTACTCACTGTGTTAAACTGCTAAAAGCTCCTCAGTGAAGTCTATCTGAAATCCCGATGCACTAGAAGGATCCCAAACTCTGAATAGAAGCGTGCCAATAAAAACATCCTCAGGCTTCTACTGCTCAACTCTGAACTCAATTGCACTATACCGAAGTGGTGAAGCCAATCAATGGGACCCGTCCAAACTGCAGTGCTAACCCTGTCAATGCTCGGGTCCCAAAGCACCCTGAACTCACATCCATTTGTACTATGGAAATAAGAACATCTGAAGGTGTCTGTAACGCTACCACTATCTCCATCCTCTACTAGTTTCTCATGGATGTGCTGACTTTGCAAGTAATCCAACTTGCAGCCACTAATCCCATTTATAGCAGATGACAAATACCCATCCCACAAAGGATGGTACAACCTCGGAACCAAGCCCCAATAATGCATCATCAAATCTTCTATGTGTGGATCAAAAAAGTAGTGATGAGTACTCCTCCCTATGCACCCCCGATAAAAAGTTCTCACCTCAGTTAAGCGCTGACTGTCATAGTTCTAAATATAACCTTTGTCATCTGACTCATCACCAACAACACCTACAGTGGATGTAACCACAAGAGAACCTGATGCAACATGTGGTTCCCCGCTACTCAATAGATGAACTCATCCCAACTATATCAACTACACCTTTAACTGTGATAAGTGTGGCCACATCCTCAACCTACACACAACCATATTCCATGGATATAGGAACATCACCAACTGTTGCTATAGGAAACTGAGCTATGTCTATAGATGGTGAAAACTGTGCCAAGTTCAACTTGAGTGAGTGATCAACATCAACTTCAAAAAGCGGATTCTCATATGACAAATTTGTATCCATCTCAAACAGAGGATTGTTCACAAAGTGAACCTCCATGGATGGCTCAATTGGTAAAGAAGACGTTGTTGATAAGACAGTATCTTCACACACTTCTTCCAAGGTAGCTACATGTCCATCCAAAACCCAATCATGGGACCTATTACCCACCATTGAGTTTTCTGATTTATTTTTCCAAGTGTGATTTGTAAGATCAGATTTTTTGTGGCCTGCATCTGCACCACATAACTCATTGCTAACAGCCAAATCTTGAGTGTCTACACTGGGGAACTTCATGCAACCATCTTTCACAAATGGGAAGGTTGCTATCTCATGAGTAGGCTCAACACTATAACAGTTGTCATAAAAATCAGAAATGTCAATGTCCACTTCATCAATTTTCACACTCCTACCACCAGACACCATTTGCCTATCACCCTGCAAACCAACTCTTCTTGCAAATAGGTCACGAGCTATATTGTGATATTATTTCTTGGCCGAACCAATCATACTACATAGCCTTGGATGAAATCCCATAAAATGATAGAAAGATAAATCTTTCCTAACATATTGTGGAAGAATGTTATATTCCTCAAACATGCTAAGCATTTCATCCCTTCTATCACCCATTATATCATGTGGTGTAACCTTCATTTGATTTTCCTGCTTAATTGCTCTCCTAAGTATTTCCATGACTGAAACAACCACAAGAGTGCGGATCACTCAAATGTCATCTGTATGAATTCTATGAAATTTCAATTTTTTCCAACCCCAATAGGATGGCAAGAAACCGCTCCAATACCACTGTAAGATTCCCATTGGTTCTACCCCTATTCAACTAGCTCCGCTAGAAGGTGCTTTTGCAAATTTGTATTGTTTTTGGTAATTATGAGTTTTATGCTTTTTTGTGTTTTGAAAATATATTTATAAATGCAATGTATGGAATCAAAACTATCT
This sequence comes from Chamaecyparis obtusa, assembly GCA_027943335.1. Taxonomy (NCBI): domain Eukaryota; kingdom Viridiplantae; phylum Streptophyta; class Pinopsida; order Cupressales; family Cupressaceae; genus Chamaecyparis; species Chamaecyparis obtusa. Next base: position 1,923,445 of record BSBK01000535.1, read on the forward strand.
ATTGCAAACTTGCACAAGAATTTCCTCTTATTCAATTTCAGGAAATGATTTACAAATAATGATCATCTAATGCAAATGGGAAATGTATTTATTGCAATTGAGGAAACCTGGTATGAGAATGCAGCTGACCACATTCACCAGCATTCATTGAATATCTTCACATAATGCATTGTTATCACCAAACGTTCAAAGCTGAATGATAATGGGGCCCCAAACGTTCAGTGATTCCACCCTATGACTAAACACCAACTCCAAGAGACTCACATGGGATCACAAAAGAATTAAGGCTGGCATAAACATGGGACGGTTGACATTATTGATGGGTACCTTTTTCAAATCACTGCTAAACTTGTTTAAAATATGACCCAAATACTATGATAAAACCCTCTAGATTATTCACCAATTGTCACAATCATGGCCTCTGAATGAAGCCATAGATTAGTTGCACAATTCGTTGGATCTTTCACCAATTGAAAGTGCTGATAACCAGAAGAAATCACAATTCTCCAGGCAAATGCTGAAACCCTTGGACAAAATGCCCAATTCTCAATTCCAAGTAGCTCATGCCAAAGTGAAGACAAATATCAAATACACAATAATGATCGATTTCTTCCAAGAGGCCTTTATATTTCCTTCATAGAAAATCGATGCATTTGGCTTCATAAATAAGATTCATTAATTACTTAATGGCATTGGCTTTTAATGCAACGTTGACTTTATAATAAATTAATTAATCCCCTTGAGCTTGAAATCAACTTCCATAATACAATTATAAACTTTAATGATGCCTTTTTAATGTCCCGCATTTGTTGTCCGGATATTTGGATGTACGGGTTATTATATTAATAAAGTATTATGTTAGCCTCAGTCGTTAGTGACTGAGAGGTTAGACAGTTCGTCACGATGTTTCAGTCGTGGCCCTTCGGGTAGTTTATATTCCCTCTCGGAGGATGGACATGGGAGATATTATTGTATTATCATTATGATGTAAATGTACTTGCCAATCTGGAATGATTAATGAAAGTATTTATTATTCTCTAATATATTTTGTGTTTATTATATTTCCTGTACTATGTCTGTGTAATACTAAGTTTACCCTAGCGGGCAAACATCTGGCGCCGTTGCCAAACGAATCTAGCAAGTGACGAAATGAGTGGACGAATGGGAATACCATTGGACGAGAATATCAATGTGAGGACGAATGAGGACGGAATCATTGCATAGACTTTATGCCTAATCAATTGAATAAAAATAGAAATGTAAAGAAGGAACTCGAGGAGGAACAAGCCGCCAGACAAGCCGTACTCGCACAGCAACAAGCCGAGCGAAGGGAGAGATTCAGAAGACGCGTCGAATGACTACCGAAGGGAGTAAGTGAAGGCGAGCGTCTGGAGGAATCTAACTGAGAGGCCGGAAGAAGTGATGAGGACCGCTTGGAGGAAACAATGAAGCTTGTTCGGGTCCTTAACCTTAACCCCACGGACGGAAGCAAGAGAAGCCCGAAGGAAGGAAGAAGAGGAAGCCGCACGGAGGGAGGCTCAGGATACCGCTGCCGCCGAGAGTGTCGAAGTGACAGAGGGGCACGGGGATCACAGTAGCCCACCAGGCTTGGACAGTTCCAGTAGTTCGAGGACATCAAGCGGTACGGTACCAAACAATTCTGAAGGACCAACACTGGCAGTACCACCCCAGCCTATAACACAACCGGTGCCATCCCAGCCTGTAACACAACCGGTGCTGCAAACGCAGTCGGGACCTAGAAAAGTAACCATGGCGACACACAGAGAAATTGCCCAAATTTCATGGCGACGGAAAGGACGATCTAGCACGACATTGTCGTACGTGCGAAACCATCTGGTCAGCCAACAGGGTTACCGACCAGGACGAATGGATGAAGCAATTCCCCGCCACACTGAGAGGAGTTGCCATTGACTGATACTCAGAATTGGATAAAACCAAGATAACCACGTGGGATGAACTAAAGAAGGGATTCGAGAAGGAGTTCTGACTCCTCAGGGATGACAACGAGATAGTCACGGAAATCTACGGAACGAAACAAGGTAAGAAGGAAACAGTACAAGCTTATGGCTGCCGACTAAAGGAGCTAGTTGGGAAGATGGAAAGCCAACCAGCAAATGGCTTAAAGAAGAGATGGTTTGTTGAGGGCTTGAACTCCAAGTTACGGCGGAAGATGAAAATAGTACCTCCGACATCCTACGACAATGCATATAACCGGGCCATGGACCTGGAAAGTGAGAACAAAACATCAAAAAAGAACAAATCCTCGTCATCAGGCGACGACACTTCCGAAGAAGATAGCAGCAGTGACAACCAGCCGAAAAAGAAAGTCATGACACTCCAGAAAGACATGGAGAGAATGCTAAAAGAATTTAAGTCAATGAAGGGGAATACAAGTAAAGATGACAAACTCTGGTGCACGGAGTGTAAAGAAGGTGGCCACACGAAGGGTGCCTGTCCCAAAAAGGCATTCTGTGACATCTACCAAATTATGGGACATTCCACAAAGGAATGCCCATATAACATGAAGACACGACACCAACAAGTGCTCTTTACACAAGAGCAGCCATCCACATCAGGAACGACAGAACCAAACAATAATGCATCTTTAGGGGGTTACCAAGGCAACTGACGAGGCGGACGAGGGAACAATAATAATTCCACCCATAACAGGGTCCAATACGATGCGAAGGGACGCCTAATGATCCAATGTAGGGCATGCAACCAATGGGGTCATTACGCAAGCGAGTGTAATAATAATGATGCCCCTCAGCAGCTGTGTTGGTGGTGCGGCCCTGGTGACCATGAAGATGCCAATTGTCCTAAGTTTGGCGTAGGGACCAACCTGTTGGATATTGAAGGAAACACAAGGATAAAAGAAGCGGTATTGGCTCTTACCTGAGGGCAAGTGAAGGAAGCCAGGTACCCCCATACGGAGAAATAGAGGATGCTGGAAGCAAGACTCTACAGCACAGACGCAGAACGGAACATTGTACAGTAGATGCTCCAACTGGAGGTACTTGTGAAACTCTAGGACCTCCTACACACCATGCCACATTTGGGGACAGTCCTACTGGGCACAAAGGTTGGCCAAACCAACACGAAGCACACGGACACTTCCATACCCAGAGGCTCCGCAATGGATCCAATGCTGCTAGCCGTCAATAATGGCGAACACCTAGCCGTGGTGGAGATGGGCATTCTTGGCACTATTCTAACGGACACCATAATAGATGGCAGTTCCGGAGTAAATGTCCTACCCAAGGACACATGGAAAAAATTAGGGAAGCCTACCCTATGGCCACCAACATTTAATTTGCTAGGTGCCGATCAGCACGAGATTAAACCCCTCGGAACGTTGATGGCACAACCAGTTACGGTGGGTGCACAACCATTTGTACTTGACTTCGTGGTCATCCCACTTAAGCAGAAGGGGTATGACGCCATCCTGGGGAGAGGATGGCTAGTGGCGGCAAAGGCAAACCATAACTGGAAACGGAATACACTCTCGATGGAGAGTGGAGGCAGGAAATTTACCATTGATCTTCGGACCCAGTTGGTGAGTCAAGAACTTGCCTCTTCCTCAGGGTCAGAATCCGAAGGGGAAAACGACTCACAAGACGAAGGAAGGGACGGAATGGAACCGAATAGTGAAGGCATGCTAAGATTGGGAGAATACGCAGAGGATGATGCAGATTCACTGAACGGTCTCTTCCACTGGCAAATAGAGGATTACAAACTCTTCCGACCAGCATGTAATGTACTAAGTATTGAAGAGGTGCCGGAAACATCTCCGTCCGAGTACGGTGAATACAACGAAGGGGATGCGAAAGTAAGCGAAGTCCCGATGCATAACTTTGATAAGCAAAACCCCATGAAGTATAAGGAGCCGTTTGTCAAACCAATCAATCTGGGCAAGGAAGAGGAACCTAAGATCATTCACGATTGGAATCCTGTGGAAGATGGCAGCCTTCAAAATCTTTATTCTCCTTCTTCTTATGTACAAGAAAGAGACCGTGATCCCTGCAGAATTTATGGTTCCAAGCCTCTGGATCGCCATTGAAAACAGACTCGGCGACAGGGAAATCTTGAGGGAAGGCTGCAGAATGAGATTACGCTAGGAAAATTTTAGGAAGTCGGCTACAAGAGGATGGATCTGAGAGAAGAGACAGAGCACTTGAGAGGAGAGGATGGAAAGTGACTCAAGCGCTCAAGCAGGCGACCTGAGAGCCGTCTATACGAGCAACCAGAGAAGCATCCGGACGGTAAATTGAAAAACTACCCGTACGGCTATGCATGACCGTACGGTGGAAACAAAAAAAATTAAAATTAGAAATTTAAAAAAAAATGAAAAAAATGAAGGAAAAATATTAAAAATAAATAAATTTAAAAAGGCACTGTAGGGTCGTACGGCAAAAGCATACAACATAAACAGCACCGTACAGCAAGGAGATAAGGTGCGGGTTGAGACCTTTTGGCTACCGTACGGAGGTAAGACTGCATAAATCATTGTTAGTTGCGCCGCACGGCAGGAAACAACAGCTAGACACCATACGGCATTTTGGACTTAGCACAGCCAGTTTATCGCACGTGGGGCCGTACAGCGAAGGGCAAGGAGAGTTTGTTGTATCTTTCTCGAACGGTGAAGGGTGAATGCTTTAAGTGCTGTCGTACATTGAGGTCAGAGAGACCACTCCCAAACGAACAACCAGCATATCCGTACGGCCACGACACAATAGAAGGGAAGAAAAATAGATCATGTACGGCAAAGGGAGAATACATCATGTGCGGTGTACGACGGGTCGCGAGAAACTTCCGTTCGGACCATACGGCCAGAAACAAACAGCTCCAACGTCCGCACGAACTGTACGGCCACAAACACAAACAGCCCATACGGCGGGAGAGGACACGCACGTGTTCAAGGCACAGATCGTCGTACGGCCACAAGAGTGAAGGCAAATCGGAAAATTAACCATACGTACAGTCATACGGTAAGAGCAGCAACAAAGGGAAGCCAGCAATAAAGCTAGTCGTCGTACGACAAAAAGGAAATCAGAGACGGCACAAATATCATCGTTTTTACATTGCGTACGGTGCAGAAAGGAAGCCAGAGGAAGAGGAGAATAAATAAGAATAATGGAAGAATACAGTTTATTGACGAGAAGGATTGGCAGCAAGGAGGAGAAGGTTCTTAAAAAAAAAACGACGACAAAACAAAACAATTCATAGTGAAGAACGAATGGTACCGAAGGGAAGGACATAAGTAGGTAGTGAGGAAAACATAAGCGCATGGCAAAAAAGAGTATAGGATTGGAAGAAAATCACAAAAATAGTGTGTTTCATAGACTTTTGTGTGGGTTTGAAGGACCCCGCGGGGGTGTTGCCCCTTGACCCCGTTGGGGGCGTTGCCCCCTAGACCCCCATCGTCTATTTGAGGTACACCACAATTGTGAGTTGGGGCATCGAAAATGGTAGGAGGAAATTAGTCAGTTATCAGCCTTTGGGAAGTGTGACCAGTTGATGAGACCCAGAGCTGCTGCAAGCATGGAGTGTATACATGTCGGAGGTGGAAAGAGCACTGGAGCAAGCCTTTCGAGAGGGGTACTACGCTTTGAGGCACTCAGAGGAGTAGGTGTTGGCTGGACGTGAGGCTGTCTTGGTGGATGCACAAAGAGCTCGGGAGGAGCTAACCACCCGGTTGGAGGCAGTAAAGCGACACTTGGCTCAGAGTACCCAAGAGTTGGAAGCAAAGAAGGCAGCACGAGTGGCTATCAAGGTCAGATTGGTTAGGGAGACAGTATTGTGTTCGCAGAGGGTACAGATGAAACGTGTTTTTGGAGACCAGTTTGGTGCAGGCACGAGAGGAATGTGATGTGATGGAAAAAGACCTACTGGATGCAGCATTGATGGGGAGGGTGGCACTTCAACTTTTTCAGGGACGCCCCTCCGCCCCTTCTCAGTGATTTTCTTCTTCTATGTAGTGTATTTCATCTCCCTTTTGTTGTGAGTCACCGGAGATGACTCTGTTTTTTGGGGGGGATGATGTTGTCGAGATATTTGGATGTACGGGTTATTATATTAATAAAGTATTATGTTAGCCTCGGTCGTTAGTGATCAAGAGGTTAGACAGTTCGTCACGACGTTTCGGTCGTGGCCCTTCGGGTAGTTTATATTCCCTCTCGGAGGATTGACACAGGAGATATTATTGTATTATCATTATGATGTAAATGTACTTGCCAGTCTAGAATGATTAATGAAAGTATTTATTATTCTCTAATATATTCTTTGTTTATTATATTTCTTGTACTATGTCTGTGTAATACTAAGTTTACCCCAGCGGGCAAACAGCGTTGACTTAGTAGAATAAATAAATAGGCGCCCTCATAATGGTGTTCGTTTAATGCACTTATAAAGTCAATTGGCCCTATTTTATTAATAACTTTATGTCGTAACTTTATAAATACTTATAAAGCGACTTTATTAATGATATATGATACCCTTGTGCTCAATAAAATTCACTCCACTAGGCCAATTAAAGAATGAGTCAATCACTGTGCAGACCATGGGTCCAAGTGCCCCTACCAGATATAGCAACTCCTCAACAATGACTTACTATAAATAGTAAGTCTCTGAATAACTACTCCAGTCAGCGATACCAAATCTCAACACTGCCACCAAGTTGTTCAGGCGCCCTACTAAAGAAAGAAATCCTAACTTTCCTAAAATAGACACTTACTATAAATTGTAAGTGTGCCAAATTGATCCTAACAAAGAGAAATCTTGAACATCCCTGACCTCTAGAGTGGGAATTGGCCTCTGGTTCTACCAACTGAGACCCCCTAAACATCTGACTTAGCCTACGAGGGCCACTAATAGGCTAATCCAAACCACCAAACATGGTGAGCTAAAAAGAGCACATTACATTGCCACATCAAGCTAAGGATTATGATTTTTGCTTGCCACATATGGGTCCAAATTCCCATTTTCAAAAGTATCACATCAAGCTATGGATTCTGATCTGCCTTAGAAGACATACAAATTCAATGAGAAAAGTAAGAGAGTGGGCCGGCCTTGAAGGGAAGAAAAGCACTAAATGCCAACATACAAACAATCATTTAATGGAGATCGATTCTATTGAGGTGCACATATCAATTAATGGCAAACAAATGTTTAAAGAGGTTAAATCTTATTTAATGCCAATTGAATGCCAAGGGCCATGAATGGAATGAAAAGATCAAGTATTTATTTCATTTTGTCCCTAATAGGCCAAGTCGGCATTATTAAGGAGACACACCTTTTGACATAAGTGGCATATATATAATTGGGTGTTGAAGCCAATTTAACACCCAATTCAAAACAAATATCAATTGCACATCAAAATCAATGAGTGCAGATTGAAACCCTCCAAGTGAGGCAGCTAAATGAATGAAGACAATCATAGCTTGAGGGATATTGAACAACAGATCAGGCCAAATTCGAATAAGCATCAAGCCATTTTTGACAAATCAAGGTTGTCAAGAAGACATCAAACTCTAACAGAAGGTATATTGCAGACTTGGAGACATCAAAAGGTTGAAGAAAACATCAAGAACAAGTGCATATCTTATCATTAGAAATCAAAATCTCAAAAATAATCAAACCAGGAAGTGAAAATCAGACCTTTCTAAGAGCAATCCACTTCCAAATCTGAGTCTTAGACTAAGACATTTTATCACAAGCAGCCAGTTAAGTAGACATTTTTATGGTGTTCATGTTTGATAGAAGGCTACAAATCCATATTAGATGAGGAATTCAAGTGAAAATCAAGTAATGATCAAATTATCTGAACTCTTCATTTTATTAGAGCATAATGAAGTCTTTAAGTATAGAAAGATTGATCATGCATAGGAGATGGGTGTTATCATGAGTTTGTTTTGTTTTCACTAACTTCACTTTTGATTTGAGACAATATAAAATTCAAATGATTAACATGACTGATGGTCCAAACCGGTGTTGAGAGGGGAGGGGTGAATCAGCACCCACAAAAACTTGAAAACAATCTGATATAATCTAACTATAGCTGCATGCAGAACAGATCCTATCAAAGAAATAACTATCACAAGATCAAAGCAGTAGAGAACACTAGATGTATCACGTGGAAACCCAAAGCGGGAGAAAACCACGGTGTGAGAACTCGCAAATTTTGCACTCGTCTGAAGTGCGCCCTTTAAGAACCTTCCCTATTAAAGGATTACAAACGCATTGTTAGATGCGACCCGGTTAAGGGATTTAAGAAATAAGGTCTGTTAAAGCCTGCCTTGTTAGAGGACTTTAGAACATCTACTCGATGTCACCCGGTTAACGGATTTAATACAAGGGACCTGTTAATGTCCACCCAAATACAGGAAATTTTTGCTATTGCAATTGTCAGAGAGCAATAAAGGGTTTGATCTTTTTGAGATGGCTTTGTTGAGCCTAATAAGATCGTTGTTTTCATTAACTGAGAGTCATCACTAGGAACCACAAGTATGCTCTCTTCAGGTTGTTGCGCTTCTTTGCACAATCTTCTCTTCTTCTTATCTTCACTTTTTCTTCTCCTTCTCCCTTACCGTAACTTTGCTCAGCGTACAGGTTCACTCTTTCTCTTTGGCAGAATGAAGGTAAACGATATTCTTCACTGGCTAAACAATAAATAGACTTCCTGCCCTTCCCGCTTTTTGCATGTTGCAACCTCTGTAAAGATCTCCTTTGGATCCATCATCCAGTTGAATCTCAATTTTGAGAGGAAATATCAGATGCATGCCATACACTTTTTCTGGTTTATAAAGGAAACAACAAATGTGTGCCACATACTTTCCCTTACATGAGATTCTGCCATGATTTAATGCCTTAACTTGTGGCATTAAATCCTTCAACTATGCCTTGCACCGATCTTTTCCATAACAAAAAATCCTCCGTGATTTGTGCAACAAATCTCGGTAGAAGAGTCACATAAGTGTTTGTCAACTGTGACTTTCATCGGTTCAACGGTCTCAATGAAATCTCACCGATCAGAGATGGTCGGTTTACACCCTTAGGTAGTGTATAGGTCTTTGTCTTCACCTGTCACTCTTCTTTTCTCTATCTATACCGGTTTGGTTCCTCGATTCCGGTCATATACTTACTGGTCACTACTCTGGTTAGTGACTTCACCGGTCTCAGTACTTCTTCTTGCTCAATATGTGTCACCGGTTTCCTAACCAGTCTCTCTTGTTGACTGCAACTGTTTACTATTATTGTCACCAGTTCCCTTTTTTAACAATGTTAGCTTCAGAAATCAATGACAACTTTGTCATATACCGGTTACATCCTTACCGGTTAATGCCAACAATATCCCCCTTTGGCATTGATGGCAAATACCTTACCGGTCTACAATCTCCCCCTTTGACAACAATGCCAAAGGCTAGTCAAATGACTACCTTTTCTGAAGTCTGCTCCCCCTTCGAGCAGCAGTCCTTTGTCATCAATCCAATTAAGATGAGGTTGATTCCTCTGTTGAAGCTTTATTGATTGATGATCTCCTCTGTCTTTTTACTGAAGATCAAGAAGGGGAACTACCCCTAATTTACCTTCGAGATACTCAAAGGTACTCTTCGGTAAAGGCTTTGTGAATATGTCAGCAACTTGTTCTTTTGTGGGAACATATTCCAACTTTACTTCTTTATTCTGCACCTGTTCTCTCAGATAGTGATACTTTATAGCAATGTACTTTGTTTTCGAGTGCATGACAAGATTTTTGGATATATTGATTGCACTCGTACTGTCATAGAATATTGCAATCGGTTTAGATATCTATTCTTGGATTCCTTCCAATATCTAATTTATCCAGATTACCTGTGTGCAATTAATTGTTGCAGCAACATACTCAACTTCTGTTGTGGATTGTGAAATGCAGTTTTGCTTCTTGCTTGTTCATGACACAATCCTCTCTCGAAGAAAGAATGCACCACCACTTGTGCTCTTTCTGTCATCAATGTTACCGGCCTAGTCTGCATCAGTGAACACTTTTATCTCGAAACCTCCTTTGTGAGGAAACCACAGACCATATTCCTCAGTACCTTTTAGATATCTGAAGATTCTCTTAACTGCTATCAAATGTGTCTCTTTTTGGGTTTGCAAAGAAACTGGCCACAATACCTACTGCATGTGCAATATCAAGTCTACTGTGCACCGCATACTGTAACTTGCCAATCATTGATTGGTAAAGTGTCTCATTGACTTCTTTAGCATCATACTCCTTTGATAACTTGCAGTTAGTTAGCATTGTTGTGCCAACCAGTCTAGATTCTTCTAGCCCAAATGATTTAAGAATCTCCTTAATATACTTGGACTGAGATATGAAAATACCTTCTTTGAGCTGATGGACTTGCAGACCAATGAAGAATTTTATAGCTCCAATCATGGACATTTCAAATTCTTTCTTCATCTCTTCAACGAAGTCTTTGCTCATTTTGTCATCTCCTCCAAAGATGATATCATCCACAAATATTTCAGCAATCAGGTTCCCTTTTTTACCAGTCTTTAGATGCATATTGTTGTTATCTCCTTTTCTTGTGAATCCAATGATCAGGAGGTATGAGTGTAACCTTTCATACCAAGCCCTTGGGGCTTGTTTCAGTCCATAAAGAGCCTTCTTCAATTTGCAGACCATATCATTTTTCTCTGTGGATGAGAAGCCCTCTGATTGTTCTATATACACTTCCTCTTCCAATATACCATTCAGAAATGCAAATTTTACATCCATCTGATATACTTTAAACCTTTTATGTACAGCATAAGCAAGTAGAATTCTTACCCTTTCTAGTCTTGCTGCTGGTGCAAAGGTTTCTCCATAAACTAGTCCTACTTCTTGTGCATATCCTTTGCAAACTAGCCTTGCCTTGCTCCTCACCACCTTTCCTTCTCCGTTCAACTTGTTTCTGAATACCCACTTGGTGCCTATAACATTTTTGTCCTCAGGTCTAGGAACAAGAGTTCATGTTTCATTCTTTTCTATTTGCTCAAGCTCCTCTTCCATTGCCTTAACCCAGTTGTTATCCTCCAGAGCTTCTCTGGTAGTTTTAGGCTCTATGCTGGAAAGTAAACAGATACTTTCTCTAGCCTTTCTCCTAGTTAGAATGTTAGCACATTTGTCACCAATAATATTATCAGTGGACTGATATGTGACATACCTTGGCAAAACCGGTCGGTGGTCCTGGTCTTCATTTTCGGATTGAGCAACATTTCCAGCGAGATCATGAACAACTTCTTGTTCATCTCCTTCAATCGGTCTTATGTTTTGATCCCTTCCTGGCTCCGGCACATTACCCTGTTCCAAGGGTCTATTTACTTGTTCTTCTTCATCAGAGTCAATTATATTCAGACACTGGTAAGCTTTACTTTTGGTTGAGTAACCCAAAAATATGCCTACATCACTCTTTGGCTCAAACTTGCTAGAGTAAACATCTCTTTTGATGTAACAATTGCTACCAAAAGCTTTGAAATAGCTTACACTAGGAGTATAACCAAACCATAACTCATAGATTTTTACCAGTTCCTTTCTTGACTTGAACCCAGTTCAGTGTATACACAGCGATGTTGATTGCTTCTCTCCAGAAGTGATGGGGTAGATCCTTCTGAATCATTAGAGTTCTTGCACAGTCTATCAAACTCCAGTTTCTTCTTTCAGCGACTCCATTTTGTTGAGGAGTTCCTAGTGCAGACATCTACCTTTTTATCCCCTATTCTTCACAGTAGTGAGTAAACTCTTGAGAAGTGTACTCACCTCCTCTGTCTAACCTCAGACACTTCAAGCTTTTACCGGTCTCCTTCTCCACTCAGGCTTTGTAGAATTTAAACATATGGAAGACCTCTAATTTGTCCTTAAGGAAGAGTGTCTACATCATCCTTGAAAAATCATCTACAAAGAGCATGAAATACTTGTCTCCATAGTAGCTCTTCGTCCCCATTGATCCACACAGGTCTGTGTGAACAAGATCCAGTACATTTTCAGCAGAAAAAGACTTGCTGCTGAAGCTTCTACCTGTCAGTTTGCCTAACTGACATTCTTTACACATAGCCGTGTCATGCTTTATAATATCAAGAAGCCCTCTGACTGACTTCCTACTTACTTTGACAATGCTATCAAAGTTTATGTGGCAGAAACTTTTGTGGCACAACCAGCTATTGTCATCTTTTGCCATGAGGCAAGTTTTCTTTGTCTTCCCTTTTGCAGTAGCAATGAGGCAAGCCCCCCTCGGTTGAGTTCAGGTAGAACAAGTTCCCTTTTCTCTGTCTACTGGTGGCAACATGAGCTCCTGATTGATTCTTGACAATACAAGAACCTTGCCCAAACTCCAACAAGTATCCTTTGTTGTTCAGTTGAGCCACAGTCATTAGATTGTACATGAGTCCTACCCAGTACACATCTTCGCAGACAGCTTCATTGCCAAATGCTATTGAGTCTTTGCCTCTGATAGCACAAGGAGCATTGTTTCCAAATGTCATTGATCCACCATCATTAAGCTTCAGGCTAATGAACTTGTTTTTGTCACCAGTCATGTGGTGAGTGCATCCACTGTCAATGATCCAATCATCACATTGATGGGATCTAGAGATAAGTGTCATTTCACTTATCACTGTGTTTTCTTCTTTTATTGCCACAAAGGCAATTTCATCATCTCCCGATTCTTCAGATTCATTGTTCGTGACACCTTCCTCAGCAAGGTAGCACTCCTTTCCTTTGTTCTTGAATTAGTTGAACTTTTCTTTATTTTCATTTTCTGGACACCTGGCAGCAATGTGTCCTATCTTATTGCAAGAAAAGCACTTCAATGGAAGTTTCCCTTTGTACTTCCCTTTTCCTCTTGGAAAATCTCCTTGCGATGTCTGCTTCAAACTCATCCTGCTCTAGTTCTTCTGAGAGTAGATTTTCAATGAAATGACTAGACTTACCAGTAGAACTATTACCGGTCTCTCTTCCATTCTTGGTGGAAGCAATATTCACAGAAGACTTAAAAGAAGCATCTAACATGGGTAAGTTGTTATCATAATTGCTTAATTTAAAAGCAATCAACTTACCGATAAGAGAGTCACGGGTGACTTGAGATGAGCTCACTGATCTGAGCTCCTGTATGGCTGAGATCTTGATAGCATATTTTGGCCTTAGCATCCTCGGTATCTTGCTTATCACATCTTGCTCACTCAGTGTTCCTCCAGCGCTTTTGATGGAGTTCATCACTTATTTTATTCTATTGTTGTAGTGCTCAATGTCTTCTCCTTCGTTCATCTTCATCTCATCGTATTTGCCTCTAAGGCTTTCTACTTTTGCTCTTTGAAAATGTGGGTCGCCTCCGTACACACTTTGTAGCTTTCCCCACATTTGGCAAGTTGTAGTCAGATGTTCAATTTCCACATAGACATGGTCAAGGAGCGTATTAGCTATCATATCCATAGCAATCGTGTGTTCACTTCTGATCTTCAGTTGATCAGTTGTCAAGTTACCAGTGGGTTCGCTGTAATCTATAATTACATGATTCCAAAATTGATCTCCGGTTGTTTTCATGTACAGCTTCATTCTGCTGCACCATAAATTGAAGTTTTCCTTAGAAAACTTGGGTCCTTCCTTTCTCATCATTTGATCTATTTCTTGTTGCGGTTAAGCAGCACAGAAAAGGAACTTGGCTTTGATACCAATTGATGGTCCCAACCGGTGCTGAGAGAGGAGGGGTGAATCATCACCCACTAAAACTTGAAAACAATTTGATATAATCTAACTATAACTGCATGCAGAACAGATCCTATCAAAGAAATAACTATCACAAGATCAAAGCAGTAGAGCGCCAGATGTATCACGTGAAACCCAAAGCGGGAGAAAACCACGGTGTGAGTAGAACTCACAAATTTTGCACTCTTCTGCAATGCGCCTTGTTAAGAGCCTTCCCTACTAAAGGATTACAAATGCATTGTTAGATGCGACCCGGTTAAGGGATTTAAGAAATAAGGCCTGTTAAAGCCTATCTTGTTAGAGGACTTTAAAACATCTACTCAATGTCACCTGGTTAAGGGATTTAATACAAGGGACCTATTAATGTCCACCCAAATACAGGGAATTTTGCTAGTGCAATTGTCAGAGAACAATAGAGGGTTTGATCTTTTTGAGATGGTTTTGCTGAGCCTGACAAGATCGTTGTTTTCATCAACTAAGAGTCATCACCAGGCACCACAAGTATGCTCTCTTCAAGTTATTGCGCTTCCTTGCACACTCTTCTCTTCTTCTTATCTTCACCTTTTCTTCTCCTTTTCCCTTACCATAGCTTTGTTCAACTTACAGGTTCACTCTTTCTCTTTGGCAAAATGAAGGCAAACGATATTCTTAACTGGCTAAAGAATAAATAGACTTCATGCCCTTCCCGATTTTTGCATGTTGCAACCTCCATAAAAATCTCCTTTGGGTCCATCATCCAGTTGAGTCTCGGTTCTGAGAGGAAACATCAGATGCATGCCATACACTTTTTTCGTTTAATAAAGTAAACAACAAATGCGTGCGACATACTTTCCTTTACATGAGATTCTGCCATGATTTAATGCCTTAACTTTCGGCATTAAATCCTTCAACTGTGCCTTGCACCGATCTTTTCCATAACACAAAGTCCTTTGTGATTTGTGCAACAAATCTCAATAGAAGAATCACATGAGTGTTCGTCAACTGTGACTTTCACCGGTTCAGCGGTCTCAATGAAATCTCACCGATCAGAGATGATCGGTTTACACCCTTAGGTAGTGTACAGGTCTTCATCTTCACTTGTCACTCTTCTTTTCTCTATCTATACCAGTTTGGTTCCTCGGTTCCGGTCACTACTCCGGTTAGTGACTTCACCAGTCACGGTACTTCTTCTTGCTCAATATGTGTCATCAATTTCCTAACTAGTCTCTCTTGTTGACTACAACCGTTTACTATTATTGTCACTAGTTCCCTATTTGAACAATGTTAGCTTTAGACATTAATGAGAACTTTGTCATATACCAGTTACATCCTTACCAGTTAATGCCAACAATGACAATGTTGTTTTCCAAGGTGAAAGGCTTGAGGTGAAGTACAAGATGGAGATATCCAAGAACATGGAAGGACTGTGGAAGGGATTTCAAGCACCAGCAAGCTACAAGTTGTTCATCAATCAAACAAGGTGCTTCAAAGTTGAAGATCTAGTCAACAAGATGCAAATCCAAAATTAGGTTCAAGTCCTCAAGATGGAATCAAAGTGAAGTACAACATCATGATCAAGTCTAGAAGTCAAAGATAGAAGAAGTCGTTGCAAACTTGAATTTCCTTCAGACCCTTTGGAAATCCAAGTTCAATTGGGTGATCAAACTACATGAAACACTGCAAGTGCCAGATCAAGGTCAGGACATCAAGATTTCAATTACAAGTGGGTTCAAAGTCATGTCAATGAGAAGGTTTCAAGATGAAGAGCTTTGAAGGATAGAGAAAACTTATGAAGATGAAGCAATTTGGTAATACGGGCCACCATAATTGAAGGCATGATAAAGTTGAGTATCAAGAGTTATTTTCCCATCACCAAAGGATTGATCAAGTCTATAAGATAAGCATGTTGAGATGGAATCTAATCATCTTCAACCAGTTAGATCATGCTAAGTGTTCCCATAGAAGAGCTCAACGATATTATGTCCAAATTCATTGAATTTTCCAAAAAGGAAAAAGTCAAAGGAAATTATCTTCTAAAGGAAGATTTGTTGTAAGCCCACAAGGCATTTTATTGGGACACCAATTGGTGCCTTTTTCTATAAGCTTCTACCTAACCCATTTTCTCATTGGTCATTTAAAGCTATGTAATTTTCTGATTGGCCCACAAGTTGTGCCTCGTGTAAATGGTCCAAGATTTAATGATTGTAGCAATTAGTTAGATTAGGATTTTGTTGGCATAATCTTGGCCCTTAATCTTGAATCGATCTTCATCTTTCATTGTAAATAAACAACTATAAAAGGTCAAAGCCTTCTCATTTGTAACCAATTAGATTAGAGGTAGAATAGAGTAGAGGGAGACTTGTTGAAATTGTTGCTATAATGCTAGCAAAGTAATTGTTAATTCATTGTTAGTCTTCATGGTGGATTACTTGTATTATTTTGCAATTTTACATGGTTTCGACATCTCCTCACTTAGAGTAGATTTTACTTATGTTGATTAAAAATAGTGTTTAGTTGAATGGAAGATATTTTGGATGCATCTTTGTGAAACTCGCTTTATCCATACCACTGGCTGCTTACTGATTGTGAGTTTCCCTTGCGTGGTCAACTTAAAGTTTAATGAGTTTTGCTTCAATTATTGTTTGCCATTGGTATGCATCCATTGATGGTACTAATGTAATAGTAATAGTTTGAACATCTTACATTTACCTTAGGAGATCGCACTAACTTGGTTGATGTCGTTGGCTAAACTAAGTCTAGTAGAGTCACAAAGACATTCACATTTTATTGCATTCTAGGAGTAGAATAGCTTCCTAAACCCTTTTCCTTTTGGAGTTTGTTTGGTTAGAAGAAGTTGAAGTAGTTGATATCCATTGAATGAATAGCATAAGTCCCTTTGTAATATCAGCATATCACATCATTACAACTGACTGAAAGTCTACAATTAAGAAGGAACCTTGGGGTTGTCTCAATTGATCACACAATCCATGTACATTGTTTAGCATATGAGCTTCCTTGTTCAAAAGAGTTGGAGATTTGGTGTTTCATTTGGAATACTAAGTAATCAATTTTGTATGTTGTAGTGGCACAAAACTCACATCAACACAACCCACAAACAAATCATTTTTATAAACAAATATGTAAATGATAAGAAGTTGCTTTGCTTCAAGTTAACAAGGAGATATCATAGGATCAATTATCAAATAAGAAAATACACAAACCAAACCTATTAAACTTTACAAAGGCCATGGATAAACAAAATAAATGTATATGACTCAGTATTGAGGCCTGTGGCATGTCTTTATTACTTAGCTGAATAGATTTTCCATCTAAATAAGTTGACTCTAGTTGAGCACTGTACTAGAAAAAATAATAATATCAAAATATAAAAAGAATACCCTAAATATAAATTAAACAACATTTAATCATAAAAACTAAATGTGCACACTCAACAGAACCATATTGCAATAACTTATTAAAATGTGTATACAAGAGAACAAAGGGGAATGCAATCACGCATGCATTAATGGCAAATCAAAAGGTAGATAAAGCAGTGGCATTTGTCTTCTTTGACAGACAGAACTAGGAGAAGACACCAATGAGCCAAGTCCATTATCAATTAAACATGAATAAAAATCGCATAGAGACAGGATACTACCCTACTTGAAAATAAATAAATAAATGATATCAAATAGTGTCATCTTACCTCCTCGCGCTCAATGTACCCTGTCTGTCTCAGGTCATACAGTTTAAATGCAACTGCAACCAATATTACTGAAATTAGCATTTGGCGTTCAAGCATCTGTTGTCACATTGAATGTCATTTATATTGGTATTATATATCCATCCATCAAAATGAGGTATACATAAAATTGACCAGAGCTTCTTTTGTTTTACATGAGGGCTTCCAAACACAAAGTGCCATCTAATTTTTATGTTAATTTTTAAAACGAGGTAAGGCTTATGCTTGTCAGATAATAATTTAGCTTTACAAAGAAGTGGCATGCATGGTGAAAATCCTTTCTAGATCTTACAAATATTATTACTATGATATTCTAATTAAATCTCCATTCAACACAAGAACAAGTAGCTAAAAAGAATAAACTTACACTCAATTTTCTCTTCCTCGGATGCATTTGGATGGAAAACACTCAATGATCTGACAAATTCTCCAAATTCTATCACCCCATTATGCTTTTTATCAAACAAATCAAATACCTGTGATGTCAATCGAAAAAATAAAAGTATTAGCCAGGACCTTCCAAAGTCAACTGTCCAAGGAATTTATTTATTGTATAACAGAGATCATTCCCTTTGATGCTGATAAACTAAACTGTTTAGATTTAACTATCAATACCCAGCACTTTTAGGATGAGAAGTACACACAAATGTTCTGATAACTATTTTTTATTGGTGTTGAAATTCAAATTACTTGGTGTTTAACTGTAGGCAGATGACAGCTGGTATGAAGCACCAATTTAAATCAGCACGAGAATAAGTACTCTGACTTGACTTTCATGAATTTTCCAAAGTAAAACTTAGGATTCTTTCTTTATGTCATAAGTTGTATAATTAGTTAACATTTATAGGTCATATACTTCAATACAAAGATAATGTGATTAGTTAAACATATATGAATGCAGATTTTAATCTGCACTGATAGCTACTCAATACAGACCAAGATTTGTAGCTGAGAAAATTTAAAACTTAGGATACTTGCTTTATGTCATAAGTTGTATAATTAGTTAACGTTTATAGGTCATATACTTCAATACAAAGCTAATGTGATTTGTTAAACATATATGAATGCAAATTTTAATCTACACTGATAGCTACTCTATACAGACTAAGATTTGTAGCTGAGGAAATTTGAAACTAAGTGTGTCATTTGTGAAGTTCCTAGGAAAAGATAACCTGTCATCTGTGCAGTTCCTCAGACAAGATAACTAAGTGACAATTCATAATACAACATGAAGCATAAGCAAAACATGAAGTTAATCTACAAATCAGGGGAACTGGTTTGTATATTTGAAGGTGCAGAAAGAAGACTCTAAGGGAAAAGATTCAGGCTTTTCACTATCTGGGTATCAGGAGTGGGCAGGAATGTACCCATGCTACCAAACTTTGTGACCTAGTAACAAAACTCTAACAGGTCCTCCCTCAAATCAAGCAAAATTGGTACAAAAACAGATTAAAAAATGCATCTTTAAGACATCAACTTTACAGTCAAGTGCAAAAATTAAAAGATGCCCCATGTAGATTTATCGTATCCACCTTCAATTTAAGAGATATTTTTCTTTTGAAAATCGCGCCGTTATTTGTAAGTTCACTGGATTTTCTTCACACAAAATAATACTTTACAATAGGTTGAAATCTGTAATCAAAAGATGAATTCCAACATGAGCTCTGTCCAAGTAGATTCTTTAAGACGTTGGCAAAACTGACATCAATCATCCATATTTGAGTCAGAAGCTAACTTTCGAAATATGAATTGCAATGCATTGGTGATGCCATAGATCAAGTCATCAAAGTTGCATACTTTACTACAGAAAGAAGATTACGATACTTTGCTAACTGTAGTTGTGGGAAATCAGAAGTTGAAAAAAGTCACGAACTTTGACAACTTGCTTCATGGCATCACCAATGCTTTCATATTCATCTTTCAAGAGTTACACACTTTACTACAGAAAGAAGTGTGAGACTATTTACTAACTGCAATTGTGCAAAATCAGAAGTTAGAAAAAGGCAGACAGCCAGAAGCTTGACTTTGAATCCTTTCAATTCTTCTTAAGCTCTAATCCTACAAATATTGAGAATATAACTTTCAACAGTGACATGACCAACATTTCAAATTAAAGATCTTAAAGGAGGTGAATGATTAAGGCATATCCTTTACACACAAAAATAAATATCACATTAGATTGATGTCGTTCGCATATGACAAATTACCATTTATGTGCTGGTTTTTTATGAAAAAAATCTAATATACCAGAAAACTTCATTTAAGAAAAGAGAAAACCAAAACGAAAGATATTCTTGGGGCCTTAATTGTTCCTGTAGATAATATTTGTTTATGTTCTGTAGCATTCTTCAAGTTCATAGTTCCTTCATAACAGAGATTGATTATTCTGAGAGGAGAGGAGAGTACTCGTTATTATTCTTGATGTGTCAAGTCTCAAGAATTTGTGACATTTGCATTCAGGCACATTCAGTATTCAATAAAGAGATTTTTTCTTGGTGTGGCTGGTTTTTTCCCTCGAGGAGGGTTTTCCCAGGGTAGTTCTGTGCCTGGTGTTTTCATGTTATCTTTCCTCTATTTTCAGCAATCTCTTTTATATTTCTAGTTCAAAACTTAACATATACAAAATATATATGGGAATGGCAAATCAGAATTCTGCAATCGAAATTCATATGGAAACTATGGAATGTGTATAGTTGGGGATTAAATATTCAAGGAGAGGCATTTCAATCGGCTGGACAAGCTACGATGGGCAAATTTATTGTCGTGTCTAAAGAGTTTGTGTTTTTGTCTACCGTGAATGAATGTTTCTCTATTATTGTCTGCCTCATATCTGCAGGGGACGAAACTCTGTATACTGGCACTAATAACTTATGCCATTCTGTTTTCTGGCGAAGAGATTAGTTTGTGCGACGGCAACCAGGAGATCATGAGTCACCACAATTGCTTTGTCGGCTACCTTACCCTAAAACGACAATTATCAGAATTGAATGTGAACTTTCTGTAGGCACAGTATGGTTTGCTGTGAAGAACATTGTGATTCTTGAAGGCCAGAATTTATGAGCCATGATTTTGTAACTTTAGAAATGTTGGCTTAGTTGTCATCATTGGCAAACATCAAATACACCGGTCTTTAAGTTAGAGCGACAGTAGTGAACCGGTAGTTGTCCCAATTGACAACCATCAAACTTGCTAGGTAACCAGTATACCTACACTGGTCACAATAATACCGGTCTTGTCCAACCAGTCTAGTAGAAAACCACAGGAGGCAGATGACTCAACCGGTAGCACACCGATTTTCCTTCAAAGTAGCGGATCTACCGGTCTGTGCTTTTATAATCCAATCCAGTTTTTGCGGAGCATTTTTGGGATAAACTGGAGTTTTTCTATGAGCATTTTGGGATGAACTAAAGTTATGTATGCGAGCGTTTTGGCTTGATCAAGAGTTCTACATACAAGACTTTTAGATTGCTTTCCAGAACAGCAGCGTTTTGGAAGAGTTACAGCTTGGCGCCACAGTTTGGTGTGGTAATGTGCAGATCATTATATATATGGGTCATCGTGCATTAGCTACATGTGGTTGGAGAAATCAAGTGCAAAGAGATAAAGCAGAGCAGAAGAGCCGAGTCTTCTGAGAAGGGTTACAGTCACCACGAGTGAAAGACAGAGATTGAACAACCAAGCAGAACAAGAAAAGAACAGGTATGATTTGATCGACAGATTGAGTGTCTAAAGAAGATCATTTCTTTTATTGTGTGAAGCTCATAAAAATCCATTTATCAGGGTGAACCCTAACAAGTTCCATTGTATAAATCCCTCCATCGTGTGACATCTTGATTGATGTTCTTAAGTCCTCTAGCGAGGTGACTCCTAACAGGGTCAAGATCTTAACCGATCTATATCAAATCCCTTGACAGGGTAGCATTCTAACAAGTGTTTTTGTAAGCCTTTAATAGGGCAGTTTTATTGCTGCAGTAGTGACGTTCGTGGGTTCTGTCCCACCATTGTTCTCTCCCTCTAATCGAGGGTTTCCACGTATATATCCTATGTTAGCTTGTGTATGTGATTTATGTTCATGTTACTTAGGCATGCATTATATTATCAATATCACACAGTAGCTGTATTCAGTTTAACAAGATAAGAATAGAAATAAGTTGAATTGACTGATTCACCCCCCCTCTCAATCACCGGTTAGGATTAACAAGAAAGTGTATTTGAGATCGGATTTTGATTTGAGATGCTACCAGATTTACCAATCGAGTTATCTGGATTATTATGTGGCCCTATGCAAATCCCTTGGTGTTTCCAACAATGTATGAGACTGCATGTTGAAGGTTATTGAACCTTTATTACTGTCGCTTCTTTTTGGCATGACAACATTGGCGTTGTTCCCTCAGTCATTAGTTTTGTTCAGCATTTGAATTAAGGTGTGGACAATTGAGGAGGTACTTGAAGGTGGCTCTACTATTGCACACTTCAGGAGATTCTATTACTTGTAACTGCAGACAAAATATATGAAGTGTATGTGAACCAGCTTGTGCCTCAAGCTTACAAACATCTTCAGATAATTCATAGTAATCTGGGTTCAGATTGAGAAGGTCAAAATTATATTTCTATTATAAAATTCAATTTTAATTCGGTTGAGTTTAATGTTAATTGTTTATTGGTTATAAATGCAAATGTATATGTGCACTTCATCCAAACATTGAAATATTACAAAACATGCCAACTGTTTGACATAATTCCTAAGCAATTAAGTAGAAGGAAAAAGGGCCAAGTTTTGCAGCAAATCAAAATTTAGGGAAATATTCTATTGGGCATATTACAGTGGTATCAAAGCATCAACCCCTGCCAGCCTTTGGGTATAGTTCAAATTGATGCAACCAAGTGACAAAGAGTTAAGGTATTATAGAAGGGAACCACGCAGGATTTGGCAACCACCACAAGTACCCGAGGGTGCAACTATATCTTGTTTGATTGGTTCTTCTTCTAATTCAGAACAGGCTGTAGGTATGGGTGACAGAAGGAATAACAGTCCACCACGGGATGAAGAAAGGGAAGTAAGAGATGCTCTAAGAGGAATTCAAATAGGACAAGAACAGGTGGCCAATGTTCTTCAACAGCTTACAGTAGCTATACAACAGTCGAGTGCAACAAGATCTTATCGTAGTCATAGTGTTGGTGGCAGCACAGTTGGTTCCCCACAAGGTAGAAGACTTCACACACGCTCTTCGGATAGGCCTTTGATGCCTACTTTTGTTGATGTTAGTGATAAAGAGGAAGTGAATAATGCTGGAGCAACAATGGCTATACCTGATAGCATTGTGGCAATGCATGATGAATGGGATTTACTACCAGATCATGTCAAAGAAGATGTAAGTTTCACACAATATATGAGGCAATGAAGAGAAATCATGAGGACAAGGCAAGAAAGAAAAGGCCTAAAACTCAAAAAAGATTTGAAGCATGCTATGAACAAGTTGACCCTTCCTACATTTGATGGCAGCGGTAAGACAACTGCTCGTGCTCGGATACATGAATTAGACACCTTCCTTGCACTTAGAGGGGGCAGCTTATGATTGGTGGCATCATGGTCTTGTAACACAAGATCATGGATTGATTAATTCTTATGAGGAGTTCAATACTAAGCTAATTGCTCGTTTTGGTAAAAAGGATATTGAAGTCTACTATGGAGAATTGGCACAGCTGAATCAAAAGCGGTTCATGGATAACTTAATCAATGAGTTTCAAAGGATCTCAATTATGGTTCCCGATATGTCAAAGAAAAGGAAGGTAATGTTGTTCACTAAAAGTTTGAATGAAAAAATCAAGGGGCTTGTAAAGGTTCTTAAGCCGAACACATTACAGATGCAATTAAAATGGCAATGGACCTAGATACTTCTACTTCTTTACAGAAGCCTAGAGGAAATTCCATAGGCTCTAAATCAAATCAGAAAATTGATGATCAGCCTAAAATTACCCCTCCTAAAGTAGATTATGAGACAAGAAATGAGCTAAGGAGGAAAAAACTATGTTTCACTTGTAAAGAACCATAGACTCCTAAACATAGGTGCCAAGGAAAAGGGAAAGTATATTACATTGAGGTAGTTCAAAGGATGAGGAAGAATGGATTAAGGACAGAAAATGTGAGGACAATGATAATGAGGAGCCTTTAGTAGGAAAAAAGGAAAATGACCAGCCTAAAGTCACCATTGCTACATTGTCCTCAATTTTGACATCACAAGATTATGGCAACCCTATGTAATTTTCTCATGATTTGTAGGTGCATCCTCTATGTTTCAACACATCGATAAGGTGTCATGAAAGCAGTTCGTCATCCTTGAATTCTACTTTATGTAGCATTATTTATGTGTTCTTTTTGAAAGTTTCCGTCAAGTTAATACCCCTAAATGCTTGTTAGAACGAGTTTTTCTTCTCTGACTGCAAGCACTTGATTTTTGGCAATCTTCAAGTTTATTCTCTGTTTTTCTCTTTCTTGTAAGTAATCTTTAATCTTGTTTTTCTCTTAGGTTAATAGCCCTTAGAATTCCTCTCGTTTTGAGCTATCTTAGGCCTCAATCAGAGTTGTCTAGCTCAAGTTATAGAGGAAAAGGTGGGGGTTTTCAGGCTGACTACACGTCTTGTTAAAAATCTTCCAAAAGTGGGCTTTTATTGTCAATTGTACAAAATAAAATTATTTTTAATAACTAAAAGTGGATTTTGACATCCATTTTTTTAAAATTTCAACTCATTTTGAGTTGATTTGACCATAGTTTTTAATGTTTTAATGAAAATTGGCTTTTTCTAGTCTATTTCCATGTTACTTTATTAAAAACTATAGTTATATATTAAATTTAATTAAATTTAGTCACTTAAGTGCCTTGTGTGAATATCTGAACGGCCTATCTCATCTAGTGAGAGAAGAGGGTCAAGCCTTTGTTCCTCTTATGGTTCTTCCAGCTTTGTCAATGGAGGGTATTAAAAGAATTTGACAAACCTTTCAGAATGCAGAAGCTTGGGTAGAGAGCATCTAGAATGAAGCATACAAACATGTTGAGGACTTTGTGCAAATTCATGAAAGGGCTTTGGCCTTCCTTTCTAGTATACAATGCATGGATGAGTTGTGGGAGGATGAACGTATTTATTGAGATGAGGTGATCTCACATCTGCAGGGTTTAATGGAGACTCTCAGACAGATGTTGGTTGACAGTGGAGTGGTCAGAGAAGGAGAGGCATATGACTTTGCTTGGTGGTATAGCGCAGTGATCATGGCAAAGGAAATGTTTGAGCATTTTAGTGAGGAGTCCATTCGATTGAAGAAGGTAGTCAAGAATATCCAACAAGGGATCTCCAACAGAGTTGCATCACTGTTATCACTGAGATTGGCTAAGAATGAAATAACTATGGACAACCTAAAAGGGAAACTGGAAGAGTTATTTCATTTGAATTACTTCGCAAAGAACAGTTTTTAGAACTTCTCTATTTTCTCAAATGTCATGCACACAACCCTGGACTTGTTGCCAAATCGGGAATGCAATTTTAACAAATCTAAGCGAGAGATGACAATCATGGAATTCAAATGGGAATAGGTGTCAAGTGTTAGTGCGATGAGTTGGAGACCATGTTGAACAGATTCCACGTATTCAAACAGTGAGGTCAAACACAGGCTATTCTAGGAAAAGTAGCATTTATTGCATAGGCATTCATGTCGCGCCACTCTACTGTTGAATGGACATGCATAGTGGGCATTTATTACCAACTAAGGTGGTCTTACTTCTAGTTGGTCCGTGTGGCCCCATGAATTAAATGTAGATTATTTCTTCTTTTCCTAACCCTAATTCGGGCTAAGGTGGCATAATGTGGGCCTTTCATTCTATTTCAATGCGGGCCATTCGTTGTAATTGGGGACCTATATAAAGGCCTCATTTCTCATTTGTAAGGGACGGAATGATGAAATTGTTGCTATGAGCTACTAAGACAATAAAGCTATCATTGAAGTTTAGTGATCTCTTGGCGTGTCTTAGTGCTTGTGTGATATCCCCTTCAAGAAACAAAATTTAATATTAAATTATAATTAATCAAGTATAATATAAATCAATAATATTATAATTAATATTATTGCTAATAAATATAATAATCAATCATTATAATTTTTTAATATCAATATTAATCTATATTAATATTAATATCTATCAAGATTTAAACAATCAATATAATTAATAATATTAACCATTTCATTATTTTCCAATATATTGATTAATCAATACTGTTAATCAATATATAAATAATCAATATAATATAAATAATATTAATATAAATCATTAATATTAATAATAACAATCAAAATAACTACAAATATATAACTACATCAAATGGTATCGAACATCGATCAAAAGATCGTCGATATATCGGCGATAAGTATCAGCCCGCGATAATCTACGTAAAGATATCGTCAGTCGATATCTTTCAACTTATCGCCGATATCTCGCCACTTATCCGCGATAAGTTAACAACTTATCTCGCCCGCGCTTGGTTAAAACAATGACGGCCCAACAAAGGGCCAAAACGGTGTTTTTTAATGCCAGTTGAGGTTTGGAGAGGTTAGAAGGGTTTTGGAGGAGAAAGGTCAAAATTTGTGGCATTTTAGATTGAGTTCTTGTGGATTTGAAGCGGATTCGAAGAGATTTTTCAAGCAAATTCAGATTCACAAGTAAGTTTTCAAAATTCTTTTCCTTTTGTTTTAAAATCATTTTGTCTTGTATAAGTTGCATTCAAGTTTATACAAACTATATAATATCATTTCCAATCTACTCTAACTTGTTTTAGAATGTAATGAATAAGATGTAACACCATTTTTTAGCAATTGTTGCAAATTTTTCATAGTTCTCTCAAAAATTTCATATTTTCTTAAAATATTTATAACCTTAACTTTTTTTGTTTTTTTCCTTCAAGTTTCAGCTATGTTTAAACTTATTTAAAGTTTTAAACTAACTTAGTTCATTTCTAAATTTCTTTATTAAATTTTTAAATTTGTGCACTCATTTTGTATGTGACATGTGTAGTTTGATTCTTCATCAAAATGGCAAATAGGAATACCTCTACAACTGGACCAGCTGCAGGGTCTGTCAGTGTGTAATGAACCCTTTTTACCCCTAGACCGAAATTCCATCAATTAGGCATAAATTAGGGAATCATCGAATAATTAACAACATATAACCATCACTATCATTAAAGTTAGAGGAAACTATTGAGTGATAAGCTAATGAACGTAGTCATATAGAAGATCTCTTCATATAGGGCACATGAATCTTTCTCCTTCCCTTACTATGATCATCATAAGATGGAAGACTTACAGTGCCAAAGGGCGCGTGAAACAGACTATAAGCGGCTCCTTTTAGGATATCCGTCATGTGCCCGAAATTACTCCGCCTCTCCCTCCACAAACTCCCTATCCTAAGATATCGTAGTATGAGACGAGATATATCCCCATGTACTATAATTAGAGTAATCTAGATCATCTTCCTAAATCATTATTATTTCCATATATATATAAGATTCATATATCGGTATATATCATTTAAGATTCATATATCTATATATCCCTTGTAATGTTCTCAATTGGTAGTTTACTAGATTTGCCCTAGAATTCACAATTAAGATTGCAATCAGAAATATCAATTCCCAATGATTAGTATATGACACTTCTGCATTTAAATCCAATTATATTAAGAACAATCTCATATATATATATATATATATATAGAAAGATTAGATTAGATCCTTTAGAAATATATTATATTTATATTCCAAATAGATATCTTACATATATAGTTCATATTATTCTATGATAAAAATAAATATTTATATTCCATAATGATATTAGTACATAATTAATTATGACAAAGTTGAACCATATATTCTTGTCTTAACCAGTGAGAATACATATTAATTTTATATAATTTTCATTATTATAATTACTTATTAATTAATTAACATTAATATAATTCTCAGATATATATTAATTACATATATTTATTTTATAACCAATTATATATATAGAATTACTTATTTACTAACATATTTAAGTTACATTTGTTTAACTATCTAATATGAATTAATTTCATAATAATATTAGTACATTTCAAAATATAAATAAATATATCATTGATTAAATAAACAAAAATAAAGTTGCATACCTTTATAAGAGGGAAGATTCCTCTATTCTAATTTATTTAACCGAATGCCCTACTTTCCACGTGGGCTTACTCTTTTCCTTATTTCCTTAATCTTTTGCTGAATTATCTCTTATTTTAGAAATGGAGATTCTTATTCCATTTTCTTTATATATCTTTTAGAATGCTCCCATTACTTCCTTATTTTTCTCCTTTATTTTCTCCTATATTTTCTCCTATATTTTCTCCTTCAATTTCTCCTCTATTATTTTCTCCCAAGTTTTCCAAATTCTTCTTAATATTTCTTCTTTTTTCCCTCCGTGATATAATGTCTTTTCCCACTCAATATATATATAAGTATGAATAGTCACATCTTTTGAAATATAGTATTAGTATTAATAATTTACATTTGATTATTATAAAACTCTTTACGGGTGGTATTATTATTAATAGGCTTCTTTAATACTATTCATAGATTAATATTATATGTAGATTAGTATTATTAACTATTATATTGATTAAATTAATAGTTGATTATTAATTGATTAATATAATAATATTATTACTTAGATATTATCAATAAGGAAAATTAATATTATCTGAGTAATATTACTATTTTAACAATATCAATATCATTATCTCAATAATATATTATTATATATTATATTAATATTTTAATAATATATTATTAATAGTATATTTACTATTATTACTTTATTAACATTTGAGTTATGATTATTTTCTTTAACTTATTATTTTATATTATAATATTTTACTTCTATGATCGTTATTTATTATTACTAGGTTCTATCCAATAAGGGGTCATGACACAGTGCCCCAGTAGACGCATGTCCATCGGGATATGTAGGAACGCGCCCTAAAGGGGCTACTGGGAAGGGGAAGAGGAAGATGTAGACTAATTTGATATTGTAATTGACATTTGTATTTGCTTATAGTTTTACAAAGACAATTTGCTATTTTTAGTTTTCTTCCGAGTTCAGACTATCAAACTATGGCTACCAGCCATCAGCATTCCACATGAGGATGTGATTTTGTTACATATTTGCATTTATATATATCTAGATCACCTTGTTTGGTTTGTTTACTCATTTATTAACTCATTAGATGCATCTCATTATTGAATTTTGCAAAAAAAAAATCCATTTCTAATTAAATTTAAGCCATTTTTTAAAGTTCCCGTGAAGTTCCCTATGAAGTTCCCGACTTATCTCCGATATTTCCCAATATTTTGTTTTTGCCCTCGGCGATAAGTTGTTGATAACGATATTTTGAACTATGGTATCGAATGATATTGTTATTACCAACTGGTTACTGAGAGGGGGGGGTGAATCAGTAAGAACTATTTCCTACTATAATTCCAATCTTGTTTAGTACTTGCAATCTAAGAAAAGTAAAAACAATCATTCATAACTGTAAAAGAAGTACACATATCAACACAAGATATATACGTGGAAACCCTCGGTTAGAAGGAAAAACCACGGTGAGACAAAGCTCACAACTTCACTACTACAGAATGAAGGTGCCCTGTTAGGAGCTTACAAAGCACTGGTTAAAGTGCTACCCGGTTAAGAGATTTTACAAAAGATTGGTTAAGATCTTAACCTTGTTAAGAGTCGCCTGGTTAAAGGACTTTTAACATCTACAATGATGTTACCCTGTTAGAGGATTTTACAAAGAACTGATTAGGTCCACCCTGATAAAGGGATTTTAACTTGCTTTCACACCTTACAAAAGCAATGATCTATTATGACACTGATTGTCTGATTAGATCATACCTGTTGATCTTTCCCCAATTTGCCTGGCTGTTGAATCTTTTCTGCCTCTTTGCCTTTCACCTCTAGTGACTGTGATCTCTTCACAGATTACTCTTTACTGCTCTATTTACTAGAACAACTTTCAACAACCTTATTTCTTGTGTCCTATGACCTATATGTATACAAGAGTTCACTGTAATGATACCCTTAACTCATAGAACCACCAAGCTGTTAACTCAACGATAAATCATGAAAGTGGCAAAAAGCTATGTGTTATGATCTGGAGTTTACCTTGCAAAACATCCGTAGAAATAAAGTTAACTCCTATTAAAAAGCTAACTCCACTTCTGAGCGGTGGATGTCCCGTATAATCCGGTTTTAACTCAAACTACTCCGCAGAATCCGGTGCGGATCTTTAGACAGTTTAGACCAGTATATCTTATACTCGGTTCATCCCTTGCATACACTATGAGACCGGTACTGTGTACTTAGATCGGTCTACCGGTGTATCCCCTTTGCTTCATCTACCGGTGCATACACTCTGTTTCTAGTCTACTGGTGTCTTCTAAGTAATGTGAGTGACCGGTGAGCTTTTACCGGTGCATGGTGTTTGTGAATTTACACTAATGACAACTTAAATTGCTAACAATCTTCCCCTTTGTCATTGGTGGCAAAACCATACACAAAACCATACTCACTTACTTGTGACAATTTATACCTTGGTCTTGTAGACTTGGCTTTCCTCTGTAGGACACTTCCCCTGTCTGAGTGCTCCGGTGGTTGAGTGACTGAAGTTGTTCTGTCCTGTTCCTGTTCTATTCTTCTCTGCTCTTTCCTCTGTTGTCTCCTTTGTTGTCTGAGTGTTGCTTTGCTTCCCATTTCCCTTTCTATATCCTCTGCTTTCTACTACTTCTTCTTCCCCTTTTTGCCTCCATAGGACAAAGGGTTATGCTTCTCTTCACATTTGAAGTTTGGTTAAGATATCCTTATAAATTGTTTCGGCAGAGTGAAGGAATGGTGCCCACTGACCGGTTACATATTCTATGTTCTTTTGGGCTGCCTTAAGAGAAACAATGATGTTCTCCATATCTTCCACAGTTTTGTAAACCAGTTCATTGATCGGAGCTTCTGTAGAAGTTGTTTGCTGCATGATGTCAAATGTTGGTGCCAAAAACATCTGAAATCCAATAATGTCTTGGATTCGCTTGTTCTTCTCTTCAACTGTCTTTCTCAGTATTAGAGCCAGACTTGTCATTTCTCTGCTGTAATTAGTTGCAGTTTTGTTCTTAATATCAAACTGAGAGGACAAGGCTCTAATCTCCTCTGAGGCCTTTGCTGATTTCTCTGACAGATCTTGCAAAAATATTTTAAAGTTTGAAGTTCTTCCCATCAAACTCCCTGCCACTTGAAGTTGTTGTTGAAGCATTCTCAAGTTGGTTGACACATTCACCTTGATTTCTTCAACCTGTTTGTGAAGAATCTCCACTCTTTTCTTCTCATAGTGGTCAATTGCCACTGTTTCTGGATTAGTTAGATCCTCACCGATAGTTTGTGCTAGAACTTCCAGCTGATCAATGACCGGTTCATCTTCATCAATATCAACATCCGGTATGAAGTTGCACAAGATATTCTTCACAGAGGTCAAGACCATGTCCTGTTTCCTCTTGGTCAGCTCCTTGAGCTGCCTAGTTGACATCTTTCTGATGTCTACCACTGTATAGGTGACCTTACTCCTTTTAGCTTCCTTCTCCTCGGCAAATGACAACTTCCTCTTAGATGAGGAGCTTGGAATATCTATTTTCTCCTTTTGCTTTGGTTACTTTTCTGGTTGAGCTTGCTCAGTTTGTACAAGAATTTCTTGTTCCTGCTCCTTAGTTTCTTCATCTCCTTGTTGAGTTTTATCTTCTACTCGCATCTCTTCTTTAGGTAGATCTTCCTTGATAGGTGCTTCTTCCTCAATCTAAGCTTCTTCTTCCGGTTGCTCATTGACTTCAACATCTTGTTCTTGTTCTTTCAGTGGGACTTCTTCCTGTTGCTGCTCCTCAGTTGTACGGAGTTCTCCCATAGGTATGTCAGTTTCCATTTCTTGTTCAACATTTATTTGTTCACCAGATGTGAACTCCTTTGTTTGAACATTTTCAGAACCGGTTGTAGATTCTTCACCAGAAGTGAATTTAACTAGTGGTGTTGGCACTTGTGCAGTTTGATCCTGAGGACCTAGTTTTTCCAATGCACTGAAGTCATACTGGTGCCAGAATTCCAGAGTCACTTTATAGACTTGATTCTCATTCCCGTTTAATATCTCGGCAACTCTATATGGTGTATTCAAGTTCATGGATGCTTCTTCTAATAGAAGCTTTATTCTGCCTTCACTAAGTCCAGATCTGACCTTTAACAATGTTTCCCTAATGATTTTTGTGTTTGTGCCTAGACCGGTTCTCCATTTTAATTGTAACCTGGAATTGAGTTCCGATGGGAACTTGGACCTATAGTCCCTTAGAGTCCTATGATAATCCATAAATATTTCCACTATTGCTACAATTACTGCCTATTTATCATTTTCTTCTAGTACACTATACCACTTTGCAGCATTATCTACTTCTCCGAAGTCCATTACCTCATCAACAATATCATTAACAAACATAGGTTTGGTGTTACCTTTGCTCGGACAGATGAGAACGGTTGGGTTTGCTGGCTCGCTGCCCTTGTCATCGGTGATGTCCACTATTACTGGTGCTTTAGCTCCAAGCACTCCTTTCCCTTTACCGGTGTCAGCAACTGGTGGAACTATTGCTCTTCGTCGAGCTTTCTCTGCTTTCTGTTGGGTCTGAAGAAGTTTGGTCCACATTTCTATTCCTTCATCGGGCACTTTTTCAGCTTGACCGACCAGCATGAGACCGATCCTCCTTTTTGTTAAGAAGGTTTGCTGATGGAGTTTAGCTTGTTCTCTGGCTTCTTCCAATGTGAGGTGATTCTGAACCTCTAGAAGAGCTCGAATCCTCAGCTCCTTCTCTCTTTCCATTGAAGTTTCCCATCTGGCTTCAAGAATTTGTAGGAGATCCTCCGATACAACTCTGGTAAGTTCGGTAGGATGCAAATTAAATTTGTGAAGGCAGTGCACAACCCCTTCTTCAATCTTTCTCCTGTCTTCTTCATTAGCAAACTTGTATTTTGACACTACTGAACTCATTCCCCCGGTTTCTTTCAGTAAAGCCACATATTCATCAATTGAGAGCTTGGCTTTTCTCGGTGGATCCTCCTTTGCCAGATTACCAGTTTTCTTCCTTCTAATCAGAGGAACTGTTAACTCGGTCTCTGTCTCTTCTTGATCTTCCTCTTGAGTACTGGGTACCGGTTCTACTTTCTTCTTTCAAGCCTTGGGCTGCTCTATCATCGATTTCTTCTTTGGTGTGGGGGCCCTTTTGGTGTAGACATTTTTAATCGGTGCCCTCCTTTTAAGATTCTCTTGAATCTCGGCGAATGTACCGAACCGGTTTGCAAAGAGATCCAATCTTGCTTCATTTAGGGCATCAGCATATGCCTTAGCAATTTTTGTGGAGATCTTATATCCTAGCTGAGGAGCATACTTTGTTCTTGGTTCCACTGCTTGAATTATGCAGTGATCGGTGGAAACTAGAAAACACACATCATCCTTGTATTCTTCAATGATTGTTGATGGTATCCGCTCCATTGCGTGCATCCTTAGCTGAAAGGCTTCAAAATATTCGTTCATTACGTTGCTTAACTGGTTTCCCCGTTGCTTAACTGGTTTCCCAGTTGGTTGGCCAATTCAACTATCTGGTGCATGACCGGTCTATCAGTCTTCCATGTCACCTTGCCAATGCCCGGGAAGAAGTTCTGGTAATAGAAGTAAAGGCACATTAACAGGGTCTCATACTTCATCGATTTCTTCCTGACTATACCGAGCTTCTTCATGTTCTCGAATATCTGCACTCGAAGCATTCCGCATATATCATATTGGGCGTTGTCGTGCATAATCCGGTGAGCTGCATGTATGGCTCCTCCCGGTATGTTGTTCAGGTTGTTGGATTAATAGACCTTATAGCCTATCACCGCAGAAGCAAACCGAACCCCATCGTCTTCGATGTCGTTCACTGTCATGAGACGACCATCGGATTTGGATTTCGTCAACTTGGTGACGATTGCATTTGAGATGGTTCGCAGCGTCAAGGCTTCTTGACTATAACCAGTGACTTGATGTATGTCATCCTTGGTTATCTCCATAACTACTCCCTTTTGTAGCCAGAACCCTGGATCATGCACTCGACTGAGGACCAGTCGAATCCAGTCTGGTCGGAAGATGGTCGGATAGGTGACTCCATTGATAAGACCGGACGACACCAGCCTTGCGTATCAATCTTGTAATCTTCCGTTCTCACACAGGGAGACATACTCACCCTGAATGTATGTTTCGCCAAGTTCTTCCTGCTTGGCGTGGATGAACGCAATTACATCTTCAGTCATGAAGATGCCATCAGGTACTGTGGACAAAGCTCCAGCCATGTCAACTGCTCTATTCTGGATTGGCGCAATATCATATGCAGGTCGATCCACTTGATCTCCCTTGATCAACTTCACGGTAGCGGATGATGAGGCCATTTCAAACAGCTGATTCACAGAAAGAAGCTTTGATCGGTCTAACAGATAATCGCTCACGATGATCAAAGCACAAGAATATTACTCATAAAAATTTGTTAATCACAAAGATAGCAAAGTAAAAATGATGAGTAATTCTTCTTTCTTTTATAGGGTTAGGTCATAACGGTAATTACCAAAGGGTAACTATTTGTTAAACGGCTACAATAATAAATGCCTTACCTAACTTTTCTTTCCATTTTTTTTTAACCGATGATCCGGCTTTTTTAGTTTGGAAGTCCTTGGTTGATTTTTGCTTACCTGACTAGTTATCCTTGTAGACTGAGTGAGTCCAATTCTCATCAATCTTACCGGGAACGATAGATGGTCTACTGGTTCCCTCTAGGCCTTTACGGCTCAGTTTGCTGAAGAGATATCACCATCTGCAGATAATGATCTTTGACAGTCCCAACCGGTGCTGAGAGGGGAGGGGTGAATCATCACCTCTTTTAACTTTTTCCTTTTAATCCGGTGAAGTAAACTTACAGCAGACAAGCAAGCAGATTTAAGCAAATAATAACAGTAACCAAACAATCACACAGTGGCACCAGATTTATCACATGGAAACTCAATTAGGGTGAAAACCACGGTGTGAGGAGACCTCACAAATTTTGTACTCTTCTGGAGTACGCCCTGTTAAGAGTCTTCCTGGTTAAAGGATAAAAACACACTTGTTAGATGCGACCCGGTCAAGGGATTTATTACAATAAGGCTGGTTAGTACCTGCCTTGTTAGAGGACTTTGAGCAACTTACAAGATGCCACCCGATTAAGGGATTTGATACAAGGGACCTGTTAGAGTCCACCCAAAATACTGAGATTTAACTATTGTAGTTGCTAGAAAACAATAGAGATTGACCTTTTACAAACAGTTTTGCATAGCCTAATAAGATCTCTGTTTGTGCTCAGCTGAGAATCGTCACTGGTCGCAACAGGTGAGTTCTCTACTTCTGTTGTGCTTCTCTGCACACACTTCTTTCTCTACTTTTTTTTATTTACCCAAGCTTCTTTTAAGCTTTCCAAGTTCACTATTTTCTCTGGCAGAATGAAGGCAACTTCTATTTGCCATAGGCAAAGGAATACATAGGGTTCAAACCCTAATTGTGCTCATTATGCAAGACCTGATTTCAGATCTTTAACGGATTCATCACTTAGTGAAGTTTCAGTTAACTAAGGAAACATCTGATGCATCCCCTTGCTTTATCTATCCAATGAAGAAAACAGTAGTTGCGTGTCAAACAACTTTCCTTCATAGGAGATAACACTTTGATCTAAAGCCACTGACGTCGGCTTTAGATCCTTCAGTCGCGCTTCAAAAAGCCATTGATTCCGGCTTTAAATCCTTCAACTGCACCTCAAACTAATCACCTAGATAACTCAAAGTCACCCGGATTTACTGCAATAAATCTCAGTCAAAAGAGTTGGTTGGAACAGATAGTTGACTGTGACTTTCTTGGTTCATACCGGACTCTCATAAAATATCGGTTATGGTTGAGTTCAGTTCTTCGTGCTGTGAACAGGTAAGAATCCCTGTTCTTGTTCCTTCCTTAGTTTACCGGTCGCAACATCCTCGGTTTGTTGTCCCTTGCATAGCTTACTGGTTGCTCGGTTTGCTGTCCCTTGCTTAGCTTACCGGTTGCACCATCCTCAGTTGTAATTGTTGATCTGTACTTGTACAGGTTGTAGAATGGTTCTTAGCTTACCCCAGTGGTTAAGGCTTTGTATAGTCATCCTTCTTTCATATAGATATTCTTGGTTCTTAGAAGTGACAGGTCTCTATACACTCTTTGCCAATCAATGACAACACTAGTACCGGTAGCAAACTTACCGGTTATCATTGCTTAATGCCAACATTAGAGTCCACCCAAATACTGGGATTTAACTATTGTAATTGCTAGAAAACAATAGAGATTGACTTTTTTACAATTGGCTTTGCATAGCCTGATAAGATCTTTGTTTGTGCTCAGTTGAGAATCGTCACCGGTCGTCACAGGTGTGTTCTCCACTACTATTGTGCTTCTCTGCACACACTTCTTTCTCTACTTCTCTTTCTGATTTACCCTAGCTTCTTTTGAGCTTTTCAGGTTCACTCTTTTCTCTGGCAGAATGAAGGCAACTTCTATTTGCCTTGGACAGAAGAATATATAGGGTCCTAGCCCTAATTGTGCTCATTAAGCATGACCTAACTCCAGATCTTCATCGGATTTGTTGCTCAGTGGAGTATCAGTTTACTGAGGAAACATCTGATGCATCCCCTTGCTTTATTTGACTAATGAAGAAAGCAGTAGTTGTGTGTCAAGCAACTTTCCTCAATAAGAGATAACGCATTGTTTTTAAAGCCACTAATCTCGGCTTTCAATCCTCCAGACTTGCCTCAATCCGATCGCCAATTTTAAAGCCAGTGATCTCGACTTTAAAACCTCCAGACTCGCTTCAAACAGATCGCTAGTTTAACTCAAAGGCTTCTAGATTTAGACCAGAAAATCTCAGTCAAAGAGTTAGTTGGATCAGTTAGTCTGACTATGACTCCCTCGGTTCAAGACCAGAGTCATTAATATACCGGTTATGGTTGAGTTCAGTTCTTCATGATGTGAACAGGTAAGAGTCCCTGTTCCTATCCCTTCCTTGGCTTACCAGTCGCACCGTCCTCGGTTTGCTGTCCCTTGCTTGGTTTACCAGTTGCACCATCCTCGGTTGTTGACACCAGTTAGCTATTGCTTTATCTGTACTTGTCTATACCGGTTGTAGCACAGTCCTCAGTTGATGCTGGAATCCTCTTTTCCTTTACTATGTACATTGCCCGATGACTAAGGCTTTGTATAGTGACCGGTGGTATTTGCATTCAATCACAA
Source organism: Chamaecyparis obtusa (assembly GCA_027943335.1). Classification (NCBI taxonomy): domain Eukaryota; kingdom Viridiplantae; phylum Streptophyta; class Pinopsida; order Cupressales; family Cupressaceae; genus Chamaecyparis; species Chamaecyparis obtusa. The sequence goes on from BSBK01000535.1 coordinate 1,960,358, forward strand.
TTGTCTTGTATACTAACATCATTGGCCAAACCATCCCTCTTTCATATAGATCTCCTTGGTTCTGTAGACTTTATAGAGATGACAAGTCTCTATACTCTTTTTGTCAATCAATGACAACACTAGTACCGGTAGCAGGCTTACCGGTTATCATCACTTAATGTCAACCAAAGTAGACAAACTCGCCGAGTAATCGCCAAGTTGGAAAAACTCGCTGAGTTTTCCAGCTCAGCGATTAACTTGGCCAACTAATCGCCATTTCCAAACTGCCGAGTTTTTGAAAAACTCGACAATTTTTTAGCAAAAACTCGCCCGTGTGAGCAATATACAACCGCAACTTAAAAAAACGGCAGTTCATTGTTTTATTTGGATTTTTGTTGTCTCATTGGCGACTAGGGAAGAGTTGGATTGACTTTCCAAGTTGGATTGGACACAAATAATTAACGTGGCTCACCCAATTCCTGGGCTACGTCCACCAATAGCGAGTCCAATATCTTTATTATTTTCCAGCGATTACAATTTGAAACCTGCAACTCAATACCGCCACAGGAAGCTACAAAATCCCTCATATTATGAATCTCCAACCCTAAGCCCTTTTTACAAGTATTTTTTACTTAACCTAATTAGGGCAAAAAATACTCCGACTAATAGAAAATTGATGGCGGAACCTTTACAATATTATTAAGTCATTGTTGGCGTCGAGGGTCGCTGCCCCTTGACCCCATCAAGGGCTCTGCCCCTTGACCCCGCCTGGGGCGCTACCGCAGGACCCCACAAGGGGCTCTGCCCCTTGACTTCAAGCTTGGGGCACAGTCACACTCAGTGCAGGCTTCTACTTCTAGGACTAGGCCCACTACTTCTAGTTCCTCTCCCAGTCCCTTGTTTGGTCATAGACTTGGGAAGAGGAAGATGTAATTGAAATTGTAATTTGTAATGATGTATAACTTTACTATTTTGCTTCCAAACTTCCAATCATTAGCATTTCACATGAGAATGCGATTTTGTACCCACTATGCATTTATATATATATATATATATATATATATATATATATATATATATATATATATATATATATATATATATATATATATATATATCTAAACTTAGCTTGTTTCTTTTGTTTTCTCATTAATTAACTCATTGGATGCATCTTCTCATAGAATTTTGCAAAAAAAATGCATTTTTAATTAAATTTTATGCTATTTTTAAGTTGCCAAGTTTTTTGTCGAGTTTTTCCAAAAACTGGCCGAGTTTTCCCGAATAATCTTTTCCAGGGCTTGGCGAGTTTTGGGCAAGTGAGAGTTTGTCAACATTGATGCCAACAATCTCCCCCTTTGGCATTGATGCGCAATCACCTTACAGGGCTGGTATCTCTGAACCACTGCAACTATTTAGAGTCCTCTGGTTATTGCCAAACTCTCCCCCTTTTTGACAGTGATGCCAAAGGCTAGTCAGAGAGACTACCTTTGTCAAATCTGCTTCCCCTATGAGCAACATTCCTTTTTTTTTTTAGCAGTCCAGAAAAGATGAGATGTAACCCTCCGTTGAAGCACCATGAACTGATGACCACCTTTACAGGTTTACTGAAGATCATGAAGGGGTATCACCCCTAGTTTACCTCTAAGATACTCAAAAGTACTCTTTGGTAATGACTTTGTGAAGATATCAGCAATTTGTTCCTTGGTGGGAACATACTCCAGTCTCACCTCCTTGTCTTGTACCAACTCTCTCAAGTAATGATACTTGATAGCAATGTGCTTTGTCTTGGAGTGCATAACAAGGTTCTTGGATATGTTAATTGCATTGGTGCTATCACAATAGATAGCTATCGGTTCAGGTATCTATTCTTTAATTCCTTCCAGCAGTTGTTTTATCCAGATCACCTGTGTGCAATTGATTGCTGCAACAACATATTCGGCCTCTGCAGTAAATTGTGATATACAATTTTGTTTCTTGCTTGTCCAAGAAACAATTCTTCCACCGAGAAAGAATGCACCACCACTTGTGCTCTTTCTGTCATCAATGTTTCCAACCCAATCTGCATCGGTGTATACTTTTACTTCAAATCCTCCCTTGTGAGGAAACCATAATCCATAATCCTCAGTTCCCCTTAGATATCTGAAGATTCTTTTTACTGCTATTAGATGTGTCTCTTTGGGGTTTGCAGAGAATCTTGCCACTATGCCAACTGCATGTGCAATGTCTGGTCTACTGTGAACATCATACTGCAGTTTACCTATCATGGACTGATACATTGTTTCATTCACTTCTTTAGCATCATCCTCCTTTGATAACTTGAGGTTAGTTATCATTTGGGTCCCAACCGGTTTAGAATCATCAAGTCCAAAGGTCTTAAGAATTTGGCTATTGGAAGGGAGAGGTAGAGGTATTGACTTGAGGGCTAGTTGGGATGGGTGGGCCCCGGGGTAAAGTGATTTAGAATAATGGCCAGCATCAAGCCCGGTAGGGCTCCTCCCCCATCTGCATATCCACCATTTTGATCTCTGAGGCTGGACCTCGAGATTCTATACGTACCATAAGAATTTCTTTGATATACTTGGACTGAGAAATAAAAATTCCTTCTTTCAGCTAATGGACCTATAGTCCAATGAAGAATTTTATTGCACCTATCATAGACATCTCAAATTCTTTCTTCATTCCTTCAGCGAAGGCTTTGCTCATCCTGTCATCTTCTCCAAAGATGATATCATCCACGAAGATCTCAGCAATCAGATTTCCATCTTTTTCGGTCTTGAGATACATATTGTTGTTGTCCCCGGTTCTTGTGAATCCTATGGTAAGAAGGTATGAGTGCAACCTCTCATACCAAGCCCTTGGAGCTTGCTTAAGCCCATAAAGAGCTTTCTTCAGTTTACAGACCATTCCATCCTTATGTGCAGATGTGAAGCCTTTCGGTTGTTCAATGTAGACTTCTTCCTCTAGTAGTCCATTCAGGAATGCAGACTTGACATCCATCTGGTATACTTTGAATCCTTTGTGGGCAGCATAGGCGAGCAGAATTCTCACTCCTTCCAGTCTTGCTACTGGTGCAAAGGTTTCTCCATAGTCCAATCTAGCTTCCTAGGCGTATCCTTTGCAGACCAATCTTGCCTTATTTCTTATTACTTTTCCATCCTCATTCAACTTGTTCCTGTAGACCCATTTGGTCCCTATGACATTTTTGTCCTTTGGTCTTGGCACAAGCTCCCATGTATCATTCTTCTCAATTTGCTCAATTTCTTCCTCCATGGCCTTGACCCAATTGTCATCTTCTAGAGCTTCCCTGGTGGATTTGGGCTCTATACAGTAAAGTAAGCAGATATTCTCTCTAGCCTTTTTCCTGGTTAAGATATTTGCATATTTGTCACCAATTATATTGTCAGTGGAATGATATGTGACATACCTTGGAAGAACCGGTCTCTGTTCCTAGTTTGGTTCTTCCGGTTGAGCATTATCTTCATCATGGTTCTGGGCATCAACTTGCTCACCATCTTGCGTTAGCCTGTTGGGTTCAGGCACAATCTCCCACTCTAGATGTCTGTCCATGTGTATTTCTCCTTCATCTTCAGTCATTGCTTCGTTGAATTCAAAGGCATTCCTTCATTTAGGCCTTCAACACTATTATGATCATCAAGACTGGTCTTTTTTTCTAGTTCTAAAGATTCATCAACTTTTACATTGATGCTTTCAATTATCTTGCCTATTCTTTTGTTCAGACACCGATAGGCCTTACTTTTGGTGGAGTAACCCAAAAATGTTCCTTTATCACTCTTAGGATCGAGCTTCCCAGAGTATATATCTCTTTTAATATAACATTTACTACCAAAGATTTTGAAGTAGCCTACACTCGAAGTATACTTAAACCATAGTTCGTAAGGAGTTTTACCGGTTCCCTTTTTTACTTGAATCTGATTGAGTGTGTAGACAGCAGTACTGATAGCTTCTCTCCAGAAGTGATGAGGCAGATCCTTCTGAATCAGCAAGGTTCTAGCACAATCAATCAGCGTCCTACTTCTTTCTGCTACTCCATTTTGCTGAGGAGTCCTTGGTGCAGATAGCTGTCTTTTTATTCCATGCTCCTCAAAGTAGTGAGTGAACTCTTAAGACGTATATTCACTTCCTCTGTCTGATCTTAGACACTTCAAGCTTTTACCGGTCTCTTTCTCCACTCTAGCTTTGTAGATTTTGAGCATGTGGAAAGCTTCTGATTTCTCCTTAAGAAAGAGTGTTCACATCATCCCGGAGAAGTCGTCTACAAAGAGCATAAAGTATCAATCTCCATGGTAGCTCTTTGTTCTCATTGGTCCACACAGGTCAGTGTGCACCAGGTCTAGAACATTCTCAGCAGAGAAGGACTTACTCTTGAAAGATGTTCCGGTCAGCTTTCCTAACTGACAATCTTTACAAACACCCTTGATGGGCTTTGTAATCTCAGGAAGTCCTCTCACCATTTTCTTTTTGCTCACTTTGCCAATACTGTCAAAGTTTATGTGGCAGAGCCTCTTGTACCATAACCAGCTTTTGTCTTCTTTGGTCATAATACAAATTTTGCTTGATTCTCCTTTGACCGAGGCTATGAGACAAGCTCCTTCCATTGAATCTAGGTAGAAGAGATTACCTTTGCTCTGTCTACCGGTTGCAACATGAGTTTCGAATTGATTATTTACTATACAGGAACCTTATCCGAATTCCAATAGGAATCCTTTGTTATTCAGTTGTGCAACACTCATCAAGTTGTACTTGAGTCCTTCAACCCAGTACACATCTTCACAGACAGCATTGTTGCACAGAGCAATAGAACCTTTACCTTTGATGGCACAGGGGGCATTATTTCCAAAGGTAACTGATCCACTGTCGTTGAGCTCCAAGTTGATGAACTTGTCCTTGTCACCGGTCATGTGGTGAGTGCATCCATTGTCAATGATCCAGTCATCATGCCGATGAGATCTGGATGTGAGTGCAACTTCATTTATAACTGGATTTTCTTCCTTTATTGCAAAAAATGTAATTTCTGGATCCTCTGAATCTTCAGACTCATTGTCGGTAACTCCTTCCTCTACAAGATAGTATTCCTTCTTTGCTTTGCTCTTGAACCAGTCTCTTTTATCTTATGTTCATTATCAGGACACCTTGCAGCCATATGTCCTATCTTATTGCAAGAGAAGCATTTCAAAGGGAGCTTTCCCTTGTACTTTCCCTTTCCTCTGGGGAATCTCCTAGCGATGAGTGCTTCAACCTCATCTTGCTCCATCTCCTCTAAGAGCAGACTCTCAACAAGGTTACCAGACTTACCGGTAGAGCAATTACTGGTTTCTCTTCCCTTTTTGGTGGAAGAGACGTTGACAGAGGACTTAAACGCTGCTTCCTGAACGGATAGGCTATTATCAAAATTACTTAAGTCAAAGGCAGCCAGCTTACCGATTAGGGAGTCTAGGGTGACTTGATCTTTGGTCACCGATCTGAGCTCTTGAATGGCAGAGATCTTGATGGCATACTGAGGTCTGAGAGTTCTCAGTATTTTGCTAACCACCTCCTCTTCACTGAGCTTTCCTCTAGCACTTCTGATGGAGTTGATCACCTCTTTGATCCAGTCGCTATATTGCTCGATGTCTTCTCCTTCATTCATCCTCATGTCATCATACTTTACTCTGAGGCTTTCAACCTTGGCTCTTTGAACATTTGGATCCCCTCCATTGACCGTTTGCAACTTGCCCCACATCTTGAAGGCAGAATCAAAATGTTCTATCTCGGCATACACATGATCAAGTAGAGTGCTAGCTATCATGTCCTGAGCAGCCGTGTGCTCGGCTTTGATCTTTTGTTAATCGAGTGTCAGCGTGCCAGTGGGTTCAATGTAGTCAATTGTGACATGGTTCCAGTATTGATCGCCGGTGGTCTTCATGTACAACTTTATCCTGCTGCACCAGAGAGTAAAGTTTTCTTTTGAAAACTTTGGTCCATCCTTTCTCATCATCTTGTCTTTTTCTTTGTGCAGTCAAGCAGCTAAGAAAACAAAACTAGGCTTTGATACCAATTGACAATCCCAACCAGTGCGGAGAGGGGAGGGGTGAATCAGCACCTCTAATACTTTTTCTCTTTAATCCAGTGAAGTAAACTTACAGCATAAAAGCAAGGCAGATTTAAGCAAATAATAATAGTAAGTAAACAATCACATAGTGACACCAAATTTATCACGTGAAAACCCACTTAGGGTGAAAATCATGGTGTGAGGAGACCTCACAAATTTTGTACTCTTCTGGGGTACGCCCTGTTAAGAGCCTTCTTGGTTAAAGGATAAAAACGCACTTGTTAGATGCGACCCGGTCAAGAGATTTATTACAATAATGTCAGTTAGTGCCTACCTTGTTAGAGGACTTTGAGCACCTTACAAGATGTCACCCGATTAATGGATTTGATACAAAGGACCTGTTAGAGTCCACCCAAATACTGGGATTTAACTATTGTAGTTGCTAGAAAACAATAGAGATTGACCTTTTTACAATTGGCTTTGCATAGCCTGATAAGATCTCTGTTTGTGCTCAGCTGAGAATCGTCGCCACAAGTGTGTTCTCCACTACTGTTGTGCTTCTCTACACACACTTCTTTCTCTACTTCTCTTTCTGATTTACCCTAGCTTCTTTTGAGCATTTCAGGTTCACTCTTTTCTCTGGCAGAATGAAGGCAACTTCTATTTGCCTTGGACAAAAAAATATATAGGGTCCTAGCCCTAATTGTGCTCATTAAGCATGACCTAACTCCAGATCTTCATCAGGTTCGTTGCTCAGTGGAGTATCAGTTTACTGAGGAAACATCTGGTGCATCCCCTTGCTTTATCTGACTAATGAAGAAAGCAGTAGTTGCATGTCAAGCAACTTTCCTTCATAAGAGATAACGCTTTGTTTTTAAAGCCACTAATCTCCGCTTTCAATCCTCTAGACTTGCCTCAATCCGATCGCCAGTTTTAAAGCCACTGATCTCGGCTTTAAAACCTCCAGACTTGCTTCAAACAGATCGCCAGTTTAACTCAAAGACTTCCGGATTTAAAGCAGAAAATCTCAGTCAAAGAGTTAGCTGGATCAGTTAGTCTGACTATGACTCCCTCGATTCAAGACCAGAGTCATTAATATACCGATTATGGTTGAGTTCAATTCTTCATGATGTGAACAGGTAAGAGTCCTTGTTCCTGTCCCTTCCTTGGCTTACCGGTCGCACCGTCCTCGATTTGCTGTCCCTTGCTTGGCTTACCGGTTGCACCATCCTCAGTTGTATTGTTGACACTGGTTAGCTATTGCTTTATCTTTACTTGTCTATACCGGTTGTAGCACGGTCCTCAGTTGATGCTAGAATCCTCTTTTCCTTTACTGTGTACATTGCCTGGTGACTAAGGCTTTGTATAGTGACCGGTGGTATTTGCATTCAGTCACAATTGTCTTGTATATTGACATCATTGGCCAAACCATCCCTCTTTCATATAGATCTCCTTGGTTTTGTAGACTTTATAGAGATGACAAGTCTCTATACTCTTTTTGCCAATCAATGACAACACTAGTACCGGTAGCAGGCTTACTGATTATCATCACTTAATGCCAACAATCTTTCCTCTGTCTTCTCCTCAGCGGAGCTCTTTGATTCCTTTTTGAACCAAATCTGTCTGACTGTTTTCTCAGTCTTCTCTTCCTTGTTGATCTTTTCTACCGGTTTGACCAGTTCTTTCTTCTTGTTGGATGACCGGTTCCTGCAATTTTTGGCTAGGTGTCCAACTTTGTTGCAGTGATAGCAAACTTTCCCGGTTGCCTTCCATGGGTTTACCCTTCTTGTATTGGGTGATTTGCACCATGAGTCATTGTGACTGTGTGTTCCACAATTTGCACAGTTGGTTGAGCTCCGGTTCTTGTTTCTCTTGGTGAATACCGGTCTTGGGGATCTGAATGCCATAGTCTTCGATCCGCATTCTTCAGCCTTGTGTCCAAATTTATAGCATGCATAGCAGTAGCCCTTGAAGCTTCCCCTACTTCCACTGGACACCGATGTGGGGCTGGACCAACATTCATTGGTCTTGTGGCCAAACTTGCAACAGTTCTTGTAGGAGTTGTTGTTTGGCTTTACCGGTGCATTCCTACAGTTGATTGTTCTATGACCCGGTTTCCCACAATGATTGCAAGAGGTTTAAAAGTTTTCTTACCTTTTTGAGCCAGCGGCTTCTTCTTATCCTTCTTTCTTGTCTTAGCTCCAGAAGACTCACCAATTTCTTTGGTGTCATTACCGGTGAATCCAAAACCGATGTGATCTTTGTGCTTTCTTTGAGCTTTGAGTTGCTCATCAAGCTTCACCGAGCTCTCGTTATATCTTCTTAGGGTTTCATTTCTTTCTTCAAGTTCTTTCATTTGTTCATTCAATTGATACAGCTCTAGTGTCAGTCTTTTGCATGCTCCATCCCTATCATGTCATCCCTTTTGCATGTTGGCATTTTCTTGGGTGACAATTTGCTTGTCTTCTTGGAGTTGCAAAATGATCAGTTCATTTTCTCTTGCAGCTTCCTCTGCCTGGTTCCTTGCTTTTTCAAAGGCTGTTAACGACTTGACTATTGTATTCCTTTCATCTTCAACTTTTCTCTTTTTCTCAATCAGTTCAGTCATCCTCAGGGCATTATCCTCTTGTTCCCTCTTAAGGTTGGAGATCTGATCGGTCAGGATCTGATTCTTTTCCATGAGTTCAGATACTGCCTCCTCAGCTTCATCAAATCCACTCTTCCCAGAGAGTTCATCAATGGTTTCATTGCTCTCATTCAACTGTAGAGCCAACTCCTTTCTCTTTGCAAGTGATTTGCTCGGTCTATTCTCCAGAGAGGCAATAATGTCGTTGGCTTCCTCTAGCTATTCTGATACCGGTAACCCTCCATGATCTTTCTCTCAAGCTGTTAGACTTTTTTAAGTATAGAGAACTTGGCTTTGATACCAATTGTTATTACCAACCGATTACTGAGAGGGGGGGGTGAATCAGTAAGAACTATTTCCTACTATAATTCCAATCTTGTTTAGTACTTCTTGTAATCTAAGCAAAGTAAAAACAAACATTCATAACTATAAAAGTACACAGATCAACACAAGATATATGTGGAAACCCTCGGTTAGAAGGAAAAAACCACGGTGGGACAGAGCTCACAACTTCACTACTACAGAATGAAGGCACCCTATTAGGAGCTTACAAAGCACTGGTTAAGGTGCTACCCGGTTAAGGGATTTTACAAAAGATCGGTTAGATCTTAACCCTGTTAAGAGTCGCCTGGTTAAAGGACTTTTAACATCAACAATGATGTTACCCTGTTAGAGGATTTTACAAAGAACCGATTAGGTCCACCCTGAGAAAGGGATTTTAACTTGCTTTCACACCTTACAAAAGCAATGATGTATTATGACATTGATTGTCTGATTAGATCATACATGTTGATCTTTCCCCGGTTTGCCTGGCTGTTGAATCTTTTCTGCCTCTTTGCCTTTCACCTCTAGTGACTGTGATCTCTTCGCAGATTACTCTTTACTACTCTATTTACTAAAACAACTTTCAACAACCTTATTTCTTGTGTCCTATGACTTGTATGTATACAAGAGTTCACCATAATGATACCCTTAACTCATAGAACCGCCAGGCTATAAACAAACGATAAATCATGCAAGTAGCAAAAAGCTATGCGTTATGATCTGGAGTTTACCTTGCAAAACATCTGTAGAAATAAAGCTAACTCCTGTTAAAAAGCTAACTCCACTTCTAAGCGGTGGATGTCCCGTATAATCCGGTTTTAACTCAAACTACTCCGCAGAATCCGATGCGAATTTTTAGACAGTTTAGACCAGTATATCTTATACCCGGTTCATCCCTTGCATACACTATGAGACCGGTATTGTGTACTTAGATCGGTCTACTGGTGTATCCCATTTGCTTCATCTGCCGGTGCATACACTCTGTTTCTAGTCTACCGGTGTTCTAAGTAATGTGAGTGACCAGTGAGCTTTTACCGGTGCATGGTGTTTGTGAATTTACACTAATGACAACTTAAATTGCTAATAGATACGACTACAGATATAGCAGCAAATATATAACAGTTGATTATGAACAGCGATTGTATTTATTAAGTGTAAGTAATCTTGTGAATTTATTGCTGAAGGTTTGACGAGAGCAATGATTTGTAAGGAACCAGTAAAAGTATGAAGTATATAAATTGACAAATCAAATCTGCCACGTCATTAATCAAAGACGGCATTTAAGATATTTGTATTTAAAGATAAACAAAAGACCAATCAAGAGTTACTTGCGACTTCAGTATGAAGAGGTGCGACATACGTAAGGGAGCCAAGAGGTGTGACTTTTGGCGTTGTATAGGAAGACCCCTCGCCACTCATTCATGGGGGAATAAGGAGGTTTAGAAAAAAGGAAAAAGACAGAGATCCATGGTGGAAAAACAACAGCCAGTTGGGACTGGAAAAAAAAATACAGTCGGCAGTGATCTACAGGAGAACTCCACGGGGGGGGAGCAGAATACATAAAAAGGATAAATATAAAGAGGGTATCGATCATCCCAGTAATCAATTGATCTCAGGGGATCATACCAATCGATATGGATTTGGGATAATAAAAAGGAATTATATTTAATACTAATCATATGGATCAGAAAAGCATCGATCTGGGAAGATCAGCAAAGGATAAGCATTATAGAATATAATTATTAGTCTTCACAATTAAGAAATAAGAAAGAATAAGATAATCGAAATAAATCAAATACTATGCTGTAAGTATAATATAATAACAAGGCTGCAACGTATCTGGATTAGATACTGAGTCATAGGATGCTATGTATACATGCTATTGAGGATAGTCTTATAAATATAAATATATAAATTAATATAGTTATACTAAAAATATATATGTAATAATAATAATCAGTTATACATATATTATATCTAAATTCATTAATAATAAGAGAACATATATATATAAATGTTGATAATGCAGTCATAATTATACAGATATGTATATTATATTTCAAAGTGAATATACATATATATAATACACAAGATTTATATATATATATATATATGCTCAGAACTTATTACTATCTTGGCCTGAGAAGAAAGGAGCTAAAATGTGTCCAAGGAGGGGCTTGTATAAATCCAAGCAATGGCTATCTGTCCCAAGATAGGGTAGGGATCAGTGACCCTGAGAGCCTTGCGGGCATAGTCCCAAGATAGGCTAAGGGCTTGGATCTGTAAACTTTGAGGGAGCCCATGGCAATTGGTATCTAGGCACCTTGGATAACACCTACTCCTTCCGTCAATGAGCTGAAATAGTAATAAGATTGGATATGGGGTATTAATCTGTTTAAAATAATAAATAATTCCTTTTACTATAGCTTGAATCATTGTATTTTAGGACATACAATGTAGAGTTCAAGTCAAGTGTGTAATAATTATGTCTAAACCTATCAAGGGACATTACAGCTTGCTTGTTCTCTTATTCCCTCATTTAGATCAGATTTGTTAGATAAAGTGTTTTGATTTCAATGGAGAATGTAATGATGTTTGATGAATTCCATGGTTCATACATTTGATGGTTTGTTGAATGTAAGCCGTTGTGCAAAGTTAGCTTGAGCCCTCACTTTTATGGATGCTTAACTTCTATCATTCAACGTGCATTATTCGTTTTGATGATGTTCGTTGTGGTATGAAAATCATTTCCATAATCCCCTGAAGATTGCACTGGTTCTTCTAAAGTTATAGTTAATCTTGGCGAAGCAGAGCTTGGTTATTTTGGAATTTGTCCATCAAAGTAGCATCAATTGATGTCATTACCCTTAGGGGTATAATAGAATTTCTAAACCCTATTCCCATTTGCTTTCTGCAAATTTGTGAAAACCCAAACAAAGTACTCCATTGCAATATCTTCTGAAAGCTCCCATATCCGTTATCACTTGAAGTCAACTTGAGTAACGCAAAAGTAAGGCCCCTCGTGATAAACAGCATGTCACATTTACCATTGAGCTTATCCACAGTCAAGAACTGACATAAAAGGAACCTTGGAATCTATTGTGTGATCTTTCGCAATCTTAGCATACAAATGATTTTGATTAAGAGAGGATAAGATATCTCGATATTTTGTTCTACTGTTGGTGGGTCATAAAATGCACATCAACATAGTCTAGCAAAAGCAATGTCTAGATTCCTGCTAATTTGGACTCTGCACTATACGTTGGGTTTATGGAGACAACTAAATCAGGAGATGGTTCGGAGTAGAAACAAATTCAGTTTACAAGGACAATTTAGACATCAGTAAACACAATGTGACAAGTTTCAAGGAAGTAACTCTAAAATTCTAGATCCAATTTACAAGGACATCTCAGACACCATTGAACACAATGTGACAAGTTTTAAGGAAGAAACTCTTAACAGCTTGAAAGATATTAAATTAATAACATCTTTTCAGGCTATTAGTGTAACAACTAAAACAGGAGACTCGACAATGCTGGAGCAAAAATAATCTACAAGGATGTGTAATATATTATTACTCAAAATGTAGGAAAGTTTCAACAGAAAATTCCTTCCAGATCAGATGATAAAAAACTAATACTATCTCTGTAGACAATCATTCTTTTCACTGTTCTTTCTGTCTGTACTGTCATTCCTTTCACTGTTCTTGCTGTCCGTACTGTGTTATTGTCTTGTCACACCAACATTTTCCTCTTTGGCAAGGTGTTAATTTCCTAGCAGATCCTCACATGGAATTTGACTTGCAGAAATGAACACTGCCTCATAAAATGGGATCTCACATTCAAAATCCCTAAGCAAAATTATGCTTCTCAGGCTCTCTGATGGACAGGCTCCAATACCATAGTATCACTATATTCTTGAACCAGTGAATATTGCATTGCATGGAGGTTTGTTAAATAAGCCTGAGAAAATGAACTACTTCCTTGAAATGAGAGACAACCTCATAACAAATAAATCTCTACATATAACAATGTGCAAATGAATGCACCAGCATAACCAAGCTAAAACCCAACATCTCTATGATGCTAACCATTGTCAATATAGTTACCATGATAAAGCTATGTTAATCTAATATCTACAACACTTATAGAATTTGGATTTCCTGGTAAGAATTCTTTAATATCCCATTGGCAATTTCAGAGGGGGTTGGAAAGGGAGGACAGACATGAAACCTGGTGTCACAGAATATTTCTGACCTTTTGGGCTTTGCAAAACAACTTGGGCTTTTTCCCTCATTAACAAGCATGTGTTTGGAATGGAAAGGATTAAGAAATGGCTTCAAGAAAAGACCTATAATTGTAATGTGTTTATAAACAGGTCACAAAGATTTTCCAGACACCTCTTAATTAGGGATTGTTGTAAACATTAAAATGGACAGAGAGAGTTGTTTGTTGGGGAGATATGTGGAATCAGGAACTCCAATGGTAGCATGCTTGGTATAAGATATATAGGGCTCAACTGTTAATTACAGCTGATAAAAATACAAGTAGAGCTCTACAATACAACTCTTGATAATTCTCTTCAAGTCACAAATTAAAGGTACAGGCCTATACTGGAGCAAGCCTTTTACAATCAAATTAAACATACCACAGCAAGTGATGACCAGCCAAGGATCCTAAAGATTGATGCAAGGGCATTGCCAAGGTAAATTAACTGCATGGATATCTCTCAAGCACAAAGGTCTGGGGTGGCTTGTGATTCATCAAGGATTGGTTGTTCTAAACAGGTTGGAAAACCGAAAATACAAGCACTGCAGACTCTTCCTAGATCTTATGACATTTGATAACAGCATCTTGAGATGCTAAGCAGCTAAGTTGTTTTGGGGTTAGCTTTAGCCTGAATTTTAATTCCTTTTCATCTTTCTAATATCTTGGCAACAAGCTCTGTTAGGAGACTCTTAAATGATTAGATGCAACACCTAAAGTACTTATAGGCCAGAACACCATTTTTCTCCTGAAAGCAAAGTGTATAAACATGCAAAGAATGCCACCGCTTAAAGTGAATTGAACAATATTCATAATGTCACTTTTGGAGAAACATTCACATAAGACTTAAATTCTCTGCACATTCTTGTCATTGAAATCTCAATCTATTTGATCTAGCATAGTTCTTTTTTGTGCATCTAGTTCAAGATAATTTAGTATGCATTACTTGTTGTTTCCAAGTGTGGATATTGTTATCAGGTATTGCAGACAATTATTTTGCTAGTGTGAATTCTTATTCATTCTATAAGCAACAATTGAACAAGTTCTTCGTGCTTATAAGTATTCAATTTGAAATTTGCATAGACCAACTAAAATTTGCAATTTTTCAAAACAATATACTTGACGTCTCTAATGACTGCATGTTTTGGAAATTGAGCATATGAAACTAAAGTGTAATACAAGAGCAAAGGCCTTTGGCGTGGTTTTCTTTTACAAGAAAAAACCAAATTACATTACAGACAGTTATTTGCTAGTATTTATTCTTATTCATTTTATAAGCAACCATTGGACAAGCTCTTCATGCTCATTAGTATTTTCAGTTTGATATTTTCAGAGCAACTAAAATTTTCTTTTTAAAAATCAAACTATTTGACGTCTCTTGTGACTAGATAGTTTCGAAATTGGGCATATGAAAGTAAAGAGCAGTCCAAGAGCAAAGGCCTTCAGCATGGTTTTCTTTTCCTAGACAAAACCAAATTATTTTCATTCTTGGATAAAACAATGAACATAACTAGCACAGTATGAGGGAAGGATTGGCTCCTCATATGAACATGAAACTAAGAAATCCAATCAATAAAAAGCTAACTATTCAACAAACTGGACCAGAGAAATAAAGAAAGAATTTCTTTTTAAAGACATAATTACCCTGTCGGAAAAAAGGTTCTCCTTTTGAGGGCTTCTGAAGAGCGCTAGTTGAAATTCTTCCTGTCAAGACAAAAGTTACTTGCTGTTCATAATTATTGAGGTATCAACATAAGATTTTCTGATTGCATTCATACCATTCTCTTGTAGAAAAGGATCAGAAACCATATCCACAATGCCCCTTTTAAGGAAATCCTCAATTTCTAGAATTAAAATAAAGATTACAAGTTTAATCTTCAAAATACTTGCAACTATTTCATACCTTGTGAATCAGCCCATCATCAATGATAGAACTACTTATTTTCTTGAATAGTTCATATAAGGCCTGAACTTCACTCACACTAACTGCATGAAAAATTAGCAAATCAAATTATATCCAAACAAGAAATGCAAAAAACATTCATTTTTACTTGACATTCAAAACCAAGAAGAGGATATCAAGAGGATCAAAAAACTTATTCAATGAATCCTTCCAAATCATAAAATAGCAATAAGTTTATAAATATAATGAAAAATCAACACTAACCATGCTTTATAGAAACAGTAACATGTAAAGATAAAGATTACTTGTAATACTCAAATAATCAATACAAATTCCAATTTGGAACAGATCGAATGCGGTACAATAAATGCCCTAATATATATGCATGTTTTAAAATTTTAAAAACATGGTAGACCAACCTATCAAATGTCAAAGGGACCCAAGCCATAGATATCAGGTATGAATCTTGTAAAGAGCCTTTGTTGCTCTTTGTTTTGCAATAATAAATTCAAAGAAATCTGGTAATTGAATTTCTCTGTGCTCTTTATTTAAATTTCTACTAACTTTGAATTTCTCACAATCAACAATTATCAAGCAATGTTTATTGAAATCGATTTTAATTTTCAATAACCAATTACAAAACAACTTAATAATAATTCTGAATCAATTTCGAAAATTCCAATGAGCACCTCATTATTCACGCTGGCAGCAAATGTGGACTCCTTAGTTTCACGGCACCCTTCTATCCTTGGAAACGGCTGCTGCTATAGTCGTTCCTGCCTGATTATTACACAGCTGCTGACGTGAGTCTTCCAGCTGGGGTCCTCACGCAAACTTCTTCCTTGAGCGCAGCTACTGTTATTAATACTGCCTTTGATGTCCTAGCTTCCTGAGCTAGGCGTGAAGGCCTCTGCGAATGGGGAAATATTCAGATGCACACAACCGTGTGCACACAGTCAACAACAAACGTACGGCCCTGCTAGCAATCAAACAGCCCAGAAATTATTAATGCAGGCTGCAAGTTCAAACCGCTGGCATTCTAGCACCATCCAATGGCATTCGGATCCATCTCACAGCACATTTCTCAAGAGAAGAAATGTTCTCCAAAGCTATCGATCAAACCCTTGTTCACTCCATTATTTTGAACCAAACTCCAATTCTCAAATTCAATTATCATAGCATGAAAATAAAAACGCAAGTCCTTGGCCTTTTATTAAGAAACACTAAATCTTCTTCAACACACCACCATTCAGCTTCAAAGACACACTTTTCACTTAAGTGTCGTCAATCGTCAAGCTCACACTTTTAAATTAAAACACTTAAAGTAACATTAAAATTAAGCCAAGCTTCATTCCATAAAATATGAGGAAGGTGGTAATTCAAGAACGAACACTGAAGAAGATTGAAGACCAAATCCAACGCCCAACTACCTTACCCAAAATAGAAATCGGGTATAACTGACTTACTAAAAATAGTAAGTGTGACACAAAGATCCCCTAATCATACCGTCAGCTCATAGGGATCGCATTGATGAACTGACAATAACAAGCACAGGCACCTGCTAAATTGGGGACATTACAATCCTCCCTCCCCAAGATTGCTTGTCCTCAAGCAATCGCAAACGAGGATGTTGTAAAATATCCTCTGACTCCCAAGTAGCATCCTCATCCGAAAGACCATGCCACTTAAGCAAAAACTCACGGATAACTCGTTTGCGCAAATGTCTTTCCCTGGTATCCAAAATGGCTTCAGGAACCAATTCCAACTTCCCCTCATCATCCAATGGTGGTAAAACAAACGAGGGAATAACATGCCTCCCCAATGCTTTCTTCAGACGAGACACGTGAAACACATTGTGCACCTTACTATCAATAGGCAAATCCAACTCATAAGCAACCTCGCCAACTCGCCGAACCACACAAAAGGGACCATAATACCGTGGTTTAAGCTTTTTAGCCCCACTTCTCTGAATGGACGAGTGTCTGTAAGGCTGCAGCATCAAATACACCATGTCCCCAACCTCAAAGGAACGGGCCACTCTCCTCTGATCAGCATACTGCTTCTACTGATTCTGTGCTTGATGTATATTATCCCGCAAAGTTACTAAAACATCGCGACTATCCTGTAACAAATCCCCCGCACTAGGTAGTCTACTATCGCTGAGCATCAAATCAAAAAAACTGGGAGGGTGATATCCATACAAAGCTCGGAAAGGAGTCATACAAATGGACATATGATGAGTCGAATTATAGCAATACTCACATAAATAAATCCACTTCACCCAAGCCCTTTGCTGAGCAAAACCATAGTTACGTAGATAGCCCTCCACCCATTTATTAACAATCTCAGTCTGACCGTCAATCTGCGGGTGATAGCTAGTGCTAGGAGTCAGTTTTGTACCACATAACCTGAACAACTCCTGCCAAAAGTGACTCATGAAACGGCTATCCCGGTCACTCACAATACTCCGCGGTAGCCCATGTAACCGAAAAATCTCCCTGAAAAACAATTTTGCCACCTGTACTGCTGAAAAGGTAGTAGTAATCGGAAAGAAGTGAGCAAATTTTGTAAGGCGATCTACTACCACATAAATATAGTCTCTACCTTGGACTTTAGGCAGGCCCGCAATAAAATCCATAAAAATGCACTCCCACTTCCGGTCAGGAATAGGTAGTGGTTGCAATAAACTTGCTGGATATGTATGTTCCTGCTTGTTTTGTTGACAAACAGAACATTCTCTGACACAACTCTGAACATCATGTTTGAGACCCTTCCATGTGAAACGTTCACGCACCTGCCCGTAGGTTTTAAAGAAACCCGGATGTCCAGCCAAGGGAGAATCATGAAAAGCTCTCAGCACCAACTGTATAACACTCGAATTGGCCACCAACCAAACCCTTCCCTTGTAAATGATCAACTCATTCACAAGAGCATACCTGTCATCCTGGATGGTCCCATCAAGAAAGTCAGTGGCCCACTGATCCTTCGCATAATCAACGACAATCAAATGTTTCCAATCCTCAGAAACCTCTGTCAAAACACACAAATGGGGTCTCCTAGAGAGAGCATCAGCAACAACATTCTGCGTCCCCTTGATATAGGCGATATCAAAATCATAAGACTGAAGTTTGCTGACCCATTTCTGTTGCCGCTCATTCAAATCACGCTGCCCCAGGAAATACTTCAGGCTATCATGATCGGTTTTAATACAAAATTTGTTGCCAACCAAATACTGTCTGAATTTAGCCAAAGCATGCATGATGGCTAACATCTCTTTATCATAAACACCGAAAGCCCTTTCAGGACCCCTGAGCTTCCTGCTCTCATACACAATAGGATGACGGTCCTATGAAAGAACGGCACCAAAACCCTCACCTGATACATCACAATGCAAATCAAAAGGTCTGGAGAAATCGGGCATAGCCAAAACTGGGCAAGAAGTCATAATCAATTTGAACTTCTCAAAACACTCCTGTGCCTGAGGAGTCCACTGAAAAGCACCCTTACGAGTCAGATCAGTAAGGGGGGCTGCATGTCGGGAAAAGCCTGCAACAAATCTGCGGTAAAAAGCACACAAACCAATAAACCCTCTAAGCTGAGTCAAACTCTCTGGAACTGGCCAATCAATGACAGCGCGAACCTTATCCAAATCCATACAAACTCCCTCTGCGCTAATAATATGCCCCAGATACAATAACTCAAACATGCCCAAAGCACACTTAGACTCCTTAGCAAACAACGAAGCCTCAGCCAAAATAACCAGCACAGTGTCCAAATGAATCAGGTGATCCTCCCACGTCCTACTGTAAACCAAGATATCATCAAAAAAAAACCAACACAAACTTCCTCAACTACCTGTGGAAGACCCTATTCATGGTAGACTGAAATGTTGCCAGAGCGTTAGTCAACCCAAAAGGCATGACCAAAAACTCGAAGTGTCCATAATGACATCTGAAGGCTGTTTTCTCTATATCTTCCTCCCAAACCCGAATTTGATGGTATCCAGATCTTAAATCTATCTTAGAAAAGAACGCATCTCCGTGCAACTCATCAATACGAGGAATAGGATACCTATTCTTAATTGTTTTACAATTCAACATTCTATAATCAATACACATCCTCATAGTGCCATCCTTCTTCTTCACCAATACCACTGATGAAGCAAAAGGGGACTTACTCGGCCTGATGTGACCCATAGAGAGAAGCTCCTCAATAGTCTTCTTGATCTCATCTTTCAGCCGCTTTGGATGCCAGTAGGGAGTGATCATAATGGGCTTAGTACCCTCCTCTAACTCAATAATATGCTCTATGCCTCTATCAGGTGGTCTGCCATGTGGTAAATCACTAAACACTTTGGAGTGTTTAATCCGAAGTTCCTATATATCAGGCTGATAGACTGGCTTCTCAACCTCATCAAATGTGGGTAACATCCTGCACTCTACTGCCCATTCCACTGCATCATGATTAATAAGCCGCTGCATACGTCGGAATGTAATTGTTTTCAAGTTCTCTTCTTTGATGGCTTTCAGAATATGCTTATTTCCATCCACCTCAAAACTCATTTCCATATCCTTAAGGGTGAGGTAAAAAGCCTCAATGGAATGCAACCAACTCATGCCTAGAACCAATTCTGTCCCACCCATATCAACCACATAAAAATCAGATTTAAAGGCATAATTATTTAACCTGAGGGGCAGATTCGAAATCATTTTATCACGCTTAAGAGTGTAACCATCAACAACCTTGACACTAATTTCCTCAAAATCTTCAGTCTACAAACCTCTCCGGGATACTAACTCTGAATCAATAAAATTATGTGTAGCCCCTGTATCCAATAAGGCAATGACACGTTGTCCTGCTAAGAACCCACGTAATCTGAAAGATCCCTCCTTCTGCATGCTAGAAAGATAAACCACCTTAAGCTTAGGGTCATCACCAGCTTTCCTCTCTGTAGTTATTCCTTCATCATTGTCAACCTGCTGTCCTGAAAAATCAGACATATACTCATCCTCATAAAACCATTCCATAAGCCTGTTTCTACCCTTAAGCCTCAAAGGACACTCATGTTTCTCATCACAGGGTCCCCTGCAATAAAAACATAGCCTCTTTCTCCTCAAATCATTAAGAGTTTTTTGATCCAGTGGTCCCGTCATAGGACGCTTAGAATCTGATCCGTCCTCTTTCTTTGGGGCGGAACTATTGTCCTGTGAAGAACCGGATGGTCTAGAAGGGAACCGAGTGCATGGAGCTGAAAACTCTAAGTCACGTGCTTTTTTCATGGCTGCCTGCAAGGGGGGGGGTCAAAAGACTTAACCCATCCTCTGTGAGGTTCAACTAATCCCTCTGTAAAAAGCATCACCCGCCTTCTCTCTGAAATATCATAAACCATCACTGAAACCTTCTGAAACTCATTAATAAAATTTTCCAAACTACCAGACTGCCTGAGTTGAGCCAAATCACAAAAATATGATTCAGGATCTTTCCTGTCAAATCTCTCAACCAAATTATGCACAAACTCCTGATAGGTTCTAACCTGATCATGCTGTAAAGAAACGAGACCATGATACCACCAGTCATGAGCAGCTCCATGTAAATGCAATACAGCAAATCGAATAGCGTCCTCTTCAGACATAGGACGTAATGCAAGGTATGTATCCAACTTATGGATCCAAGCCCTGGCTGTCATCTTTCCACTTCCATCAAAATGAGTCATGGTGAGTTTACTGGTTGTCTATTTGAGTTCAGTTTGTCTAGGCCTCTGTCTCATATCTGAACTAGGCCTGCCTTTGTAATGCTCTCTTTTTTGAGTTAAGAACCTATCAAAGTTCAAGTTCCTCTTTATGGCTTCAGGCAAGGCATCCCATTCAGCATAGTGAGCTACCATGTCATCAACAAAAGGAGCTGGCTCAGAATCAACACTAACCGTGTCCTCTTCAGGCCTCAAGAACGTAGGACATAATGGTCTATCACGAGTGTCTGTAGGATCATCTCTAGTCTCCTGTCTATCCACAATCCTGGATCTATGTGAACCAACTGATGCACCTCTAGTGCCCCTGTCATGATCTCCTGGTATATTCATGCACTGCAAAGTGTCAAAAAGTTGTTGCAATAGAGTTGCAACATAATGTTGTCCATCTGCAATATTTTGGAAAGCATCTTTCGCTTCCCTGTCCATGTCATTACCAATATTATCTCTATCCCTGTTACCTGTGTGATCAACCTGCGGACTCTATTCATTCCCTTCAGAAGGTGGCGAAGCTCTACCCCTGCGGGAATAATGAAAACCTAGTGCGAATCTCTTTGCCATAGCTAGGCCCAAAACTTGAGGCTAGCAGGATCAAAGCTCTGATACCACTATAAAGAGCATTTGTAGCTCTTTGTTTTGCAATAATAAATTCAAAGAAATATGGTAATTGAATTTCTCTGGCTCTTTATTTAAATTTCTACTAACTTTGAATTTGTCACAATCAACAATTATCAAGCAATGTTTATTGAAATCGATTTTAATTTTCAATAACCAATTACAAAACAACTTAATAATAATCCTAAATCAATTTCGAAAATTCCAATGAGCACCTCATTATTCACGCTGGCAGCAAATGTGGACTCCTTACTTTCGCGGCACCCTTCTATCCTTGGAAACGACTATTGCTATAGTCATTCCTGCCTGATTATTACATAGTTGTTGACATGAGTCTTCCAGCTGGGGTCCTCACGCAAACTTCTTCCTTGAGCGCGGCTACTGTTATTAATACTGCCTTTGATGTCCAAGCTTCCTGAGCTAGGCATGAAGGCCTCTGCGAATGGGGAAATATTCAGATGCACATAACCGTGTGCACATAGTCAGCAACAAACGTACAGCCCTGCTAGCAATCAAACAGCCCAGAAATTATTAACACAGGCTGCAAGTTCAAACCGCTAGCATTCTAGCACCATCCAGTGGCATTCGGATCCATCTCATAGCACATTTCTCAGGAGAAGAAATGTTCTCCAAAGCTATCGATCAAACCCTTGTTCACTCCATTATTTTGAACCAAACTCCAATTCTCAAATTCAATTATCATAGCATGAAAATAAAAACGCAAGTCCTTAGCGTTTTATTAAGAAACACTAAATCTTCTTCAACACACCACCATTCAGCTTCAAAGACACACTTTTCACTTAAGTGTCGTCAATCGTCAAGCTCACACTTTTAAATTAAAACACTTAAAGTAACATATTAAAATTAAGCCAAGCTTCATTCCATAAAATATGAGGAAGGTGGTAATTCAAGAACGAACACTGAAGAAGATTGAAGACCAAATCCAACGCCCAGCTGCCTTACCCAAAATAGAAACCAGGTATAACTAACTTACTAAAAATAGTAAGTGTGACACAGAGATCCCCTAATCATACCGTCAGCTCACAGCGATCGCATTGATGAACTGACAATAACAAGCATAGGCACCTGCTAAATTGGGGACGTTACAAATCTCACCACCAACACTGCACCAATCTCAGTCTGAATCGGAGAATGCATTCAGACACATAAGCTATAAAAAAAGACATACAAGACACATGTATCTGTGCACAATTTCGATAGTTGCTAAATTTTACTGGATAATAATCAACTCAATCAATTAAGGTTTGGTTAGATCAGTATGCCATTGTCAATTGATTGAGATTTCTGCTAGAATGATATTTGTGTTGCTGAAGCTTCCATTTGTGAATCCTTTATCATAGATCTGGTTTGTATCCTCAATTGAAAAGCCTTATATGCTACAGAGAATAAGGAACTAGAAAAATTACCAAAAATGGATATGGGGCCTTGCTGACATTAAATGTTGTCACAGGGTTTGTACCCACAGACCCTATACCCGGTGTTGGTGCACACACAATTCGGGCACGTCTTTGGGTAGGTGTTGCGCCAGGGTGCGCACACCTACGCACCCACAGTGTTGGGCGTGCACCCTGTGTGTGCACCCAGCACAGACCTGGGCGCACTTGGGTGCACCCGCAGGCCTACTTTATAAAAGTGGACCCAAAACAATAAAAAAAACTTTTTTATTTTTTTCTACTAAATCCTAAAACGGCCCAATATCCCAGCACTATGCGTGCGCACACCTATGCACCCGTGCGCACCCACAATGTTGGGCGCATACCCTATGCACACCCAGCGCGGACCTAGGCGCACCCGCTAGTCTAATTTATAAAAGTGGGCCCAAACTTTAATAAAAAAGCACCTTTTTTTCTACTAAACCCTAAAACGACCCAATATGAAGCCTTCAAATACCAAAACATTTCATGTTTACCTCTTATTTTGCTCTCAGCATATTTTCTCTCCATCTTGGCATTTTGAAGGGAGGTGATTGCATTCGAAGCAGATCGATTGTGGAGTGCCAAATAGCTTCCACAAAGGAGATTTAAGTGTTTAAGGTATGCATTTAAACCCTACACTTTAGTCTTTTGATGAATGTTTTCAAGTTTTTGATGGATTTTTTCAAGTTTGTGAAGAAGTTTTTCAAGTATATTTTTTTTCATTTTTTTTTAATAGATTGCAACAATGGCTAGTAGTCAAAGTTCAGTGGGTGGGGAGGGAAGTCAAAATTTCAAAATTGATAAAGGATCTCCTTTATGGAAACATAGCACAAGAATTTCAAACTTCCTGGAGGTGGGGATTTTTTTGGAAGTGTAATTTTTGTAATACGCAATATAATAGCTCCAAGTGAAACTTCATTTTATGAGCCCTAGTGGTAAAGGGATTAATATGTGTGAGTGCCATGGAGAAGAAGGGGTTGTCTGTTGTACAAATAGCAGGATTTATAAAAGAACAAGATGCTGACAAATTGATTGCAAGAGGAAAACAAAGTTGCGGCCTCCAAACATCCCTTCTTGCCTATGCCCTCTATGGAAGATGAAGATGAAGATGAAGAACTACAAATTCCCACCCGCAAGAGAGGTCCATTGGAGAGTGCAGTTAAAATGGAGTCAAGAGATATTGTTGAAGAAAAAATTGCATGTTGCCTCTGTTGAGATATTCAGATTGAACAAAGGAAATTAACAACCTAGAGAAAACCTAAATATGAAACAATATATCAAAGATCAAGCTGGAAAGAATGCACCCGATTTACACTCCAAGTTGATTGAATTTCGATATAATTCTGCCTTGAAAGGATGATGCTACAGCAGGTCCAAAATCAGTCCTAGGTCATAATCCAATCTGCTGTGTTCTCCTGAGATGCTGCTCCCAAAACTGAATTCGAAACTAATTAAATTCGCTCCAAGGTGCAGAGATAATTTCGCATGTGTTAGATTAGAAGAGCAGAGAAAATGTTATGTTTTTGATGATCTCTTGCTCTCCAATCTATGGCAATATATATGCGCATTTGATATCCTTAAGGAGGGCCGACCTTTGTATTAAAAACAATTATTAATGGGGGCCGACCTGGCAAAGTTTAGGGTAGAATTAATTAATAAACAAATATTAATTCGACAGTCTTGTTTGATCAAAGCCGACAGGCTATAAATGTTAACACTCCCCCTTAGACTGGAGGGTAAGATCAAACCATAGATCCCATCTATTCTAGGACACACCCTAAACTATCACCCTTGATAGTGAGAACAAAAACATAATCATCTTGGATACCCTATCCAGAGATAACATAGATTCTATGAAGGTAGATCCTATCTACCATAAGTCCAAGACTATAAAAATTTGGCTTAAAATGTTATCCTCCGAATGAGTGGATTGATTAGGTCCACAAAATATCAAGTCCATGATATTTATGAATCATTGGATTGCCAAATTTTTCAATATATAGAAACATCAAGTTCATGATGTATACTAAATTGTGGATCCCTAATCCATGAGTCTCCAAGACTCAAGAAGATATCAACTCCTTGATATCCAGAGCATTGGTCTCACGAATATCAAGTCCATGATATTCACCAAGTGCCCGGAGCAATGGTCTTTTGACATCAAATCCATGATGTCTCACCAATTGCTCGGAGTAATGGTCTTTTGACATCCAACGATTTCTCACCCATTACTAGGTGTAATGGTCTTTTGACATCCAACGATGTCTCACCCATTACTAGGTGTAATGGTCTTTTGACATCCAACGATGTCTCACCCATTACTAGGCAATGGATCCCTAATCCATGCAAATGTGGACCCCCGATCCACAAGAAACCAAATTAATGATATTAATATAAATGTGAACTGCCACAATTCACATGTAAGCATAAATAGTTTTACCATAAATGAAATGTTAGTACGACAAATTCAAATTTTCACCAAGCCAAGTTTATTCCTAAAATGTTCAAGTTTGCCTCTTGCTAAAGGTTTGGTGAGAATGTCTGCAGTTTGTTCATCAGTACATACATATTCTAATTTAATGGTCTTTCTTTCCACCTGTCCCTGACATAGTGATAAGGAATCTCAATATGTTTGGACCTATTATGAAACACAGGGTTGATGGCAAGTTTAATACAGCTCTGATTATCACACAAGATAATAGTAGGTTCCATAGGTTGTCCAAATAATCCCACTATGAGTTTCCTTAACCAAACTGCTTCTCTAGCTCCGAGAGAAGCTGCAATATATTCTACTTCTATTGAACTCTGAGCAACGGAGTTTTGTTTCTTGGTAAACCAAGAAATCATAGCTGATCCCAAGCTAAAACAACATCCAGATGTACTCTTTCGATCTGTAATGCATCCAGCCCAATCTGAATTTGTAAAGCCATGAAGATCCAGTTTCACATTTTTGTATAATAGACCATACTCAAGGGTCCCACAAAGATATCTCAAAATATGCTCAACTGCACTCATATGCAATTGTTTAGGTTCTACCATAAACTGACTCAGAGTATTTACAGCATAACAGATATCAGGTCTAGTGTTAACTAGATACAAAAGAGATCCAATAATCTGACAGTACAAACTAGCATCTGCTGCCTCAGAACTAGCCGAGGCTTCTCTTAACTTAAGAAGGTTGATTTCCATAGGTATGGACATTGGTTTGCAATCCATCATACCAAATCTCTTTAAAATATCAACCGTATATTTTCCTTGATTTACAATAATTCCAGAAGATTGTTGCCATACTTCTAAACCAAGAAAATAGTGAAGAAGATCCTTCATTTCAAATTCCTTTGCAAGGTCTTGTTTGCAATTTGCTATCAGGTATTCTTCTCTTGTGATCAGAAGATCATCTACGTATAGTACTAAGATCAACATGTCTCCATTTGTTACCTTGAAATAGATATTAGGATCTGCATCGTTCTTTGAAAATCCCAGATTTTGAAGATAGCGATCAATCCTTTCATACCATGCTCGAGGAGCTTGTTTGAGCCCATAAAAAGCTTTCTTAAGCTTGCATACATAAGATTGTTGATCCTTTGTAACAAATCCTTCAAGTTGCTCTATATATACTTCCTCTTCAATTTCTCCATTAAGAAATGCAGCTTTAACATCCATTTGATGGATCTTCCAACCTTTTGAAGCTACAATTGCAATTATTGCCCTAACTGATGAATATCGAGCAACGGGAGCAAATGTCTCATCATAATCTATTCCTTCCTTTTGAGTAAATCCTCTGGCTACAAATCTGGCTTTATGTTTCTCAATACTGCCATCCGCCGCATGTTTAATCTTGAATATCCATTTTGATGATACCACGGATTTGTCCTTGGGTCTAGGAACAATATCCCATACATCGTTCTTCATTATGGATCCATATTCTTCAGACATTGCATCTTTCCAGGCTTGGATTTTAAGTGCTTCACAAACAGAAGAGGGTTCAGAATCTATAATTTCACTCATAAATGCAGCATAGTTAGAGTATTTCTTAGGTCTTTTACTTTCCCTGAAAGTTCCTGCCGGAGCTGCAAAATTGTTTGCGTCTTCCAAGATTTTGGTGGCCCACAACGGTCTTTTCTTGATGATGGAAGTGTTTGGTACATTTACTTGATCATTTTCAACAATATTATGATACTCCCCCTAATTCTCAAGAGGGTTGGAATGAGTTAATTCATCATATGTCAAATCCTTAGAGATAGAGTAAGTAAGATCTTCTTCAAATATAACATCTCTACTTAATTCAATATGTCTTTGTCCTGGAACATATATCCCATATGCCTTGGCAGATTCACTATATCCCACAAATATTCCTTTCTTTCCTGAAGGTTCTAATTTCATCCTCTTTTCTTTTGGAACATGAAAATACACAAGACAACCAAATATTTGAAGATGACTCACATCTGGTTTGTTACCACTAAATGCCTCTTCAGGAGTTTTATTGTGCAGAGCTGCATGACGACATCTATTTTAAATGTAAACCGCAATGTTGGATGCCTCAGCCCATAGTGAAGTATGCAGATTGTGATCATGTAACATGGCCTTAGTTGCTTCAACTATGATTCTATTCTTTCTTTCAGCTATTCCATTTTACTGAGGGTTGTAAGGAACGGTGAACTCTCTCTTAATCCCTGATTCTATACAAAAGGAGCTAAAGATTTCAAAAATGTATTCTCCACCATTATCCGTTCTAAGAATTTTTATCTTCTTGTTTGTAAGATTCTCTATTAAGGCTTTGAACTCTTTGAATTTGTTGAGAACATCAATAGATTCCTTGTTCTTAAGAAAGTATATCCAAGTTTTCCGTGAAAAGTCATCTACAAAGATGATGTAATAGAGATATCCTCCAATAGATGGTACCGACATGGGCCCACAAAGATCCGAATGGATTATTTCTAAAATTTCTTTAGTCTTGCTTTCACTACTAGGAAAGGAGGATTTGATATTTTTCCCTAATGCACATCCTTTGCATATTCCTTCATGACTAGGAGATAAATGAGGGAAGCCTACTACAATTTTATCCATAGAAGATAATGATTGAAAGTTTAGATGTCCTAGCCTCCTGTGCCAAAGATCACTTGAGTTGATTGATTCAACCATTAGGGCTTGAGATGAAACAGTATCAAGTCTATAAAGACACTCATGTCTAAGTCCTATGGTGTAAGCTTGTTTTAAGGTAGAATTTTTGGTCCAGGCTTAGACTTTCTCATCCATGAAGGCAATCTTATATCCCTTATCCTCAAGTGCTGATATAGAATCTAGGTTTCTCTTTATGCCCGGAACATATAAGACATAATATAGTTGCAAGGATATGCCGGACTTCAATTGAATGGTACAATTCCCAAAGCCCATGATTGGATATGAGGTGTCATCTCCTATGGTGACATTTTCCTTAATGTTTTCTGAAAAATTATCAAAGTTTTCCCGGAACCCAGAGATGTGCCTTGAGGCTCCACTATCAATAACCCAAAAGAGTTTGTTTGAGGTTTGGGTAGACAAGGCTGAATATAGGGCTGAACATTCCATGTTTCAAATCTCAGGGTTTAAGATTAATTCCTAATAATCTGAATATGATCTTTTGTTCTAACTTGGCTCTAATACCATGTTGAGATATTCAGATTGAACAAAGGAAATTAACAACCTAGAGAAAACCTAAATATGAAACAATATATCAAAGATCAAGCTGGAAAGAATGTACCCGATTTACACTCCAAGTTGATTGAATTTTTATATAATTCTGCCTTGAAAGGATGATGCTACAGCAGGTCCGAAATCAGTCCTAGGTCATAATCCAATCTGTTGTGTTCTTCTCCTGAGATGCTGCTCCCAAAACTGAATTCGAAACTAATTAAGTTCACTCCAAGGTGCAGAGATAATTTCGCATGTGTTAGATTAGAAGAGCAGAGAAAATGTTATATTTTTGATGATCTCTTGCTCTCCAATCTATGGCAATATATATGCGCATTTGATATCCTTAAGGAGGGCCGACCTTTGTATTAAAAACAATTATTAATGGGAGCTGACCTGGCAAAGTTTAGGGTAGAATTAATTAATAAACAAATATTAATTCGGCAGTCCTGTTTGATCAAAGCCGACAGGCTATAAATGTTAACAGCCTCTATGCCAATGGTCTTCCATTCAACTTGGTGAAATCACCATACTGGCAAGACATGGTGTCGGCAATAAATAGTGCACCTTCTGGTTTCACAAGTCCTGGGTATGAAAAGGTGCATACCACCTTATTGCAAAAAGAGAGGAAATTTGTAGAGGCCCAACTAAAACCAATTAGAGATTCTTGGATTAAAACAGGTGTATCTATTGTTTCTAATGGATGGAAAGATTGCAAAAATTGTCCATTGATCAATGTTATTGCAGTGCCCCCAAGGGGGTAATGTTTTTTAGGGCGGTTGACTGTGAAAGGAAAGTGAAAGATGCAGAGTTCATTTCCAGGATTCTCATTGACTCCATAGAGATGGTGGGTAATGAAAATGTTGTCCAAGTAATTACGGACAATGCAAAAGTTTGCAAGGTTGCAAGTGCTTTAGTAGAGGCAAGATATGAGCACATCTTTTGGACACCATGCCCTGTACACTCCCTCAATTTGGTGATGCAAGCAATTGGCACCACAATAGAGTGTGTGAAAGAAATATACCAAGAGGCTAAGGGTATCCAAATGTTTGTGAAAAACCACCAGATGTCAAGCAATTTTCAAAAAAAATTCAGGATTGGAATTGTTGAAGATAAATTTTATTTATTTAGTTTCATTTATGTCAAGTTTTACATAACTGAATAAAATAATTTTTTGCATTATTTAGATATTTTAAATGTGTTATTAACTTACTATTAACATGTTCTTAGGTTGTTGAAACCCGGTTTGCATCTCACACAATTGTTCTGAGACGACTTGTGAAAGTGAAAGAGGCATTGGGTCAAATAGTTATTAACAACCAATGGGGTATATGGAAGCAATCAAAATTCAAAGAGGGCCCAAAAGGTCAAGGCATTGATCTTGGATGACGATTGGTGGGTTTGTGTGGAATATGTATTAGAATTCACCGAACCTATCATGTCTATGCTTTGGTTTGCCAATACAGATGCACCATGCTTGGGGGATGTCTATGATAGCATGGACACAATGTTGGAGAAAATAAAAGTGGTGATACAAAAGAGAGAATGATCCTAAAGACACCTTTTCCAAAAGGGTGGAACCAATCGATCTTCATCATTGGAACAAGATATTGCACCTCCTTGCATACTATAGCACTTTTGTACTTTCTATCCCTGGGAGAGTACCACCATATAGAAATTTTGAATTTGTTATTGGGTACAAGCAGGCATTTAGTAGACTCTTCAAAGATCCAGAAGTGGACTCAAATGTTAGGCAAGAATTTGGATTCTTTGTCTCAGGAAAAAATCAAACCCCTTGTGTTGTCAAAGACCAATCCAAAATTGATGCTACAACATGGTGGTGCATCCATGATCAAGATTATATGAACCTCCAACCTCTTGCAATCAAGATCCTCTCACAAGTAAGTTTTTTTTTCAAAAAAAATTTTGCCGCTTGTATTGTAGAATTTAACACTTAACATTCTTGAATTTATCTTGCATTTTTTATTTGTTTTTTTGTTGGTTTTCTCTCCAAGTTGCAAGCTCTTTGGAGTACATACTCCTTTATCCACTCAATGAAGCATAACTTGTTGGCTGCAAAAAGAGTTGAAGACTTGGTGTATATTCATTCCAATTTGCGTCTTCTATCACATAAGGATCTCCAATACAAACAGGGGGCAGCAAAGCTTTGGGATGTAGCACCTGAGTCTGTCGACTTGGATGCAACCATTCAGGATCTTGTTAGAGCCACTATGGTTGATGTGGATGATGATGATGATGATGATGATGACATACCACATGGTGCATCTAGTGCGAGTGGAACCGCTTTGGATTGAAATGATGATGACGATCTTGAACATGCAGCCACTGAAAATTCAATAGACGATGATTTTTTTGATAATCCCTTTGATGATTGATGAACATTGAATCATATTTCATGAACTACATTTTGTAATTCAGTAATTGTAATGATTTCATTGGAATCGTGAACATAGACATATATGATATTATTGGTATGGCTTATTTGAATATTTTTCAACTATCAATTAGCATTTAATATTTATCTTTGGCATTTGGCATTGATCAATGATCAAGCATCACACTACGAAACTATTTGGTTTTACAATTTTGTATCTCTTATTTTTTTGCATATATAATACACATATATATACACACACACATACCCATACGCACCCAAACCCCTAAAAAAAATCACGCACCTGCGTATTGGGTCTGCATCCCTGCACCCGAACTGGTAACTTAGATTAAACAGTGTTACCCAGGGACGCGTCCCCAGCCTAATTTCCCCCATCCCCGTACTAGGGACATTTCGGGGACTTGGGGACGGCCAAGGGACGTCCCCTACCCGTCCCCATTTTTTGGAATTTTCAAGGGGACGTCCCAGAAACTTGGGGACGCCACCCAAAAAACTCGGGGACTTCTGGAAGTACCGGGGACGACTAGGGACGCCATAGCCATCCCCCAACCGTAGCGGGGATGGCCAACCGTCCCCAATTCTTTTCGCCCGAAAAAGTCAAAATTAAATTTTAAAAAGCATTTTTTTTCCAAAGGGGGGTTGGTTTGTGGGCCCCACCTTCTTACATGCCCTAAGAAGCCAAAAACATTTAACATGTTGTAAACTGTTATCTATGTAAAGATACTAATACTATCTTCTTCATGCAATAGTACTATAGCACATTTAACAAAATTATACCACTGGAATTAGCCATCAAGCAAGTTACCAAAGTACTAAGGCAGATAATGTTGTAGTAAATCTCCAATTCACTAAACATAACACCCAAAATATGTAATATATACATAAGATACAACGTTTCATATTCCTTTTTAGAATAGAAATACTGCTTGGCATAGGAATCTATGTAGATATTTTCTAACATGATGACATCCCGTTGACGTAAAAATTCTATAATAGAAAGTTTGATTTCTGAATTTCAATCAGTTAAAAATTTATATCAAATTGCAGAGATCTTAACATTATTAGTTTAAGCTCATTGAAGAACCACATCGAAGAGAAACTAAAAGTCCAATTTAAAGTAATAAAATGTAATTTGATTTCTTTTATATGTATATATTACATTAAGTAGTAGAATCAGACAATGATGGAAATACTAAGTTTAAGAACCAATCTCAACCACGAGAAAACAAAAAGCTGGATTAATATGGAGAGAACAGACCACCACCAGAGGCAAAATGGCATGCTTTATCCATATTTTCATATGAATGTCATGTATATTTGCAAATTTCCCTATATTTTATATAGCCGTCCCCTTTGCCGTCCCTCGCCGTCCCCAACCTTGGCAAAAAAAATTGCCGTCCCGGAAACTCGTCCCCCTGTCCCCTGCTGTCCCCGTCCCGGAAACTTGGGGTAACCTTGAGATTAAATGAATACATGTGCTGAATTTTATTGCATTGGAGTTATCAATGCAGACACACCATTGGCCAATCCTGTTTTAACCAAGAAAATCTGTGTATTTCTGGTTTCTCTTGTCTTTTTTTTTATAGGTTATCTTTGTATGTTTGAAGATCAAGTTTACACTTTCTCCTTAGTGTGTGGTTTCAAACTGATTTTGGTTTCTAATACAAAGGTGACTTTAAATTTTGTTTGTGATTAGCAACAAGTTAAAATAATTATGTGTTTGCTTACATGCACGTGTGTGCACACATGCTCAACACACAGTCACATATGCTCAACACGCCACATACGCACACTCAAAACACACACATGCACTTGCATACACAGCACATGGCTCAAAAAACACACATGCATGCATGAATACACTTAACACAACATGCATGCATGAATACACTTAACACATACAACAAATGCTAAACATACAAACACGTCTATGTGCATGCACTTAACACACACACACACACACCTGGGTGCATGCACTTAACACACACCATGCACACATGCACACTCTACACATATGTGGAGTGCAAGCACATTGCTCGCCTGCATGCATGCATGCACTTTTTCCAAGAGGTGCTAGGCTTACAATAAAATGCTGATTGAATAGAAGAATCTTGAATCTGTGGTTGATTTCAAGGAAGGCCTGCATGCTGATTGCAAAATGCCAATTTCAGACAATAACTGTAAGCAGTATATTAATCATTTTGTAGTGGAGGCAATGAATATTTATCCAGTGAATTTGAGAGAAAAAAAACACCTAAGTTGTTTGTCATTCGGATATACTGGTATGGCATTTTATTTCCTTCCTTGGGTACAGGTACAAGGTTTCAATCTATATATATAATTTGCATAGATATAGATATAGATATCGATATAGATATAAATATACCCTAAGTTGTTTGTCATTCGGGTATACTGGTATGGTATTTTATTTCCTTCCTTTGGTACAGGTACAGGCTTCATTTTATCTATATAATTTGCATAGATATAGATATAGCTGAATGTAACGATATAAAAGAAAACAATAAAACCGAAGGAATGTGGCTTTATCGATACAAGGAATAGTATCAGCCAGTGCAGATGAACAAGAAAGTTGAAGTGCAAATAAGATTTAGATTAAAGAAGAAGAATTTGTAAATATGACTATGATAAAACTTTAATATGATCAGCGACTGGATGTCATTTGACTAGAAGTTGATGCAGAAGGAAAATGAAGAATACTCGAGAGAAGTTGAACCCAACAATAAACAAGTGAGAATTCATAATAGGCACGGGCATGTTTGATGTAGTAAGAAAATGCAATCCAGGTTCACAGGAGCAAGAAGCTTGCTGTGGAATGGAGATTACTAATGTCAAAAATTTTGAATTAACCTGGGAAAGAGACAAAAAGCATGGCAGAAGTTTCCAAGCTTGTAACAGGATTCAAACCAAAAATCTTATACTGAAAACATAAATTGTCTTGGAGACAATTAATGAGCTGTTAAAAAATAAAATGAGACAGGATGGTAAAGGATCCTCCAATTCAGAAAAAAAACAGAAGAGTTAAAAGGAATTTTCAATTCATGAGAAACATTATAGATTACAAGTTTTGCAGGTGAAAAATTGTTACAAAAGAGATATAGATAAGCTAGTGAGTTAGGAAGCCAACCTCAGTACAAAAGTTGGAAACTTTAACAGGTTAGGATGGTAGAGCATAAAAAAATGTCAAAATTTGGAATGCCCAGAAACTCAACTCTTTATCCACTTAGAAATATGCTGTCTGCAGTTAGAATATAGAAATTATATGAAAGGAAGCTTGGAGTATCTTCTTGTCCCAAGAAAGGTTATCCTTTCATCTTTAAATATCAGGTAATAGAGAGCTAACCACATTCCTTCAGAATTTCCAAGCAGTAGCTTTCTGCTAGGTGAATGTCTTCTAGTGCTGCTGCAGGTTTCAAAGAAGGTTTGGTTTAACAATTCTAAAAGCTTGAAGACTCAAGAGTTCTGGAAGTAATTTGAAAAAGTTGGAGAGAATAAAGTTAGATTAAAAAGGCAGCAAAGCTGCTGAAGAAAACATGTCCAGAAGAGAGTACTTGTGGAGACTGTGTGACAGGTAAGAATGCTCCCACTCAAGGAACACAGCAACCCAAATTTCAGTTTTGGGCCCCTGAATGGATCAAAGTTCACCAATCTGTACAATAATAGCATGCACATGAGAACCGAAATTGGAGAGGTATCGGAAGCTATCAAAAGAGGAGACTTCCTCAGATTTTTATGTCCCAGATGTCCAAAGACAAAGAGAACAATGACTGAATTGGTAGCATTTACAACAGTTCTTCATTTTTCTGATTCCTTTTAGTTGTAGAAACAGTTTCTAAACTATTGAACCTCAAAGTTGGACGAGGAGTTCCAGGGTCTTGTTGGCTTTCACAACGATGTTTATACTCTTTGCACAAGTCAAAAAATAACATTTAAATGCACTGATACATACAGAACAAAAACAATAAATAATTAAAAAGAACAGATAGAGTATGCTCACAGACTGTCTCTGCCGCAAGAAGAACAGGATCTTCGTATCCAGGTGGCACCTTAGCTGTCTTGGAACCAATACAGCCCATACCAAAATCTATTGCATGATACAATCACACTGCATGTCAGAGTCAAGCTGACACAACACTTTGTAAGATTCCAAAATTTCCTGCTTTCCGCACATTACAAAGTTCATTTGCCTCAATCAGTTTCCTTATTTTTTATTCCTTTCAAGAGTGCATCTATCCTATACTTCATCAATTAACAATTTTGGAAAAACATTATATTTTCTAATAGTTTACAGATATAGCTCAAATATG
The DNA here is from genome assembly GCA_027943335.1 of Chamaecyparis obtusa. Lineage (NCBI taxonomy): Eukaryota > Viridiplantae > Streptophyta > Pinopsida > Cupressales > Cupressaceae > Chamaecyparis > Chamaecyparis obtusa. The sequence goes on from BSBK01000535.1 coordinate 1,995,712, forward strand.
CATCTGAGCCCACTGATATTAATGTTCAGCTCATTAGAAACAATACAATAGTTAGCTCCTTAAAAGCATGTGTATTTAGGTAACAACTTATATAATACTGTTAGAAGTCAAAACATGGAGTACCGAGAATTCGCCTTTAGCATTCACTTTGGAGATTTGAACTTGGTTCTCTGTTATAAATTTATACACCCAATAACCAGTTGATTACAGCCCCTTACACATAATTTGCAGACTTGGTAACTGCCTCTACAGAAAACAAAAGGGAAGGCCAAAATGACTACACTTCTCTATAGCCCACTTACCAATTTCAAAAACTCTGCAGCAGACAATGCCCCAGTTTCCTATTTTTTGAGAAACAGTGTTATGGAGAACAAAGCGCAATTAAGCCTCAATTCACAAGACAAGGGATACAGTCAGCCACTCATTTGTCAGTGTAGATCATATTGACAATTGTTCGTCTCAAAATGGTCTTCTAGGACCTATCAGAGTTCTGTGTACTTGCCTAGATGAATATTATTTATCAGTCAAGTCTAAATTTAAGTCTCCAAGCTCTGTTTGATTCTCTTGACTTAAAGTTCATATACTCAGCTTTGAGTACAATTGATATGTGCAGTTGTTTCTAATATAATTATATAAGCTCCTGGCATGGGTGGTTTGGCAAGGCTTGCTCGGGCGATTTAAACCAGAAGGATACAAAATTTGACTATAATATATAATGTAAAATGTGTCTCCTGTTCTTACAAGGGGAATCTAATATGTTATGTGCCGACCTAGCTAAGGCAACACCTTTAGCTTATATCTTCTTAATGGAAAAATTAATAGAGAGTGTCATCTTCTATTTCATATAAGTTATAGCCCTACTTATTCTTTGTAAGCAAGATGCTTTTGCATAAGTCTATATCTGCACACATGTGCATGTGTATTGGTGTATGTAAGATAAATCAAAAAAGAAAACCAGTTGTACCATCCAATGGAAGCTCTCATACTCCAATTGGCATCTGGACTGATCATAATTCATCTTCTATTACATGGAAGTTATATCCCTTACCAATCGCTTGTTATTAGGATGTTTTTGGGTGGCTCTGTACGTCTATGCAGGAAAAGTAAATAAAAACAAAAATCCCCTTGCTAACCTTGACGGAGGAGTTCTCATACTTCAATATACTTTCCTGTAGAGACGTACAGAGCCATGGAAACAAAAATCCCCTTGCTCACCTTGACGAAGGAGCTCTCATACTTCAATTTAGTGAAAAACTATATTTACCTCTACTTGCTATATGTATCTATGTGTTTCAATTGGAAATGACCTCCACAACCTAGCCAGTATACCAGCCGTGGAAAATTACTTTTAAATCTTGTCAAAAATCTTGGATATTCATACCCTTGAAATAGCACATGAACCATCGTGGGAGACATCAATTCAGTACAGCAATGACTGTAATCAAACTAGAAACAACTCTCAAACCCAAACAAACCTCGGTCTCTCACATCAGATAGCTGAAATTCATGAAAGTACACTAATCATATCTAAATTGAGAGGGAGCGGGATTTCTTGAAACATTTCCTCGCAGGTGCAAAGTCTCATTTGTTAGCGGCGCAATATTGATATAACGTTTGAGTTCCACAGATGGTATACAAGCTATTTCTAAGAGATTCAAAATTAATTTTGCAGAGAGCTGATTACATTCCAGGCCTTAAATGGGTCCGCTTGGATTCATGTGAATGAATCATACTTTGCAGATCCGTCCTTATTGAGACTCATTTGTTAGCATTGGGATTCCCTCAAGAATACAGAACATGAGGAAATACAGAACACACTCAGTAGCACCAAAAATAACCCCAAAAGAAAAAGAATTTCAGCAAAAGATTGTAACAGTCTGCAAGCACCATGAATGTGCTTATAAACTTGTTACCTGGTAGCGTTGTCTACAATGCTGGGCTTATCTGAGAAGCAACAAATTCAATTGCTTCCTCCAAGTGATCGTGCTTCCGATATTCTGATGAAACGTGAACTGTCCCTTCTCGACTTTAAATAGCTCTATATCGTATTGACTCGTAAAACTCATGGCGGTATTTCGGATGGAGGATTGCACGGTGGTAAAAATACATTAAAAATTTTGAAAAGATCTCCAGCGGCTTGTCGGGTTACTCCGCCTCTATTTTCAACCTAGATCAGGTACCTAGAATTTATAACCCGATCTCCCCCTACAACTCCTTTTTCTAGTTCAAACGTCTACCGATTTGAATTGAATCCGTGAAACGTCTTTATTGTGTATTAAAAGCCATAATATACAGGCAAACAGTGGCGTCACACCTAGTAAACTTATTTGTGTAGTATTTAACAAATGATGCTGCAATTAGACTTTTTCTTTATGGATGATCACAATAAAGACTTTTTTTTGTGGGGGTGCATAGATTATAGTATCTAACACGTGATTCTTGCATTAAGACCTTTTTTCTTTAATAGATGATCATAATTAAGACTTTTTGGTATAGATTATCATCATAGAGTCATTATGTGTTATTTTCCCTCCTCATTAGTTGGTGTCATAGTAGTTATTTTGTAAATTGTTTTAATTATTTTATTTTATTTATGATTGTAAATTGTAATGTTATTTTGTAAATTGTTTTAATTATTTTTGTTTATTTATGATTGTAAATTGTAATGTTAGAAAAAAAATATGATTGGTTATTAGAATTTACTTACTTTTTATAAGTTTTATTCAAATTTTAAAATAAAATTCATATCTAAAATCAAATCAATTTCATATTATGAATATTTAAAATAATAATATTTATTACAATAAGTAAAATGAATATTGTTTATATTCTAAATTAAATCAAATATAATTTATCTTTCACAAAATTGTGGGCTTCTTGATTAATATTCACAACAGAAGAGCTGACAATAAAAAGAAGTTGAAAATTATTAACGATGTTGTTCTTGGTCCAATAGATAAATAGTATGAGAGCATCATTAAAACTTATTCATTCATTCAATTCAATTCAATTCAAATAATACTAGACATACCCAAAACAAAATGATATGATTTTCTTAGTAGTTAACAAATATTCATTACAAACTATGTTAGGTTTACAATTGTATGTTCTGAAAAAGACATTATAATGATAACAATAGAAAATGAAATGTAAAAATCCATTGATTTTATTTTTTCTTCATATTGATATAATCATTAAAATCACTTGATCATCTTTATGTAAATTATCCAAAAAAAATTGAACAAATGATATCATATAATTATTATTATTCAAGAGAACAAATTTTTATGAGGCAATTAATCAAACATATGAGCCATGTTGTTTAATGTTCTTAAATTTTGAAAATTTGATTGTCTTACAAAAATCTATCTATACTCATTTCTTTGTAAGAAAATATCATACAAGTAATCAACAAATAATAATATAGATAACTAATAATATTCTTTTTATAACTATCATTAACACTGAAGCCTTAGACTATGCCCTTAAAGATGGTTCATGATAGGTATTCCTCCACTTTATCATCATCTTTACTTGTTAGATAACCAACATAAGTTTCATTTTCCTTAGTTGTTACACTCAGAAAGCTTTCATTTCTTAACAAATAGTTTGTCACCTCTTTCTCCTAAAAACTGAGACCATACAAAAGATGAGGACACAAGCAAGTGCAAAGGTTATGATTATAGTATATTGACTACTTTCATTAGCCAAGATTCATATTTTAAAATAGTCAAAGAAAGCAAGGGAAAAAAAATTTGAAAAGAAGATAATTTTTTTAATGAAATTCAAATTATATATTAGAAAATCATCTACAATTAGTGAGTCTTGTAATAAATACTATGTAACAATATGAAAGACATAGTTTGATTTCAAAGCTATTAGATTTCTACAATCCATATGAATGCAATGCAAGTTTCTAGATTTGATTGTGTGAACAAATTTTTATCATTAATGTTTTGAATCATGCTCGATGATCCATCATCAGGATGCAAGAGAACACAAGGAGTAAAAACATGGTGGATTGCAAATCAAGAACTCAATAAAAAGTTGACGAAGAAAGGAGGGAAGGAGAGAGGAAGGGGACGCCATGCAAATCGAGAAAGATGTAAATATATTTGTATGTATTTTTTAAATAAAAACAAAAATAACTATAATATACAAAATTTAATTTACATATAGCTAATATATTTTCCCTCTATTATAATTGAAAAATTGTGATTTTTCTTTTCTTTTTTCATATGCTAGTTTTTAATAGTGACTAAAATTTGGTGTAAACATAGTTGGATATACATGTAACCTTTAGTACAAACACAAGATAATCAATAAAAAAATTCTCTTCATGAATTATTCCTAAGAAATATAGAATCTCAAATTACAAAGAATTATTATGTTGTATTATCTTGCTACATCATGAAATTCCATTCATCATTCACAACTTGGATGCGCCTAATAATATCTTCATAAATTTTATGTAATCATAATATTAACAAAATATCATCTATCTGAATTAGAAAACTACAAGGTTGTGTATCGATTCATAATATAATCTATAGTAAAAGCTTACATAAAGATCTCAATCCATATGCTTTCAATTGAAAGTTTTTTTTACTTAATCCATTACTCTAAACTAAATATCACACAATCAAACATAATAAAAAAATTGACAAGTTTATTTTCATGATCTTTTTTCACAATGTAGAACTAATTTTTTAATTAAGTATTGTATCCTTGACCTTCATTATTAATGATACACATTGTTGATAGAAATTCATTCAAATTTAACTAATAATAGTTAGATAACACCCTCCACAATTCATATTAAATAAGCATTAAAAAATCAATTATAGTGCACTAAAAAGATGCATTATAGATTATGGCACATAATATCTATTTACATTTTCAATTAGTTAATATGTCATATTTAAGTGTTTTCAATTATGAGATATGTTATTCAATAACATGATGCTAAAAATTTGATGTTATTTGAAAGTTATTTCTCTAAAATTTAACTTCTTGTATTATAATTACTTTTATGATTTTTAGTTAATTATTAATTATAAATATTGTATCCTCTGCATTCTATTTTGTGAGGTTTATGTACAAATTATTTTGAATATTTTAATGCATCCAACAATACATAAATGTATACTATATTATCTTAATATTTTCACTTTAGTGCGAATTTATTCTATCATACTTTTTTTTAAATAGAATGAAGTATTTAATTCTATAAGTATGGTATTATCAATTTAAGGGTTAGGATTATTTCCTTAGTAATTTAACTTGACTACAAATTTATTCTATCTTATATTTTATAAATGAAATGAAATATTACTTAATTTTATAAACATTCTCTTATTAGTTTAGTGATCATAGTTGTGTACAACCAAGTCATGTGTCTAAATATGGTGCATTAAACCCCCACCCCTTTTTAGAATTATGAGAAAATGTATTTTCATGCACCTTACACATTGTTAAAAAGAAATATAATTGTAGGTTCCAAAGGCCTTATGATATCATTTACTAGTATCATTTCAAGTTATTATTTCTTGTAAATTATATTATTACAAAATTATATGTAGATATTTGTTATTGCATTCATTCAAATAAACACAAATAATATTTTTAAAATAATGTTGCTTATTTTCTAATTGCACGTATCTAGAAAACAAATATCATGCGTGAAGGTTGATTTTTTAGTTTCTTTGTAGCTCAATCTCTTATATGTCTCACAATAGAAATCAACATGAAAGTAATACAAAAATTACAAAGTATCATTATACAAAGTGTTGATCCCTAAGAGGCTTATGCCTAAATAAGGGCAGTTGGGAAGTTTCACATGTGTGGGACCTGTTGCGCCCTATGAAATGACCTTCAAGATTTTAGAAGTTGACTCTTCATTCTAATGAGTTTTGGAAAAGTAAAAGATGGATTTATTTAAATTGGAAGCTAGACTAAAGGGGCAATGTGTTGATACATTACTTTTGCTACACTTTAAAACCTTTCAAACAAGCTTTCACAATATTTTAAAACCTTTAAAGTTAGGGATGCATTACCTTCTCAAAGGCAGATATGATGCACCACATACCCTTGATTATCGGAGAACAAAACACATGAAGTGGAAAGAACATAAAGTATAATGTTTAGATCCTAACCATGGGTAGCACCTTCAAGGATCCAATAAAGGCACATACATCCCTATTTTCACAATAGTTAACCATTATGGGAATTATATCACAAATGGTACAATGAATTCATCTTCTATCTTAGAGGAAAGCAGGAGAGTAAAAGACATACATGATCCACAATTCATCAGGATAAGTGGAAGATAAAGAGACCAACATTAGTAAAGATTTTATGACGCAAAGATTACTAGCACAGGACACATTGATAATTAGAAAAATAAAAGCAACCATGGTGTAGTGATCCCAATACTTCATTAAGAGAAAACATGATATGGCCAAAATATGAACCACACATTACAAATTTTACAAAATACATCTCTTGTTGAACATAGAAATTTTCCCAAAAAGAAAAACACTATGGGCTCTCTTATCCAGAATGAAAATTATTTTTAACTTAAAAAACTTGAACCTCATCATTTACAACAAGTCTTTGGCTTTTATAGATCATTCCCTATTTTGCACATGCTAGTGACATGATCATTTAATCATAGTAGTCATTACAACCATCTTCAAGTCAAGGATTGTGTATGATTAGTCCTTATGTTCATTGCATGAATGCAAGTTGGGATTTTCTTAAAATATTCACCATCATGATAAGGTAATATACTAATCCCTCCTACAATTAATGCTCATTTTCTACTATGTGGCCATATTTTTCTTTCTAAACAAATCCCCATGACATTCCTTAAAAAAGGCATTTACTTTGCAAGGCATTGGCTTGACCCATTTGAGCTTTGATGGAGATACAATAGTGACACACAAGCTATGGTTAGAGACCTTCAGAAATAGACTAGCAACACTGCTTTTGGATCTCACAATGTTGACACAAGTCAACATCATAGGCCTGATGGAGAATGGAGACCTTGAAACTCTTGGAATGTGTGCAACATTGACACTTGTCCATGAGCTTAGAAGAAAGGAGGAATACTTGTCACTAAAAAAAATTAAATTTGAGAACCTAATCACTATAGAGAACATCTACACAAAGAAAATAACATATGATGTATGATTTCTACAAATATATTTATTATTCCCATCTAGTACTTTGACCTAAAAAGTATATTACTTACAAAAACAAAACCCAAAATTTACTTTTTCCTTTTCCTTTTCACTCATACATTAACATCCTCAAAACGTCCATTAATAGTACAATGGGAACCCCTCTTAAAATAGTGCTCAACCACCCATGTTAGAATGTGATACTACTTTCTACATGTGTATAGACATACTCAAACATGTACTAATAATATTATTGAGTTCATAGTTACTTTAAAATCTTAGTTTTATCTTTTTCATCCAAGTCATTGAAACTTTCCACTTTGGTAGAAGCATTCATTCTTTACAAGTGTAAAAAGTAGTTATATTTTTACTAAGCAAACACAAATTATAATCCTTTGTGTAAGCATTGCATTCTTGCATGGAACTTGACATTTAAATTTATGTTTTTAAAGAACATACATACATATATGTATATAGACACACACGTGTACATGGATATGTCTGTATGTATGTATGTATGTGTGTGTTTATATACATTAATAAGTACATATATACATACATATTAAGGGGTCTCAAGTTCATTTTGCAAGGTATGAAATGATTGGGAAATCTAAAGTGGTATTGAAAGTAAAAATGGTTCTACCAAATTTTTGAATCTAGCCCTTCCTAGCACAATAACAATTTAATTATTGTTGTTCAAATTTATATCCAATAATTTAGTAATGTCAGTCATTAAACTAGTCATTTATTGTCTTTGTTTCCTAATAGCTGTATAAGGTAGTTTCAATTGGATTGTATAGAAATTGTATTTAGTGATTTAATCACTAGATAGAGTATTTTCAATAGTTATATTTATGACCATGTGAATTTAATTTTAAATAAGTTTTATGTTTTGGGAGTATCTTTATGGCTATTTTCATGTTTTCTCTCTATCTTATTCATAAAATTTATATATTTTTACTACACACTTGCAATAATTGATATGATGTTTGACCCTCTTTATGATGATGTTATACTATATAGGGATTTTTTATTCTAATAATTGACTTACTTATAATCCTTGTATCTCTCTTTCATTCATAATAATCTTATTTTTGTCATTTTCATCATCTACATCCTACAAGGTCTTGTTGTAATACTCCATAATTCATTAATTATGCATCACATATCATCTCTCCTCCCTTGATCCATTCCTTACTCTTAAGATTGTTAAAATTTCATAATGAAGGTTATGCAAGAACCAAGAAGGGCTTTGTAGTTTCACATGATCTTTAAGATATTCAAAATATTTCAATAAAAAATGAAGTTTTTTATTTGAACAAGTCATTTAGTTTGTAATATATTATGTTAATCATGAGAAAACATTTTGTTAATGATCAATACTTTTCATAAGTTCTGGTTTTTTCTAAAAAGTAATAATATGGTTGATTTCTTATTGTATATGAGTTTGTAAGAGATCAAAATAATGAATGCATTGATTGTATATTACTTGCATAAAATAGCCAAAATTAATAATAAATACTAAGTTTTATTACAATATGATGGAGAAAATACTCAAGAAAACAATGTATAAGGAATATGGAAAAAAATCTGATTCTAGATTTGATCATCAATCTTATGAAGTTGATATATTCAATGAAGTAACGGAGATATATAAGTGTTATGAAATTTATCAAAATGGAAATTAAGGTGTAGAAATATATGGCCACAAGTCATTGTAGCCAAACCCCACTCTTCCATCATCAGTGGTTCTACCTTCTTCCTCCACTGAAGTGTTTGATCCTAGTGGTGTTGACATTTTGATGAGGGATTCAAAGGTTGTTTTCTTGGAGGAACCTCTAGAATTTCATGTTACAAATGAGTAATTTTATGTGCACACTATAGATGTTGGTAGGTGTTCCTTGAATCTCAAATTTATGAGGAAGCATCCATCTTCTGGTTCAGTTATTAATTGGGTCAAGGTTACTTGGAGAAATCTACTTCCCTAGCTATTGAATCTTTAGACTTTGGCTTCTTAATTATTCACTTCAACTCTAAGACTAATTGTAATTTTTTATTCAAAATGACCCTTGGTTCTTTATACAGTTTGGCATATTCCTCACACCTTTGACCCATTTCTTTGATCTTACTTCTATTAGAATCATAAACATTCCTAATTGGATTAGGTTATATATAATCTTCATTTGATCTTGTGAGATGCTAGTCTCATTCATAATCCTATGTTAAGTAAGGTTGATGATGAGTTTTCGGTACACAAGTTCACCATTGTTTGTGTCTTGGTGGAAATCATCTCAAAACCTTTTCCTTGTTCTTTTACGATCCACTCTTCTTTCAACACTTGGACTCAATTTCTCAACTATGAGGGATTTCCTTTTAAATACTTTCATGACAATATGATGGGTCGCAAAATTGGTACTACACTTCTAAGAGCATACTTGGGAGTGACTTGGGACCAAGAAGGCCAGTCTTAAGAAATGAATTAGGAAATCACGATCTCCTAACGTTGATTTTGAATGGCATAAATATTAAAAGTTCATGGTTTCTTAGATGGTTGTTGAATCTGCACTTGTAATTCTTTCAAACCGGAACCCCTCTTTAGAACAACCTACCACAATGGCTCCTTTTTAGAAGATAAATATAATTGAAGATGAGATTCTTCCTATGGTTTGGACAACAACTTTGATTTAGTGGGTCCCTTCCCATCCATGGAGAATCACAATGACTTTACATCATATTTCTTTAAACAGTTTGATTTCTCAAACTGTGTGGAAAAAACTAAACCATATTGTGGTCCATCAAAGAGAAAGAAGGGGTGCAAGTCAAATGCAAATAAACTTTATATTGGAGGTGAGGAGGCTATGGAGGAGAGATCTTAGTGGACTATGTATATCCTTCTCACACAGAGTAGCAATTGGCCTATTGGTCAATAGTTGATCTCTCTCTCTCTCTCTCTCTCTCTCTCTCTCTCTCTCTCTCTCTCTGTGTGTGTGTGTGTGTGTGTGTGTGTGTGTGTTCCTAGTTCTTTCTAGGCCATATTCTTCATTCTTGGGTCCCTTTTGTCTCCTTCCCGGTTCTTTGTGCTCCATGCATTACAAGTCTAAAGATTTTATTTATTTTGGTATGAATTTATATAAGGGAGTGAGTACTCACCTTGCAACTTACTGATCAAAAAATATTTAATGTTAATAAAGAAATATTACTAAAAAATAAATTAGATTTTATTAATAATATGGGGTCAATAATTTATTTTAATAGGTATTTTAAAAGTTTTTAGTTTGACTCAAGTTAGTGACACCACAAATTGAATACATTATCTCCAAATTAAATCATTCCATTGATTAAATACCAATTAACCAACAAAACTAAGTAATTCATTTTAATAAACACACAACTTTAACCAACCTAACATTTAAGGATCAACACTTAAATTTTATGTTAGATGTCACTTTATAATTTGAACTTAATCTCTATAATGAAAATTCAACAATTTTACTAATTTAGCTAAAATATATATATAAGTATCACTAAAATAGAAATTCGAAATTAAAAAATCTTAATCAAGTTTGAATAAAAGATCTAGATGGTTGCCATTTTAAAATGAAAGATGGTATAAACGGATTAGACTTTTCCATTGACATAAATAAATGATATGAGGCATGTCATGTGAAAGCAAATAAAATTTTGTATTAAATAAAAGGAATGAGAGGACATGTGTCATCTAAAAATAAATAGAGTATTATAATGAATAAAGGAAATGATAAGACACATGGCATAAAAAGGTTATTGTGAAAATTAAAAATAAGATTGAAGAGAGCATAGTTCCTACTAATTTGTTTAAAAAAAAATAACATAAAAATTGAAATTAGAAATAGAAAATATAAAAATATTTTTTTGTTTTAATATGAATTTAGATTGGTAGTATATTTGTTAATAATAGTTATATTTAAAATATAATAATTCTTTTGAGTAAATAAAATATTTATACTACGATATTTATTAATGTATATTTATGTTTAAAAAATAATAATTGAAACAATCATTTAACAAATCATAACATATTTTATTTCTAATATTAATTTTAAATTTGTATATGATATAGAATTCATTTATAATATGAGTATTCATCACTCTTTTAAAATGTTACTAAATTAAAATTTCTCGGAAATATTACTTTGTTCAAAATAGTAGTAAACTAAAATTGTATTTGAATTTTTATACACTAGATTGTAGATAAGATCTACTCATTTTAAAAAGAATTATAAGTTACTTAAAAAAATAATTGCTTATTTTATACTTTTAAAATATAATTTAAAACTCTCTACATTAAATATTTTTTAATTTTTACACTATATATACCTAATATAAATTATTGATTTTTATAAATGGCCTAACATTAGACTTTTATTTTTATTTAAATTCTTTAATAAGTCTACCTCTACTTTTTAAATCAACAAGAGTGATTATGTGCAACAACTACAAGAAATATTTAGTCTTCTCAAATCTTCTTGGATATTCCACAAATATTAAGTCGGTTAGAAACGATGAAAAAATTTGATACGATTAATGGGTGCAATTATATTGTGATAAAAAGCATTTTCATTTGTTGTGGTTTATGAAGCAATTTTGTTTGCCTAAAAACGTGAATATGGACTACATTTGTGGAAAGTTGGAGAATATGGTTTTTGACTGTGAACACTCCCAAGACCCGTCTTGACACTGTGTGACGTTGGGTACGATAAAAACATTGAAATCTACAACGCTCCCTAAATTTCACAAATAATTTGACATAAATTTGTCTAATGTTTGACAGCTCCGCATTTTGCATATCAGCGATCGTGCGACCTTCTCCGAAAAAGTGCAATTATATTGTGATAAAAAGCATTTTCATTTGTTGTGGTTTATGAAGCAATTTTGTTTGCCTAAAAATGTGAATATGGACTACATTTGTGGAAAGCTAGAGAATATGGTTTTTGACAGTGAACACTCCCAAGATCCATCTTGACACTGTGTGACGTTGGGTACGATAAAAACATTGAAATCTACAACACTCCCTTGAATTTCACAAATAATTTGACATAAATTTGTCTAATGTTTGACAGCTCCGCATTTTGCATATCAGTGTCGTACGACCTTCTCCGAAAAAGTGCCCTTATCACAAAATCTTTTTAGCCAATAAGATTGAAGGAAATTTATTTTTTAAATATATTTTGTTAAATAAATTGTATTTTACTTTAGTCAAAATACATAATTTTAAAATATAAAATAAATTAGGAAATTTGATTAGTTGAAATTTTTCTTATTTTATACTTTTAAAATATAATTTAATACTCTCTACATTAAATATTTTGTAATTTTTACACTATTGCAATCATATACCTAACATAAATTATTAATTTTTATAAATGGTCTAACTTTAGACTTTTATTTTTATTTAAATTCTTTAATAAGTCTACCTCTACTTTTTAAATTAACAAGAGTGATTATGTGCAACAACTACATGAAATATTTAGTCTTCTCAAATCTTCTTGGATATTCCACAAATATTATGTCGGTTAGAAATGGTGAAATTTTTTGATACGACTAATGGGTACAATTATATTGTGATAAAAAAACATTTTCATTTGTTGTGGTTTATGAAGCAATTTTGTTTTCCTAAAAACGTGAATATGGACTACATTTGTGGAAAGTTGGAGAATATGGTTTTTGATTGTGAACACTCCCAAGACCCGTCTTGACACTTTGTGATGTTGGGTATGATAAAAACATTGAAATCTACAACGCTCCCCCGGATTTCACAAATAATTTGACATAAATTTGTCTAATGTTTGACAGATCCACATTTTGCATATCAGCGATCGTACGACCTTCTCTGAAAAAGTGCCCTTATCACAAAATCTTTTTAGCCAATAAGATTGAAGGAAATTTATTTTTTAAATATATTTTGTTAAATAAATTGTATTTTACTTTAGTTAAGATAAATAATTTTAAAATATAAAATAAATGATAAAATTTGATTAGTTAAAAAATTTTTTAATAACTAATTAAGTTTTGTCATTGCCTATAATTATATGCCTTCAACATAGAGCATAAACTAATAAGAAATGTGACATATGAAAGGTCAATATGAAAAGACAAAGTCTTCTAAAGTAAAATTTTGCTATAAGATTGAAAATAAATGAATGTCACATTTAAATCAAATAAAGTTAGCCATGTATTTTAACGATGTCATTGTTCACTTTTTTTTAGGGGATTGGGAAGGGGGTAATGGAGTATATATAGAATTTCCTATAAAGTTACATAAGCTTTCTATTGGAATTATTGTATAGAATAGCGGACATGTGATTTGAGATTTGAGGAATGCATTTTCATCATTCAAGATTTAATGAATATATAATTTGTATTTTGATATTTATATATATGAGGATAGATTATTAAAAATATAAATGATGATTTAAGAAGGAAAAAATGCTTCGCTCTATTCTGCAACTTGGTGGATGCTGACGTCCTCGGCCTCTTGGCCGGTTTGACAAAATTCAATGTGCCCCTCTTTTTATTACCCCTACTCTTTCCCATGGAAAAAAATTCTCTTGGCATGGATCCTGAAGGACGAGGCAAATCCTTCAAGCAGGCACTCAACGAAGAGGTCGTTATCCCACGGGAAGCCAAATTTGTGATCGATGGTGACCGGATTGCGAAATGAGGAGATGGAACCAATGCTGGAGGTGAGGGTTCTACTCCTACTACTGTGTGTGTTATCAAACCTAATGCACATATGTCTAATTCTATTGAGAAAGAAAAAGAATCTCTTAGAAATTCTACTATTTTTCTTGCCGCCCAAGACCTCAACAAACTCCCTTCTAGGATATTTCTTAATGATTGGCTTCACAATGTCTGGGGTAAGAAGTTTGGATACCATTTCTCCTATCTTTGAATGATCCAGAGAGGTCTCTTCCTAATCTTCCTCAAGAACCCTAACTCCCAACAGGAAATCATTGTCAAGCAATTCTGGCAAATTGGCACTGCTAATTTTAGGGCTCTCCCCTGGTCACCTGATATAGCCCATAATGAAGTTTTGGCCCTATCGAGCCCCTGTTGGATTACCCTAGGTAGTGTTCTACCATTTCTGTGGAACATTATCCCACAAGCCCTGGAACCCTTCGGCACGGTCCTCAGGGTGGATAAAATAGATGTCCTCCTCCCCCATACTGATGCCAGGATTTTAAGCATGATCAACCCAAGGATTGACCTCCCACAAGAGATTCTTTTTGACCTAGCTACCCGATCCCATTTTTGCCCCATCTCCTTTCTAGGAGGTCTCAATTCGTATTTCCTATGTAGACAGGAAGGCCACTTGAGACAAGAGTGCCTCTGTTGGACAAGAAGAAATCTGACCTGAGAGCTAAAGGTGGAAAAAAAGTTGAATAAAAAAATAACAGAGGTAGAAATGAATCTGTCACTCCCAGACCAGAAATCATTAAAAACCTTGGTGTCTCTATCCCTGTGGCTTCCGAAGCTCTCATGAACTCCCTTGAAACACTCAAAAAATCCTTTAATGATCAGGCCGACCGTAATCCCCCATCTAGCCCTAGTATCAAAGAAGTTCTTGAACCACCAGTTGTAGAATGCCTAGACTTTGGGTTGAAACTGAAAGACTCAGGCTCCAAAATTTGGAAGTTGAATGCACAACAGATTGTCCTTAACAAGATAAAGAAAATCCCAGCCCTCAAAAGGAGAGAACCCAATATCTCATCTAGAAACATCGATGACATTACTCCCATGTCATCAAACCAGCATATAGAGAAACCCCGAGTGGAGTGCCCCTATGGTGCTCTAGATGCATCAGAGAGGCATATGATAAAGAAGATAGACTCAATAATTTCTCTCTCACCGTGATACCCGTCCCCTGGTCCTGGATTTAGCCTCCCAAAGGATGTCCCTCTTGCCTGAGAAGAGACTGTCTGGCTCCAAGGCTAACCCTATATCCAAATCTTGCAATTCAGGTGATGTTTTGGAGGAAGGGGAGATTGAGGGAATGGAGTTGGACGTAGTTGAAGTAGTAGAGGATGAGCCCCCAGACTTTACCTTTAAGGCCAAAAATAAGGTCAGGAATCCCCTATCTAGGGAGCCAGACCTGGATAACAAGGCTAGAGATGAAGGATCTCCTGATGCAAGAGGCTATCCCCTGGTCAAAAGGAAGAGAGGTAGACCTCCTAATCACTTATCCAACATTAAACCCTCGAAGATTCAAAAGAGGACTCTCCCTAATTAATTTAAGAGCTTCCAAGCTCCCATGGAACAATACTCTTAGCATGACTATGGAGTTTAAACTTGCAACGTGGAATGTGAGGGGTCTTGAATCCCTAGACAAAAAGTATGTGGTTAAGAGATTCATCAGAATGTAGAAAGGATTTTACTTCCTTCTACTCCAGGAGATTAAAGCAGTAGGATTCTCCCTAGAGGTAGCCTTAAAATGTATATGGAAGAAAGCCAAGAGTGTTTTCACCCATCACCTGAGAGGTAAAGGGGGGAGTGTCATTCTTATCCACCCCAGATGGGTCAACAAAATCTCTGACTGGGGATGATCCCCATGTGATAGAGTTGTATGGGTGAGCTTTATGCATGACAATGTAGAGTTTGGGCTCTACTTTGTCCATGCACCAAATGACCACTATGAAAGAATTCAGTTATGGGAATGGATGTGCAATTTGAAGGACATTATGTGGGTGGTTGCAGGGGATTTCAACATGGTTGAATCACCTCAAGATAAAGGAGGGGGCTTTAGGATGGAATGGAAAGGAAATGAGAAATTCTTCTGGACCAAAATGACCAGTAAGCTTAGGTTGTTTGACCCCTTAGCAAGACAAAAGAAAGAGCATAATGGCATCTCACATACTTGGTCTAACTACTAGAAGGGTAATATGAGGATTTACTACAAGCTTGATAGGGTGTATGTTAATAAGGATTTCTTCAGCTTTAGGAAGGAGGCTGGTGGTGAAAGTGTTAGGGTGGTGCCTTAATCCCTCTGAGACCATCATCATGTTGTTAGTTTAGTTTTTCAGTTGGGGAGTAGCCTAATCCCTAGGAGAGGAGGTCAATCTTTTTCCCTTAACACTTCATTGTTGAAAAGTAGAGACATCAGGGATGACACCCTCCTAATTAGATGGTTTAACCATGGCATGGCTAGGTAGTAGAGCACTATCCATTGTTGGAACCAGTGCACCATTAGTTGGAGGACAATGTTCCAAGTTATAGGGAAGAAGTGGGCTAAATACTCTAGAAGAGCCGAATCGAAATTGCAAAAAGAGTTATACCAAGCAGAGTGGAGAAGCCAGTTGAACCCTGCAGATGAAGAAGAAAGTAGTAGTCTAGCTTTGACTAGGGACTCACTTAGGAAAATGCAGCAACATAAGATCAATGGAGCAAGAATCAGGGCAAGGGCCAACTGGATTAAGGAAGGAGATAGGGACTCCAAATTCTTCTTCCAACTCCTAAAATCTAAGGAGGCTAAGAATAAGATAAGCTACATTTGTCAGGATGGAGTAACCCTCTCAACTCAGGAAGACATTCTACAAGCCTTCATTGATTACTACTCCAAATTGTTCACCTCAAAGGATTCAAGAGATGAGATGAAGGAGAGGAGGAACATGATTAGAGACATCATCCCTCCCTCTCTTAAGAAAGAGGATGCAAGTTCCTTGAGTAAGCCTCTTTCAGTAGAAGAAATTAATGATGCCATTGGGAAGATGAGCAATGACAAAGCCCTGGGACCTGATGGTCTACCTATTGAATTTTACAAGATTAACATAGACTGGATTGGATAGGATCTACTACATGTATACAATGAGGCCATAGAAAGAGGCTCCCTGGGGATAGAAATTAACACTGGGTGCATCAAGCTTATTCCAAAAGAAGGAGATAAAACCCTAATCAAGAATTGGAGACCCATTACCCTGTTGAATGTGTCATACAAAATTATGGCGAGGTGCTGGCTAGGAGGTTGGTAGATATCCTTCCCAAAGTTATCAGCCCCACCCAAACCGGGTTTGTGAAAGGTAGATATATATTAGAGAACATCTTTACTTGCTAGGAGACTATGTAATGGGCAAGATGTTCTGGACAACAGGCCAGCATGCTCCTAATAGACTATGAGAAGGCCTATGACAGGATTGAGTGGTAGTTTATTATTACAATGTTGGAAGCTCTGGACTTCCCTAAAGAATTTAACAGAATGGTTTTGACCTTAATGAAAGGGGCTATCGTGGTAGTAGAAGTGAATGGAGACAGGTCTAAACCATTTGCATTAACTAGGTCTATAAGACAAGGATGCCCATTAGCTCCAGCCCTATTTGTTATTGCAGCGGATTCCCTATTTCATATTTTAAGAGATAACTCCATCTCTCCAAAGGTTAGAGGAGTTAGCTTGCCCAACAATGAGGAACTTATTAATATCTAGTTCATTGATGACACCTCCCTCATAGTGGAGATGAGTGAATCTAATTTTAAGTGCCTTATGGACAAGTTGGACATCTTCTGTCTAGCCTCTGGCAGCAAGGTGCCCATATCTAAGTCTACCCTTCTTGGTTGGGAGGACTCTCCACCTGGATGGTGTAACCAATTTGGATTTACTTGGGGAGGCCCTCTTCATCAAGTCAAATATCTTGGCATTCCCTTCTTTTCCAAACCTGATCTAAAGTGCATGTGGAACTAGGTGAAGAATAAGATAGAGGTTAAGTTGAAGAAGTGGAACAACAGATTCCTTTCATTGGCAGGAAGAATTCAGGTGTGCCAAAAGATATTGGTTTCATACCCCATATACTACTCCTCAGCCTGGCTATTTAACCAAGGACAAATCAAATTCCTACTTAAAGAAATCAGGAATTATCTATGGTTAGATGGAAAAGGAAATAAAAAAGCTCATGTTGTGAGGTGGGACTGGTGCACACTAGATCTACTGAACAAGGAGGCCTATGGCTAAAAGATCTCAGATGGCAGGGCAATGCTCTGGCAGTTAAGTGGGTAGCTAAAGCCTCTCAAGGTAATGAAACCTAGAAGATCCTGGTGAGGCACAACATTAGTAGAGGTACTCCATCCCGGGCTAGACAATGGAAGAATCTACCTCTCATTGACCTCATGATAGGGAAATTTAGGGTCACTATTGTAGGATCTGATATTTTTCAATCTATTTGGAAAGGTTGGGAAGGAATAAGGGACAACATTACAGGGAACAAACTTCTTCATCATGATCAAAATATTTGTGGGGAACGGTCCATCTGGTGGAACCTTTTTAAAGGTAATAAGCCTTTAGCTCAGTTGTAGGGCTGCTCAGCAAAGAAATGGAATGCAGTGGGTATTAACTACTTTTCTGATATCATTGAGAATGAGAACCTAGTTTTATGGGAAGTACTTGCCTCTAGATATGACCTACCTCCCTCCCAATAGAGAACCTACACCACTATTAGAGATGCATGCTCATCCCTTAATCTCCCCAAGGACACAACTGTGGACTTAGACAAGATGGACCTCATCAAATGGATAGATGGAACCCCACTATGGAATACCAAAGTCAAGGTAGTCTATAGACTACTTGCAAATACATAGGCTATCTTTAACCACCTTAACACCAAATGGAACTTGAGACTAGAACCCACCACCTGGAGTAAATACCTTTGCAAGCTTTGGCACACCCCTGTGGAACCCAAGATACTCTATTTTATGTGGCGTTTCCTTCTGCATAGGCTTCCCATTAAGAACCCCTCTGGGGAACCAAATCTCTACTCCTTTTGCACTAAACCAGAAACCATCCACCATATATTCTTTGACTGTCAGTTTGTCTCTGCCATGTGGAACCTATTTGGCTTGAAGATCAATTTCAATTTCCAAGTTGAGAATATCATTTCCACTTCTATGTTGGGTCTGAACAAAAGATATAATCATTTCTGGGCTTCTCTTTCTTTTCATATACTTTGGTAGATCTAGAAGTTAAGGAATGATAATATCTTCAATAGTAGGAGTAGAACTCTCACAAAGTCTCTGCGGAGGCTCATCACTCTTAATGTTTCCTCATAGGTTACTATGGTGATGCAGGTGAAAGAACATCAAGCCTTGAAAGTCGTTCATGAAGTTAGAGAGGTATTGGACATATATCAGGTCAAATACAACATGACTACCAAGGCTGATGTCGAATTTGACTTTGACGTCACTATTGGGTAGATGCTACAACAGATCAAGAATTAGAGGAAGGAATTAGAAAGACAGGTTGATATAGGAGAGAGAGCTTATCAAGGTGTACAAGTTCAGTAGGCAGGGGAAGGTTCTGATCAAGATGCCACCACAATTGTTGAGCAGGTGACCACCATGACAGTTGTGCAGGAGACCACCAATAGTGAGTCGGCTAGTTCGAACCTAGACATTCAAGAGAAGGATACAGGTGTCTCCAGTCAGCCATCCAAGGTGGATTCTATGTATGTATCGCATGTGGCAGGGCTACCTCCACTGCCGTGGGAGGCATATTTTTCCAACCCCTACGTTAGCATCTTCCATGATGACTTGTGCCTCAAGTGGGCAGACCACCAGCGACCATGGACGACCTGGTTTCCCAAATAGACATGTTCTCTATTAGCTCTTTTTTGGTTAACTGATACTTTAAAGGTTTTTGTATGACAAGATGGCTCCTATTTGTGTATCCCTTCGTATATTTGGGACAATGTATTTTTTGTAAAATTAAACTGATGTAAACTCTTGTTTCATGTTAATATATATTATGGTTAATAGAAAAAATAAAATAAATGAGTTATCATAATGTGGAAAAGGAGAGAGATAGAATCTAAGGATGAAAGGAACATGTTTCATTATAGGTACATGTATTACAAATGCAAAATTTTCTTTGTGTTTTAAAAAAATTATTAAATTATTTTAAAATGCTTAAAATTTTCATTAGTTCAGGAGTTTAAAACATCAATTTATATACTTAATATGTAAGAGTTGTTGTTCTACACAATAAATACGAATATAGATCATGCTATATACATTTATAGATTCTCATTAAATGATTGATAATATTAATCTTGTTGTCTTATGTTTATGACAAATCTATTAAAAAAATCAAAATCTTCAATATGATAGAACTTTATTTCCAAGATGTTTTCTTTTTTCTTTTTGGAGCTTCTAAACTTGATAAACTTAAACAATTCCTACAAGTGTACATGTACTCCAAACTTATCAAAATTCTTAATTAATAAAATAAAAATAGATTAAGGTTTAGAGTACTCTAAAAACTAATATATTGTTTTAAGACTATAGATGAGAAGTTGTGGGCATTGATTAAGTCTATTCATTCAAATAGAGAGACAATGTTTTTAACCAAAAGTTTCTTACCAAAAAAATATTTAAATCTATTAAAAAAATCAAAAGCTTCAATATGATAGAACTTTATTTTCAAGATGTTTTCTTTTTTTCTTTTTCGAGCTTCTAAACTTGATAAACTTAAACAATTCCTACAAGTGTACATGTACTCCAAACTTAACCGAAAGTTTCTTACCAAAAAAATATTTAAAAGTTATATATTCTCATTAATAAAATGAAAAGCAACTTCTATGCCTTTGCAAACTTGTTAGGATGTGTCCATGTTAAATATCGTCATGGATTTTAGCATTTTTAACATCATAGTTGAATGAGTATGCTTAAACCACATTGCACAAGTTTATAGGAGTTGTTAAATTGTGATATCTTAGCTGTGTGGAAATAATGATTTAGAGGCAAACAAAAATAGCTTTGTTTAGTCATTAACAATCTAGAGGCAAATAAAGTATTTGTTGTTTAATATATGACACATTAGTGATAGATTATGCAATAGTTTGAGATCAATAGATTCTTATAAGTTGAATGTGATCTAATGTTCTTACAAAAAATATTTCTTCGTGATATATTTGCATCCTTCCATGAATAAAGCAAAAAACAACTTCTTAGCCTTTACAAATTTCTTAGGATGTGGCTATGTTGAATGCAGCCATGGATGTTAGCATCATTTATGTCGTAGTTGAATGGGTAAGCTTAAAGTGCATTACACAAGTCTAGGTAGCTCATCTAAAATTGCACTATGGTTCATCTAAAATTGCACTAACTTATCCAAAAATCGCATCTATTAATACGATTTTAGATGAACCATCAAAATAAATCAAAACTTAAAATATGTTGTTTATGTTGGAATATGGAGAAAATAAATCAAACCATAGCTAGAAATAAACTACCATGAAATAATATGTTGATATTCCAAAAAGATTCAATTTACATTACTTTTCAAATGGCTTTATTAAGCCTTATTTTTCTCATGCAAAACTAACTTACGTGAATGAACTTCCCAACCAACTAACCTAAGTATAAACTAATTAGATTATTAAATGTTACAAATCTTATTTCCTAACAACTCCCTTATGATTTACAATGTGAAGAAAGACAAGACCTAAACAATATCAGCATTGGCCTAAACTTCCTAGTCTAAACAAATACTTTATTATCCAACAATACTTGTGAATTGAGACATATTCCATTATCCACAAGCATACCACTCCTATGAATTGAGACAAACTCTATCATCCACATTAACACACTTCCAGTACTATGATTTGAGACAAACCCAATGATCCATATATACACCTCACATGTTTGCAGATCGAGATAAACTCAACTATCTACAAACTAAAACAACTACTCTGCAGATCGAGACAAAATCAATTATCTACAAATGAAAAAAAATTGTTTCACAGATGAGACAAACATAACTATCTACAAAATCCCTCATTTTCTTCATGAAGAGGAATTCAAACAATAAAACTTCATTGCTTCTCATTCAATAACTCATCCTTGATCAAGAAGCTAACTCGAAATGATAGATATCTTCCTGTCTCCTTTTCCTCCAACCTCCAATTTGATGTATCTTTGCATTCTATGCGACAAATTATGTTTTACCCGATGACACCTCCTTCTACATTCCTTGACACACCCATATTGCTTCACTTTGTCTAATTTGTCTAAAGTTGCATTGTCTCACATAGCATCCTAAATCTTATGTAGCATCGATAGCTCTAGGCACGCCATTCATTCTTTTCATAGACAAGCAACCACTCTGATACCTATCTCTTCATTACTTCACGTGTTTCATCGTCTATTCCTATCTCTTCATTACTTTCGCTCCTACTTTTACCTTTTTATTATCTTTCGTATTAAAGAAAGCAAAATTATAATATAATAATAAAGAAAGCAGCCGCATAAGCTATGAATAATCCAAGTTCAGAAAGATGCTCAAGAGTAGACAAGACGAAGAGGAAGAGAGCATAAAATAACAAAGAGAATCAGCTGGTTTGTTAACGATTTTAAGTCAGGTTTGTTTCCGTGAAAATCCAAAATACAACTCACGGACTGCTCTTCCAAGGTCAGTGCCAGTTATTTATACCTCTTATTATATTTTTATAAATACACCGTCATGGAATGTTTTTGATCGATTCAACCAGATGATTTTGGTCCCTTGTGGGATGATTATCGAAGTTGTTAATATGTGATGTACCATCTGTGTGGAAATAATCATAACTGGTTTTGGAATTACCATATAAACTGAACACAACATACACTTGAATATTATCATTTGATTCAACCAATGATTTTGGTCTTCTTGTGGAGTGGAAAGGGTTAACATAGTAGTGGAGATGGGATATTGGAAATAAGAATCTAGAGACAAACAAAAAATACTACTTGTTTATTCAAATGGCCAAAAAATACTTATTGTTTAGTCAATGATAATCTAGAGGCAAACAAAAATATTTGTTGTAAAGTTAATGATCATTTGGAGATAAATAAAGTATTTGTTCTTTGGTATATGATATGGTGATAGGTTATACAATAGTTCGAGATCAATAGATTCTTATAAGTTAAATGTGATCTAATGTTACTTGGTCACTTAAGTTTATAGGAGATAAGAGGGACTCGGCTTAAACAATACATACTAAGTTTTGACTTAGTGTGTGTTGTGTGAATAGAACCCACTTTGAAGTCAGTTTTACTCTCTAGTAATATTTATGTTAGTTTTGTCATCTCCTTGTTCAAACTTTTACACTTCTTTTTTATGCTAAGTACCAAATAGATGTTTTTTTTTCCATTCTAACCCCACTTATTATGCATGGACTCTCAGTAATTAAAATTTATTTTGCAATTATATTTAGTATATTAAACATATTGAAATTTGCATTTAATAAATAATTTAATAATTTATACTATATTTAATATTTTATAATACATTTGATAATAGTTACAAATTATTATTAATATTAGTATAAAATATATTGTATTTTATTATATAAATATATTAAATATAAATATTATTTAAATTATATTTATAATATTAGTGAAAATATATTATTAGATATGCTTTTGATAAAGTAATGCATCAAAACAAGGGTGTTGACCCTATACAACCAGCCATAAGGGCGAGAAACAAAAGAAACAGACTAACAAAAGAGTAAGATTGTCAGCACAGGGACAACCTCAACAGATTAGCATGATTAGATCATTAACCATCCAATGATAAACATTGGTAAGCACCCTCACGTCACTATCAAAAACCACAAGAAGGAACAAAGAAGAAACAAGTAAACTATAACTGGTGTAGTGCATAAAAACCAAAATAGTAGTAATACCCCTAATAATATCGATCTAAAAAGTAATAGATTCCATCATAGTGTTCATCACAACAGTCAAATAAGTTTTAAACATAGACCTCTTAGGGTCATAAACACCAGTGTACAAAGAGCATAAGTCCAGAGTAAACTAGTTAAGCCTGAGTAAACATCCACAGGGCCAAGAATCCTAAGATAAACCAAAATACAAAAACCAAAGGAAGGGCCAAGCCCCAGTTCTTTGTATTCTTCCATTCACAAGTAAGAATCATCGTTGCCCAATCTTTTCTGAGGAATTGGAAGAGTTCCTTATGATCTTCATCATCCTTAGTATCTTTGTCACTATCACCCTGCATCAAGCACAAAGTGGTAGCCGAGTTGTGTGTCACCTTCAGTGCAAAATGACAAACATTATATAGTTTGACATCCACCTATGCAAGCTTCCCATCCACCATCACAATCTTTTTATCCACCTCTGCTAGTCTATTATTAAGCAAATCAACCTCCCCTGAAGCTGAGCCAATATTGCATTTTTCATCCTTTAGTGAGGCCTTTCCTTTAACATCATGTAGGAACCATTTTAGTCTCTTACTTGTTAGATGAAGGCTCCCCAGGGTCTGAATTGAAGTTGGTTGAGACATGGGTTTAGCCCCAACATCCAACATTCTCATGTTCTATCTCCCACGTCTATTCTTTGAGCATTGCTTCTTTTGGATAGGGGTTTCAAACACCCTAGTCATTCTTTCCATTTCCATTTCATGGGCTCGAATGGCCTCCTTCATCTTTTCCCAATCCTTTTCTTTCTCCACCTTATAAGAAACTTTATTCACTTTTCCCCACTAGTGCACAATAGGAACCAAACCAAAAATCCTTGACTCCTCATCATCTTTAAAATATTCTAAGATATTGGATCCTATCCCCACCACAACCCGCTCCAATATCGACTCCAACCCTAACAACATATTCTCCTCAAACAAACATTTAACAAATCTTCTCACCTCATCAATTTCCACCCCAATTTCCAAGACCCAAGCAATCACCATTGAAATGACATCAACATTTAGGCACCATTTTTTCTTGAAATTGACTTCCCAAAAGCTTCAAGGCATTCTCCACCACACCTCCCATTTTAATTTTGATTAGGCCAAAGATCCTTTCTTTGCTTAGCAGGCCTTTGAATATCTTTTGTTTCTTATGGGTGTCAACAAAAAAATTATCCTTCATTGCCTTCGTCTATTTAATTGACAACTAAGAATAACCTTCTCTACAACACCCTAAACAAGACTTCCCTCTCGTCAACTCAGTCAATAAAATAGTTGTTATAAATGAAGCCACCACCATCATCCATATAAAGCCTCTTCAAAGGTCACAATCATTTAATTCTATGACATCTAATTTTCCTCTGTCATTAGCACCTTACATCCCCTCTATATCAACTATAATCAAATCATTAAAACTACCGCCATCTTCAAACCATCACCACCAAATTAATTATTTCCCACTTAATTTATTAAAGGGTCTAAACTGATGTTGCAAAACTCCTCAAAATATATGTCATTAATCTTTTCCAGCTTGGTTACCCACTTAGATAACATATCTTCTTCCATATTTCCACCGCTTCTTATATGGCTAACTCTAAAGTCCTAAAAAGACATTAGTAGAGAATTAATTTCCCCAATCAAATTTTTTAGATGCCATGATTGGTCACAGGTGTTCTTTATGGCATTCACAATTATTTGTGAATCCCCTTCTAAATGAATATTCTACACATTCATTATTTTTCCAACCTGGAGTGCAAGTAAAGCTTCCCTTGCCTCTGTCATATTATTAGTTCCATCCTTCAATTTTTGAGCTACAAAGGCCATAGTGCATCCTGTAATACCCCAAAATTGGCACCTAATAAATTCAATCAATTTTGGTGCATTTTCATCAATTTTACATCTTCAAAGTCCTAGTTTCCTAGGCAATTTTCTCTCCTACTTGACTTAATTCGACTTGATGTCAATTGCAAAAACCCTAAATTGCATTAATCAAATATTAAAATTAATTCCTAAAATCTTCAAATTTTATTAGCTAAATTACCCCTATGATAAATTAATTTAATTCTAAAAGCCCTAAGTGCTTGGAATTAAATTAAACCCACCCCATTTGGCTAATATACATGAAAATGAATTAATAATTACTTGTTATTCGAATGGACACTCCTTTTTGAATTAATAATTCATAATATTTGAAAGGTCACCCTATGTGGCATTTTCCATTCTTTTAATTAAGTAATTCATGTCTTTTTGTCTCAAATGGGAATGAAGAGTCAGGAGTTTCAAATCAAGAACCTCTTCATTCTCTCCCCGGGCTTGTCTATTTATTGAACCTCATTCTTCATTCGAAAAGGGGCAATTTTTTAGAGCATCCTTACTATAGCAAATTTTAGTCTCAATTATTTACATTTTCCAAGCTTTTTCATTGCATAATTAGTTTCATATCTCATTTTAGTGTTAATTGCATTCTCATTATAGATTAAATTGCTTATTGCTATTAGATTAATATCATCTTTCTTTCAAGCTATTTAGATTAATTGCATCTTCATCTTTCTTTCAAAGCTATTTAGATTAATACCATATTTCGTTCAAAGCATTTTAGATTAAATTGCACTCATTCTAGTTTAATTTCAGTTTGCTTATCATTATAGCTTTTGAAAATCCTCCATTGTAGTACTGGTCTTATGGTTGTCGGCTCTCGTTCTGAGAGTAATTAAACACCCCGTCTACATAGGAGGCAACAAGTCACTTCACCATGAATTTTAAATTGAGTAATTCATACTCTCTCTCATAATTTGATCATGTGAATAATGACCATGTTGCGTGTGTAGTTGGATTAGAGGTCCACATTCGACTATACACATTTTGGCGCCCACCGTGGGGTAGAAAGATCAATTACTGGCCTCATTCTCAATTTTTTTAATAGGAAATTTAAACTTTGTCATGCATCCGTATTGTCTATGTATGAATTCTCGCATGAGAATTCAGAGCGTATCGCGTGAAGTTTCACTCCTTGTAGCACTCTCTCGCGTGAACTATTACATCCTCACGTGACACCCTGTACTTTCTCATGCGCTGTGGAGTACTTCCTCGCGCGAGATTTGGATATAGTTTTTTAATTTTTCAGTCTCTATCTTTCCTATTCTAGATTTCTGACAGTTTCCTGTTTGCTGTTGTTTCCTATTTCTCTGTTATTTTCACAGCGTAATAATTTTTTGCAAGATGTTTGTCGAAGAACATAAAACATGCTAATGGTTTGATTGCAGGATGATAGTCGAAGTCTTGCTAAAATGTTGTGTTTGTTTCTTGCTTTCATTCACATAGTCTAAATAGGGCTCCGTTAAAATTTCTTGAGAATTTTGATAGTGAGTAGGGAATTTGGCTCTTCATTACATGGAGGTGATGACCATGAATGAACCCGAAAACCTAATGATCTTACTAATATGACAAATTCTTGGGGAAGCGGAGAAAGGTAGTGAATCTTTACGCTTCTATTTGCCAAGGGATTATGCTCTTCTCTCTTTGAGAGAAACAAAAACCCACAAGCTTGTAGATGTGGTGGAGTGAAGCTAACTTGGTGATGAATCTTCTTGATGTGTTTGGGTGAAGTGATGAGGTAGAGAAGTATGCTCTTCTCTCTTTGAGAGAAACAAAAAATCAAACCCTCAGATCTAAGCCAAGTTGTGTCACCTTTAGAGGGCCTGTCGGAAGTTGAACCTCCGGGAATGACCCAAGTGAGTACGCACCTTTCACCGGTGATTCTGCCTCACTCTAATAAAGAACATTTTGTTGAGTCTAAAGACTCCAAAACCATGTTATCTTCCTTCTCAAGATTTCAACTATCATCTCGAGAAGGCTCCGTCTTTTATACTAAGCGGCGCCACTCCTAGCCCTGCTTGCGGGGGTGTATGACTTTCAGGTGTTGGTGTGGCTACGAGGCCTCAACCCTGTATCAGGGGCACTGAAGGTTAGCGTGAATGGAAGCCTATTAAAAACTTTCCTTAGCTAGTGGCCTACCCGGTTCACCTCCAAAAGGAGTCATAATCTTTGCGCAGGGAGGGGGAAGAATCTCTCTAGTAGATTCCCATCATAGGCATACACTTGGATGCTTGAAGGTGGTATACAAAACTAGCTCCTACCACAAGGGTAACCTTTGAACATATACTATTGAGTCCTTAGAAACACTGAAAACATGGGCGCCCTCTAGGGGTGACACGGCTGTGTGAGGTACACGTATGCGCATAAGCAATGGGGCAAAGGTTTTGGCTTCTCACCATTCTTCTTGTAGGACTAAGCTATGTGTTTGTTATCGAGTCTTAAAAATTGTCCAATCATTATCAAACAAAGACTCCCCTGATGCTATCAAGTTTCTTTGTCCTTGATAGGTTTGTTAACGACTACTTCTTGTATCACAACTGCTTGATTTGAACCTTTGTGTCTTTAAATGAATGCTTGAAATCCCAAAACAAGATTGTTGATTAAATTGTTCTTCAAACCTGTCAGGAAACTAGATTTTTTGTCAGACATCAATTCAGGTTGTACCTCAAAATTTAACTTTAACCTCAAAAACTATGTCAGATTGTCAAATTTTGGACTTTTCCCACATGAAGTTTCACACTTCAGAGCACTTTCTCATGCGAGACTTTGTTCTCTCACGTGAAGGTTTGTGTTCTCTTGCACGGCCTGGTACTCTCTCGCACGAGACTGTAGCCCAATTTTCAAAAACAAAGACTTGTTTGCCATTGACTGTTTGACTTTTTATCTGATCTGCTTTTTGTCTAAGGTCTATTTTTCTATTTTCCTGTCGCTCACTATCAGAAACTGGTTGTCTCGAGTCAGGAATCGATCGATCTTTGCTTTGACTCATGTTGTCTCTCATTGGTTTATCTTAGCTCTTTGTGCTTTTGTACCTCATGTTGCGATAGTCTTATCTTGGCTATTCTAGCCATACTCCTGACGATTCGTACTAGGTCCATCTCACATCTTGGCTGTTCTAGCCTTTATCTCCTTTCCGTTATCTTAGAGACAGAGTCTAGCATTATCTCGAGTCTTTTCTTGTCACATCTTAGTCTATGACTATTACGACTAGAAGTGGCAATACATTCCCCATTCTTTGTATTGGATAAGGAAGAGGTTGTTTCGAACCTATCACGCAATCTGAGTGTTGTGAGGGATCCTCACATTCCTCCTCATTCCAAGAGTATTACAATCTATTGTTTCAGATATAGTCTAAATTATTATTTCAAGAATATTATAACCGGTTGTTTCAACACTAGCAAGGCTCTAAAGGGTCACTTTCTAGAATCGAACCTATTAACTCTTTCGATCTTATTTTCATGACCTCTCAGAATACTACCAACAAGATGGGAGATCCATTCCACTTCCCAGGGGGAACTAAATTCAATGATAGTCATGAACAATCTACAAATGACCATGGTCATGGTCAGTCTCGAAATGACAAGAGTTATGATCAATCCCACAATATTCAATATCTGGTCAACATCTGGGACCTTTGCAATTTGAAACAGATACAAGGGGAGCCTCTCCTAACATTTCTCCAGAGATGGAGACAACTATGCACGAAGTATCCACGTGAATTACCTGAGTCTAAAAAGCTCGATATCTTCTTGGATAATCTTGTCCCAAATTTAAGATACCAAGTACGATTACAAGGTCCCCTCACTTTTGACAATATGATTAGGCGAGCTGTGAGGATAGAGGCCTTTATGATCAAGAAGGGAGAATTGACTTTGAACAAAGGCAACAAGCAAGGACCTTCTCCCTCGAACATGGATAAGGATAAGATTGTCAATAGAAAGATAGATGTTATGAATGACGGGGTTGTTGACAATGTGATGCCAAAACCTTGAAAGTCTATCTTTAATCTCAGCTCTAGCATACAAACAATCAAATCCACTAAGAAGGCTATGATGGAAACTCAACCACCTTCAAGATTCGCTAGAAACAAACCTTGGATCTCTCAACCCAAGTGTGACTCACTTCCTTGGGAGAACCTCTTGATGTGGTTTATAAGACTTTGGTGCAGAACCATAACAAGAATTCAGATCATCGGGAATTTAAAGACTCCTTTCCTCCTCATGGGAAAAGTGAATTATCCAAATCTAAAGGTACCAATGATGTGGTCAACTATATGTATGATACTAGTGACATTGTCACCAATGAGATTAAACCTATTGATGTTGAATATTGTGACATGATCATTGCTTCGGGGAGCGAGGATGCTCCTAAACCCAAAGCTCCATTTGTCTTGTGAGGCCCTGCGCCTCCCTCTTGTAACCCCACACTATCTCCAGCTTATGCGAATGCTATCACTCGATCCTATGTGAAGATTGTTCTCAAAGTTCCTGAGCCTTCGACATCCGAACCAAAACTATCTATGGATAAAGCCCTCACTGAGGCAAATGTCCCCAAAGATCTCGATCTCAATCAGTTTCAATCTATGGTGGTTCATTCGACCTCACCTCATCACTTGCCCTTCTTTGAAGAAGGTGATCATTCCTTGAGCCATAATGCTCCCCTTCTCACTTTCAATATGCTCCTAGAATTTGGTGATAGCCTTGCTCTAACCAATGGGGAATTTATAGAATCTTGTGATGCTAAACTCAAAGAGATAGAAAAGACCCTATAGATCAAAGATATTGGCATGGGGGAATATCATATTAAGTCCATCTTGTCACTGACGGCTCTTCCTCCATCTTTTCATTCTTGTGAGAGGCCCTTTGAAGACAGATTTGGTATTGGATATCAGAAGCATAAACTTGACCAACCTAGCTGCAACTTTCATTCATGCAAGGGCTTAGATAATAAAGACACAAAAATACCACCTATGACACATGAAGGACTCTTGAATATTCAAAATTCTGATTTTGACTATCTACTTCAAGAACATGATCCTGGTCTGCATCAGGAGGATTTTATACACTTTATTGAACAGACTTCTACTACTGCTAACTCTAATGGTACACATATGGAATGGGGGAAAATAGTTGATGTCTCCCTTATCTTGGGTATGCCTCGGGGTATGCCTATTCTAGATTACTCCACTTCTGCTACTGAGCAAGATCTTGTTGTTGAAGAAACACTTCTTGTGACAGATGATAGCAATAAAGAAGACCTACCGCCTACTATATCTCTAGCTGATTACATCAAACAGTGTTGCCACAGTGAAATGAATTCAAAGAAATATGAATGAGACTCCATATTAGATGCTACTACAAAAATACCAATTGATGTTGTACACAAAGATGTTGCTCCCACCAACTCTGAAAGAGGAGGAAGTTCTAATCCTCTAGATCAAGAAACTGATGATGATCCTTTCCACCCTCCTATGGAGATCATTCCTATGGCTCCTAGGCCATCTACTCCAAGTTATACTTCTACTGCTTCAACAAATCATGGGTATGTAAGACCCCATCCTATTACAGTCTCATGGAATCTTTGTGCTCTCTTACCACCTGAAAGGGGACCTAATTCTCAGAATAGGTCATCTCGGTTAGACTCACATAATATTCCTCCAAACTTATCTGACTCTTCTAAGAAAACTCACAATCGACAATGTTCCATGGAAGATGACTTTCTTGATCTATTTGATTCACTCATGAATGATGACGATGATGCTGATATCTTTGCACTTGAGCCCATCCCATTGACTTCTCTTCCCCCTTTTCCCCTAGGATAAGTGGCTCACCCATTTTCATTTCCACCTCTCCACCTAAACCAGTCATATAAGCCTCTTTCCTCCACCATTCCTGAGTCTTTTGGAAGTAACTTGGATGTGCAACATAAAAACAAAAATAATGAGAATCCACTTATATCTCAAGGTCACCATGTCCCATCTAATCGACATGTGACTACAAAGAAAGAAAAGAAATAGAGATGTTCAAAAGACCATAAAGGTCCTAAAAAAGAAGAAGATAATCAAAAGCCAGAAAATAAAATAAAAAAATGGATCTTGAAATCCATCTCACAGGCATTATCATCAAAAGCACCTCAACATAAAGAAGAAAAAAATAAAAATCAAAAGCTATGTGGATTCCAAAAGGAAAATCAAAGTTGCCATTCAAGCTTCCAAAATTCTCATGCTTCCCTCCATTCCATCACCCTTGCCTCTCATACTTTACCCTCTTCACTCCATCTTGCCTTTTCCTAAAGTGCATATCAACATCTCCTCATCTCTAATGACGTGATTAAGAGAAATCTAGAACGTACTCTCCCTAAGCATTTAGAGCGTGGGAAATATGACAAGGAGTTAAGATGAGCTCACGAGGATATCTGTGGGTCTCACTTAAGTGACCTTTCCTTGACTATGGATCTCTCAACAGTTGGATACTACTGGTTCTGATTCTACAACTTCTCAGCTGACTACTACTACGAGATATTGTGTTCTCAGAGATTACTACTGAAGGAGAACAACTCAAAGAGCCTATCAATGCTCTTCATTTGAAGAAGTTCTATAGTTGAGACATTCTTGGCATGCTCATGTACATATTTATTGGTCCTGAAAAAATCCAAAAAAATGATATATTGCAAAAATCCTAAAAATTGCAAAATATCCTGAAAAAATGATCATCTTAGTGAAAACCTGGTAAACAAACGCTTTGATGTATCTATTATCTTGGTGAAAACTTGGTAAACAGGCGCCTTGATAATAATAAAAAAAAATAGAAAATTGAAAAAAATACAAAAAAAAGTCAAAAGATCAAAACTACAAAAAAAAATGAAATACTCAAAATACAAAAAAAATAAAAAAAAGAGAAAAGTACAAAAAAATTGAAAAAGAAGAAAGTGTGCCATTGATGAAAACCTGGTAAACAGGCGTCATGGTAGCAAAAATAGAATCTCTGCCAAGATGGTGAAAAACTAGTAAATAGGCACCTCTTGTTTCTTGAAGCTATATCTCATCTCAGCATCGCTTGGCTCTTAGTTTCCTACTTTAGTTTGCTTTCCTACTTTAGTTGGTTTCCTACTTTTAGTTCATTTCCTGCTTTAGTTTGCTAGCTCATGCACTTGCCTTCAGTTCTCTTTGAGATTTTCCTTGACTCTTCATGGATTGGAACTGGTTCACACTTGGGGGCACCTTCTTGGTCTAGGGGGCATTGTCCTATCACTTTCAGAAGTCTTGTTTGTGCATTAGTCACCAGCGGTTCTCGCTATGTCTGCCTGCTGATGCCTAGCTACTTTTGAGATCTCTCTCCTTGAGGATCTCTCATGTATTAGTCGCCAGTGGTTCTCACTGTGCCTTCCTACTGATACTTAGCTCTCATTTGAACCTCTCTCTTTTGGGATCTCTTCCTTACATCAGTCACCAATGGTTCTCATTGTGTCTGCCTGCTGATGTTTCCCTCATGCTTTATTCTCTCTTTCGAGAATCTTCCTTGTATCGGTCACTAGTGGTTCTCACTATGTTCGCCTGTTGATACTTGGTCTGCACTCTGATATCTTCTTGAGACTTCATCTCTTGTGACGGTCACCAGTGGTTCTCACTACGTCTGCCTACTATCGCTATCCCGTCGAGACTTCAAACGTTGTGCGCTTTCGATTCAACTTCAATCCGCTTGAACACAAACATAAACTAAAACTAAAATTGACTTTGTGTTCCTTTGAAGCATGCTGAGCTTTTCCTTTTCTTGTTTGTTTGTTTGCTTTATCATTTCCCCTCGAGTGAATCTAAGATGTCTTTCTTAACTAAGAAACGTGAAGACTGGGGGCATGATCTTTCCTTTGCTTTCTGTTTGCTGGTTTAGTTCCAATGGTCCAATGAATTCACGTAAGATGGGTGTTTGTCTGTAAGAGCCTTCATCTCATATTGGATGGCCATGTGTACCTTGAATCCTTTTATATGGACGCTTCGGTGAGGTTGGTTCTTCTCCTTGTCTATTTTGAGTGACTTCTTTCTGCTACAAGTAAAATTGCTAATGCTCATCCTGCTAAGTGAACTTAAGGGTCATTGCAAGCATTCTTTGGTGAAGGAAGGAACTCTTGTGTGCCTGGTGTGTTTGTTCACAAGCAATATTCAGGTCATTCTAGCAATTGTGCTTTGATGATTATGTTCACTTGCTAAATCAAAAGGAATAGGTGTTCAAGTCATTTTGGCTTCTTGTGCCTTAATGCTTACACCTCATTCCGACAAATTTAAGACTTATGTCATATTCATATTCTCATGATTACACTGTTAGTGAGGATTGTATGGCATCTTACAATTGTCCCATGCTTAAATGAACTTGATGATGATAAATACGATGATTCCAACAACCAAGTCCTAGGGTTTGCATTTTCATTCTAGGCTTGCATTTTAGCGTAGGCTTGCATTTTCATTCTAGGCTTGCATTGAGATAGTGTTTGGTGCTCTCTTGACTATCTTCTGGATCTCTTCATCGAAGATTCTCATCTGTTGTCCCGGGTTCATCATGATTGCACAAGTTTTCAAGATTGAAATTGAAATCTGACATCTCTAGATAGCTCAAAATCGCGTTTTAAATTCTGCGACCCTTTGGGATCGGATGCTTGTGCAGTCAGCCTTCTGGCGTCATCTTCTTGCCATACTCTCATCATTGCATCATGTTTTCAAGATCTTTTCTCTTTTCATCAAAGTTGACTCTAGTCAAATTTGGTCAACCATGGTCAACCATGGTCAAACTTGGTCAACAGGACCTCTGCTTTGCTCCGATTTGCTTCTGCAGCTTCTCAAATCTAGTTTGATTGCTTCTAATCTGAAACCTCTTGTTGTTAATCATCCTTCTGCTATGTCATCTTTCAATTTCACTCCCGAGGGGGCAAGATGATTGCATCATTTGAATCTTGTCAAATCAATTCTTGAATCAGTCTAATCTGAATCATTGGTTCTCATTGCTAGGGGCATCTTCGTGCCTCACATCTTGCTATCTGGTCATCTATCTTTTAGGTATCTGAGCAATCTAACTCGGATCCTCAAGAATCAAGCTTCATTCTGGAGATGGTTCTCGAAATATTTTAGGTATTGGGGCAATCTAACCCTAATTCCTGAGAGTCAAGCTTCATTCTGGAGATGGCTCTCAAAATCTCTTTTAGACTGTTATCTGGGCAATCTAACCTGGGTCTCAAAGGGCTAAGCTTCATATTGGGGCAATCTAACCCTGATTCTGGAGACAATCCTAAGTTTACATCTGAATTTCATTCTGGGCATTGGGGCAATCTAACCCCGATTCTCATCTTCTCTCAAGACCATTGTCTTTGCAATCTAACTTGGACTTTGAAAAATCATACTTTGATCTGTTCGGTGTCTTGGCAACCTAACCTAGACTTTTGAATTTCTTGTCATCTGTCACTTCAGACTATTCTTTGAATCAACATGCTGTTCGCACATCAATTCAAAAAGGGGCAAATATAATACCCCAAAATTGGCACCTAATAAATTTAATCAATTTTGGTGCATTTTTGTCAATTTTACATCTTCAAAGTCCTAGTTTCCTAGGCAATTTTCTCTCTCCTACCTAACTTAATTCAACTTGATGTCAATTGCAAAAACCCTAAATTGCATTAATCAAATATTAAAATTAATTCCTAAAGTCTTCGACTTTTATTAGCTAAATTACCCCTATGACAAATTAATTTAATTCTAAAAGCCCTAAGTGCTTGGAATTAAATTAAACCCACCCCATTTGGCTAATATACATGAAAAGGAATTAATAATTACTTGTTATTCAAATGGACACTCCTTTTTGAATTAATAATTCATAATATTCGAAAGGTCACCCTGTGTGGCATTTTCCATTCTTTTAATTAAGTAATTCATGTCTTTTTGTCTCAAATGGGAATGAAGAGTCAGGAGTTTCAAATCAAGAACCTCTTCATTCTCTCCCCGGGCTTGTCTATTTATTGAACCTCATTCTTCTTTCGAAAAGGGGCAATTTTTGAGAGCATCCTTACTATAGCGAATTTTAGACTCAATTATTTACATTTTCCAAGCTTTTTCATTGCATAATTAGTTTCATATCTCATTTTAGTGTTAATTGCATTCTCATTATAGATTAAATTGCTTATTGCTATCAGATTAATATCATCTTTCTTTCAAGCTATTTAGATTAATTGCATCTTCATCTTTCTTTCAAAGCTATTTAGATTAATACCATATTTCGTTCAAAGCATTTTAGATTAAATTGCACTCATTCTAGTTTAATTTTAGTTTCCAAATAAAGAGTCACTAGCCTCTAAATAATCTGACACTTTGTCACCCCATCTCTTGGAAAATAAATTCATCAACATTGCATAGTCTACATTATCTTTGAGGGTTGCATGTCCATTCCATAAATCCCTCCAAAAGGAAGCTATTACCACTGCCCACCTGCCAAGAAATGTGCTCCGTAATCACCTTTCTGCATTTTTGAATAAAGCTCCATATTGTAGAGCCTTTGGGGTGGTTCCTAATAGTAAATATTCTTACACTATTTTGAGAATCTAAAATATTTTTCCTTGATAATTTTGACCCAAAGCCTATATGTAGTTGAATACATATTCCACACCAATTTGGCTCCAAGAGATAAATTAATTTTATGTAAGTTTCTAAGCCCTGCACCACCACACATATTTTTCTTGCATATTTTGTCCCACGCTAACAATGACCATTTGTCCTCATTATTAGCCTCATTCCAAAAGAATTTACTCATTCTTTGCACAATGAAACTAATGATCTTTTTAGGAATATTTAAACAACTCATATAATAAATGGGAATGGTAGAAATAACTGATTGCAATAAAAGAATCCTACATGTAGAAGTTAGCCACTTAATTTTCTATTCCTCCATCCTTTTAACAAAACTATCCATAAGTGTGACTTATAGGCACATTCAAATAGAGGAACACCAAGATACTTTACAGGCAATCTCCTAGCCTTTATATCTAAAATTCTACATAACTGTCTCTGCAAATCCATCCCAGTGTTAAAAAAGTACACCTCAGATTTTCTCCAATTCACACACTGGCCTAAAGCTTCACCATATCTATCTATTTTTGTGTTAATAACCTTAGCTTCTCAGGTTGAAGCTCACCCATCAAGTAGTTACCATCAACAAATTGAAGGTGAGATAAGGGAGCAATGCCCTCAACAACAATAATGCCTTTCCATTTCCCTACCTCCATTTTGCTTGAGATTAATCTTCCCACCACCTTAGGCAAAATGATGAATAAAAAAGGGGATATAGGATTCCCTTGCCTTATTCCCTTGGTAGTGTCAAAAAATCCCTAAGGGCTACCATTAACTAAGATAGACATTTTAGGGATTTTTATACTACTATCAATCCATTTTATCCAACCCTCACAGAAACCAAACCTTCTCAAGACTTGCAACAAAAAGGCTCTGTTGACATTGCCATAAGAAATCTTTATATCTAGTGTTATCATCATTTTCTCAGTCTTAGCCATCCTTACCAAATGTATTGCTTCATGGGAAACAATGGTACCTTCAAAAATTATCTATTAGGAGAAAAATTGCTTTGTTCAAGGGATATGATAGAATCTAACACTGATTTGAGTCAATTAACCATCACTTTAGCAATGATCTTATATGTTATATTACATAGAGAAATGAGCCTAAAATCATCAAAAGTATCCCTATCAACCTTCTTAGGAATCAGAGCAATAAAAATGTTGTTGAAGTCCTTGAGTATAAAACCGATTCCTCCACCACTTCCCAAAGCTCATTCCCAACAACATCCCAAGTTTTCTCAAAGAAGATGGCAAGAAAACCATCTATCACTGGAGCCTTATCACCTCCCAAACCAAAGAGTGCATTTCTAATATTATCCTTGGTAACATGTTTCATAAGAGCATTATTTTGAGCCTCAGAAATGCAACTTAGAATATGATCTAATAAATCATTCGTTCCAACTAAATTGCCAGAGTCACTAGTAAAGGTATTAGAGAAAAAACTCACAACTTCCATATTCAAATCTTCAACATCCATGAGTAAGTTACCATGACCATCTTGGATTGAAAAGATCCTATTCAAGGATCTTTTTAACTTTACAAACTTATGGAAGAAATTAGTATTCTTGTTACCATATTTCAACCATGTTTCCCTTGATTTTTTTTCCATAAAAATTATTCTCTAGATAACAGTTCATCGTATTCTTTAGACAACACTTTCTCTAAAGCACAATCCACCTCATCCATACCCTCTACAATAATTTTTGAGTTAAAATCTACAAGATTTTTCTCAAGTTTATATTTTTCAACAAAAATGTTCCTAAATTATTCCCTATTCCAAATCTTTAATTGATCCTTTAGATATTGAAATTTCTTTAAAAAGATAAAGATTTGTTACCCTACTAAGGTGGTGCTTCTTTCCACCATTGAGCCACTTTCTCCATAAAATTCTCTTCTCTAAACCACATTATCTTAAACTTGAAAGGAGAGCACTTTGGACTTGAGTCCTCATGAATGCTGCAGAAAATTGGGTAATGATTGGAACTCGAGATTGGGAGGATCTCAATACTACATAACCAATCTCTTCTATCCCAGTAACCTTCCAGAATAAATCTATCTAGATTTTTAGCAATGTTTAGGAACCCACTCCACCTATTAGTCTAGTTAAAGTCTCCATTCCTCAGTTCTACCTCCACTAAACCATTTTGCACAATAAAATATGCAAAATGTTTATGAATCCTCCCTACCCATCCATGACCTCCCCTTTTCTCTATCAAGCTAATAATTGCATTAAAATATCCCCCCAAAAGGAAAAGGTCCTCCTCCCTACGATCCAAAAAACCTAATAATTCTTTCCATACGATTTTTTTCTAAGTTGGATTATTGGGGCCATAGATATTGATAATAAAGAACTTTGAAAGGCATTGTTTTGAAACAACTTCTAGCCACTTCCAATTTTTAGTTTGATTAATTAGATTAACTTCCACCAAGATTTCATCCCATAACACACCTAACCCACCTGAAGCACCAGTTGCCTCTTGACAAACACACCTTTCCACCTTCCAAAATGTTTTTTAAAAGAATCTACATCATCTTATTTTATCTTATTTTCCTGTAACAATATAACATCTGGTCTAGCCTAATCAAGACCCCTCTTGATCACATGAATCTTTTTAGGGTCATTGCATCCCCTAATATTCCATGATAGGAGTCCCATTACTTATGGGAAAAGGCATAGCCTTTTTTACGATCTCAATAGTTTTGTTTGGTCTATTGTACAACCAAAAACTTCCAACTTTTTCTTGTTAGTTCATGGTCCTCTTCTCTTTTTCTCTCTTATCTTAGGTTTATATGTTTGAATGAGTTTGTTCCATACTTCTTGGTTCCATAATATTTGGTGTATCAAAGAATCCCATCTCATCCCCTTCTCTATCTTCCTCTTGATAGCAATAATCTAAATCAGAGTCTATGGGAACACCTCCACTATCTCTTTCATCTTTAAAATATTTATCTAAGTTTCTTAGAGGGGAAATGTCAATATCCTTAAAAACTGACTTGTTCTCCATACTTTTCGACCTACTTGAAGGAGATTATTCATGTTACTCTCTTAAATTCCATTTGGAAACCTCTTCCTTATCAGGGTTAAAACCATTATTGTCTCTCATGTCCTCCTCTCCAATTGATCTTCTTAGACCCTCAACTGGAAGAGAATAATAAACAAACTTCTACATTCTCAATTTTTGTTGCGAACTAACCTCCTTAAGATGACAATCCTGCTCAACCCATTCCTCAACACTAGTTTGAGTAGGTTTAACTTGAGTAATTTTAGATGCTAAACCATTGACATCGCTAATCAGATCTAGACCGCCATCCTCGCATCCCTTTTCATAATGGTTTTGTGAAAAGGGGGTTTCCCGAATGACTTGAGTGGAGAAGCATTGTTCTGCATTTCTTACATTTCCATCTACTTCTAGGGAGAAATTCCATTCTATTGTTTTCTTTTGATATATATCATCCTCCCTATATTCCTTCTGTTCAGATATTTTGTTTGAGATTAAGAGCTCCTCCCTTAATATTGCTAGAGGTCATTTTTCATATGAATCTGTTAATTTGGAAATCATCTTATTAAACCAATCTACCTCCAAAATTTCACCTTTCATCTCTCTTGTATCCACATGTAAATTCCTACTTACCCCACCAATTTCATCATTTTATGCAATAAGGGGTTGTCTTCATTCCCCTTTTCTAAGCATAAAACAATGGAGTTGGGTAGTTCATAACGCACCTGTCTCTGGACTAAAATCGTAGGGAAAATTGAATAGTCATCTAGATTAATCACCTTTTCATATCTGGTAAACTTTACCAAAGATTCCCCTAATATTCTCAATGTCTCTTCCCCCTAATACTCATGAGGGAGGTTATTTAGTCTAAACCAAACATGAATCTCCTTCAGTTTCTCCCCTGTAGGATTAAAATTAGCATTCTAGTCCTTTAAATAAAAACCTTTACCATCCATCATACATGGGCCATTATTTAAAATCCATGATTTTTCTTCCTTGGAAGAACAAATTATAGGACAAAAACTATTGGACAAAGTTTTCAAAGAACAAAAACTACACCATTATTTTTCACACCAACTTTTCACTTTTCTCAAAGATGGAAAAGGCCCTAATCATTTGATCACAAAAAAATTTCTTTGAGGAAAGCTATAGATTCAAGCCATTAGAGATTATTAACTACCATTGTTGAAGCCCTCGCATAAATCACATTATCACTCACCTTTTTCTTTTAATTTTCCTTAACCGTTTAAGATTTTGGGTGCCAAAACCTCTTCGATATTTGTTGGAATCTAAATCCTTTCTTGATTGGAAGAAATTCTTTATATGGTTCACTGTTTCAATTTGATTTCTCCCAGCCCCTACCATCCTACATTTTAGTAACTTCTATCTGACTCCATCTCCCATTGTTGGTTCCTTTCCTCATAAAAAGATGAAATTGTCCTTGCCTTCTATGATTGAAAGGTCATCTCTAGTTCAAGCATTCACCATAGTTCAGACCCTGATGAATTCAAAACTCCCCCCTTCCCGACCATTGCAAATGTTCCATTCTATCTCTTAGAGACAAAGTAACACTGTATCTTCTTGGTTTTAAGAGAACGGTTTTTTTGTTTATGGCTAGGGCCAAGAGTGTCCATAGGCTAGCTAAGGGTGAGGTAGAAGACTTAGACACCTCTACAACAATAATTTGATGGGGAGGACAAATGGACAAGTTGTTGTATATGAGGAAAATTAATCTATGTGGAACAAGCATAAATATTCAAACGTTAGTTGTACATGTTCATATTCAAATCCAAACTAACAAGAAATCATGTCCATTATCATTTGTACACTACTCTCAACATAACCTTGGATGAGCATGAAGCAAGTGCACCCAAGACTTTCTTGATTTAAGCTCTTAAAGAGGATGTGGGTTTTCTCTCCCAACACAAGTATTGATCCCACTAATGAATGTAAACTAGATTGAAATACTCAAGGAGGACTATGGATGCAACCCTCAAGCATTCAATGCAAGAAACCAAAGAGACTCAAGGAGGAGCTATAGAAGCAATCCTCAAACACTTATGGCATGAAGCTATGATTAACAATTAATGAAAATTAGCTAAGATTCAAAATTTAAATCTACCATGAATGCAAACAATCTACCAAAGAGTTAGTAATAAAAACTACAATGAATGCAATAACATAATATCTCTAGAATGCAAGAATGAATGCAAAGCAAAAAGTATCTCATTTTCTTGAGTCAAGGGTCTTATTTATAGATTTCTGGAGGGTTGGGGTGGGTGGAACCTATGTGGCATCCACATAGGTTCCACCAAGGAGACACAAAAGCCATGCAAAGCCCAAGGTTTACACACACATGCGTGAGCAGTTTGGGATGTGAAGGGTCAATGTGTACTCCAAGTACATGTGTAAGTGTGTGTAAGAAATGTGTAAGTAAAAGTCAAATTTCACACTTTTGGAAAGTGTAAGAGGTGTCATAAAAAATGCAAGAAGTCTTGTTTAAGATTTTTTAGTCATTTTTTAAAAAGTGTATTTTAAATCATTTGCTTACATGTGTGAGAAAATAATTAGGACTATTTTTTTTAGAAAGATGAAAATTAGCCTAATTAACCTTAAATAATTAGTAAATAGACTCATTGGATAGAAAGTGATGTGTGTAGGGTAGCATCTAGGTTAGGTTTAATATTCAATTAAATAAATTTTAACTTAATCATGGTTTAGTAGAAATAAAGCATGTGGAGGAATAAATAAATTAAAAAATTATTTAAAAGAGGAATATGGAGAAACATGTAATAAATTGAATTTAATACATCAAGGGGGTAGTTTTTAAATCTAATTTAAATACTATAGGCAATTAAATAAATTTAATTAAATGGATAGATGAATATAACAAATATAATTAATTAAAATTACTATAATGTTTTTTTTTGGTAAAAGGCCAAGGCCAAAAGTTTTATTAATCATCTAAATAGATATACAAAAGCCCCGCTCAGTGCAGGCGTTGGTAGGGAAGAGCGGGGTTGAGAAACCCTCTAGCCTTGCATGGGACCCTAGTCTAGATTATAGTGAATTTAGGAGGGCATCCCCTTCCATATTTAAAAAAGATTACAAATTTCATATTTAGCTTAGCTATATTTCATCTAAAGTAAGTCTTGTGCTGAAGGGTGCTTCGACCATTTAGCAGGATTGGATTGCCTTCCTTCTGATTTAGTGCTTTGATACTGTGATGTTCCTAATGAATTCCAGACTTCATTCTTTGTGAGGGAAGCTCCTTCAGATACTTCTTGATTCCTCATTCCTGTCACAACTAAACTTTGACTAAGATCCTTGTTAGTGTACTGTTAATTTCATTATATCCTTGTAAGAAGTATGTTATTAAAGTAAAGGAAAGGGAAAGGAAACCATCTCAGAAAAAAATATCCAGCTCAACTATATACCACATTGTAAATATCTTACTTAAAAATAACACCCTCAACCCATCTGCAAATGTTGCCTATATAATAACTAAGAGCAGAGCTCTCCGTACTGCAATGTTACTTTAAGAAAACATTAATTTTCATTAAATCTCTGAAGGAAGTATGTTATGAAAGTAAAGGAAAGGGAAAAAGAAACTATTTCTGAAAGAAAATATCCATCTCAATCTGAACTATATACCATTGTTGAAAATATCTATCTCAATAGATATCTCAACCCATCTATAATTGTTGCCTATATAAAAGCAGAGCTCTTCGAATCTACAATCTTATTAGATTATATGAAGAAAAACATTAACTAAACCAACTTACAGATCTACCAGGAAGGCCTGTCTAGGACATAAAAGAGTCCTTGGGAAAAAACTGGAGTCCCTTATTAAATCTCACATTACTATACTTATGATATTGATTAATAAACAACATTAAAAAGTAGGGAGGGCAATAGAAGAGATAACCATACTAAAAATGGAACCATCAAACAGTCTCCAAACATAAGAGCACCAAGATAAACCCTAATCTGAAGTCAATATATAGTCATATATACTGACTTCAAGATTAGTGATTATCATGGTAGACAAATCTATCTACCCTATAACCAGCTGCTGGAGCATCTAGCTCAGAGGAGAATCAAGGATTAATAAAGCCTACCAAAGCCGCCCTTAGGTTTAATGGCCCATAACAAGTCAAATTACCAAGTAGAATTTGTCTGACTTTGGTCTTTACAGGGAAGAAATTTTTGCTAGAGATCTAAGAACTTTCTGCAAGAAATCCCATAAACTAAACTATCCTCGAAGAATCTATAAGAGATCTAAAAAAGCCAAAAGGAGGAAAACCCATACTATGATTAAAATAAGCTTCACTTGATAATCGCTTACTTGAAGTCAAAGTATATACATGTTTCGACTTCAAGATAAGCGAATATTGAGGAAATTGTATCTGGAGCAAGCCATCGAGGGAACAACCATCCAAAAAGAAAAGGATAACAAATCTGAAGGCTGCTAGGGTAACCAGATACTCTTATACTGGGCAATTGAGACCTAGAGAAACCAAAATAATTAGTAATTTTACATTGGGCAATAAATTCCTAAGGC
The DNA here is from genome assembly GCA_027943335.1 of Chamaecyparis obtusa. NCBI lineage: Eukaryota > Viridiplantae > Streptophyta > Pinopsida > Cupressales > Cupressaceae > Chamaecyparis > Chamaecyparis obtusa. The sequence continues at coordinate 2,039,641 of BSBK01000535.1, forward strand.
CTACCCTACCAACTTCAACTGCCAAGAATCTTTAGATTGAGCATAACTCTCTAAGAAGGCTATAGGTGTGTTTAGATTCCTTAGAATTTTGACCTTCTTAGATGCTGACTTGTTCTAAAGATTCTTTGTAAGAAAATGTGGCCGAACCAAAAATTATACTATGGACACCAATGAATAAGAACTGTAAAAATAGAAATCCCCTTGATGGGAAAATTAGGGAGACCTGAATTGTGCAATATAAATTAAAGCAAAACTAAAGGAAAGTAAAAGTTTCAAAATATTTGTTCCTTCGAAGGACATATAATGATCAAATAGAAGAATTAATCTGAAAAGAATCCTAGATTGGATGAAAGAGGATTAAATTATACATACATACAAATACCTATATACACATCCATTTTCATGCGAGTATATAGACGTATATGTATATAAAAGCATAAATTAAATAGAAGGTCTAGCCTTTGGTAAATACCATACCAATACAACCTTAATATCTATTACATCCTTCATGTGGAATAATTTCACAGATTACTCTTGGCATAGTTATGCTTAAGTATCAACAGATAGCATTTTATTGCTTGTAGATCCAAAAACATCAACATTTGATTGTGATCTGAAAGAAATAATATGTTACAGCTATCTGCCCTAACAAAGACAAGAAGAGCCATTTGGTTTAAGAGACAGGTTAAGCTTTGACAAGAAAAGTACCAGATTATTACATACAACCTTATTCTATACTTTGTGTCCATTTTCATCAAATAATTCTACTTCGTGCCTTGATCTGAAAGCTTAGTGCTTGAAGGTTATATATAAATCCATGTTTCATCTTACATTTAGATAGAATTATCTTCCAGAAATTTTATGGTTATAGTAATTGATATCAATATTAAAGTTCAGCCTTAATCTTTAATACAGAACCAAAAAAAGGGGATGTGAAGTAGTAGATTAACTTGAATCCTAAGGGTCAAATACAAAGGATATATATCTTGAAATAAAGCAGTGTATTAAGAAGAATCCTTGCCGTCGTCTATGGAAGGATGACTTATTTAGGATTCGTTTGAGGACTCTGATGATGCCATCGATGCTTTGTCTTCCTTCACCAGCTTCAACCTAATGTCATCATCCGTGATGAATTCAGTCATCCAGTAACCATCTGGGGGGGATCTAACATGGGTAAAATACAAATGGAAATCCAAGTTCCTTCTTATAGATGGGGTTTCTGTTTATAGCTGAACGTGGACCTCTAATCCAGCCATAGACATAACATAGTCATTGCACACAAATCAAATTACGAAAATGAGTATGAATTACTCAATTCCTAGATTCATAGTGAATTGACATGTTTCCTCCTAATTAGTTGGGGTGTTTAATTACTCTCAAATTGGAGAGCCAACAACCATTAGACCAAACTAAGACGGAGGATTTAAAAGCATGAAAGATTGAACAAAATGAAATTAAGCTAAGAAGAATATGCAATTAAAGCTAAGAGTGAAGATGCAATTACACTAAGAACTTGAAAGAAATGTGCAAATTAAACTAATAACAATAAGCAAATTATGCTAGTATGATAATGCAATTAACACTAAAATGAGAATTAAACTAATTGCAATTAAAGCTTGAAAATATGAATAATGAGACTAAAATTCACTATAGTTTATGTGCTCTCAAATTGTCTTTTTTTTCGAATGAGGAAGAAGGTTCATTATATAGACAAGCCCGGGAAGAGAATGAAGAGGTTCTTGAAATGAAACAGTTGACTCTTCATTACCAATTGAGATAAATATTAAGGAATTACTTAATTAAAGAATGAATTATTGCCACATATGGGTGACCGTTCGAATATTTTGAATTATTAAATCAATATAAGATAATCCATTCAAATAACCAAGTAATTATTAATTCCTTTTATGTGTATTAGCCAAAGGGGGAGGATTTTAATTTAATTTAAAGTACTTAGGACTTTAGAATTAAATCAATTTATCATAGGGGTTATTTAGCTAATAAAGTTGAATACTTAGGAATTAATTATAGTGTGAGATTAATGCAAATTAGGGTTTTTACAATTGACATCAAGTCAAATAAAGTCAGGTAGGAGATAGAAAATTGCCTAGTAAAATAGGACTTTCATGATGTAAAATTGAAGAAAATGCACCAAAATTGATTGAAATTATTAGGTGCCAATTTTGGGGTATTACATTTTCCTCTCTTTGAATTGATGTGTGAGCAACGCATTGATTCAAAGAATAGTATGATGCAACAGATGAGATTTTAGGATTATCCCCAAAATGGAGCTTAACCCTCGAAAGTCAAGGTTAGGATACCAAGACACTGAAATAGATCGAATTGCAGAACCACCTCCAAAATGAGGCATGATTCTCCGAAGTCTAAGTTAGATTGCGAAGACAACAGTCTAATGACAACTTGAAAAGAGATCGGAATCATGATAGATTATCCCAATACCGATTGATTGAATGATGACAAATGCAGATTTAGGACTAATCTCCAGAATTAGGGTTAGATTTCCCCAATATGAAGCTTAGCCCTCTGAGCCTCAAGTTAGATTGCCCAGATAACAGTCCAAAAGAGATTTCGAGAGCCATCTCCAGAAAGAAGCTTGACTCCCAAGAATTAGGGTTAGATTGCCCCAACACCTAATGAGATTTTGAGAACCATCTTCAGAACAAAGCTTGATTCCTAAGGATTCGAGTTAGATTTCTTAGATTTATATGAGACTAGTTTGACAAGATTCAAATGATGCAATCATCCTGCCCCCTCAGGAGTGAAATCGAAAGATGACATATCAGAGGGACGATTAACAACAAGAGGTTGCAGAATAGAAGCAATCAGACTAGATTCAAGAAGTTGCAGAAGCAATTTGAAGCAATTGGGAGGTCTTGTTTACCAAGTTTGACCAAGTTTGACCATGGTTGACTAGATTTGACTAGAGTTGACTTTGATGAAAAAGATTAAAGATCTCAAGGAAATGATGAGGAGATGAGAATCTGGCAGGAAAATGATGCCAGAAGGCTGACTACACAAGCATTTGATCCCAAAGGATCCTAGAATTTAAAACATGATTTTGAGCTATTTAGAGATGTCAAATTTTGATTTCAATCCAAAAAATAGATTCAGAGTAGTTGATTTAGCTAAGGATACAATTTTCACACAAAACAAAGCACTTTGAAAATTAGGTCAAAAAGCTATATAAGGCTCAGAGGGGTCATTTTCAATTCATTATTCACTTTTGTCTTCTTGCGAATTTGAGCTCTGAGAGAGAGAATGGAGGGCATTCTAGTCCATATGCATCGATTTGAGCACTCCCACCACCACAATCAACCACAGAGGTATGACACACTTGTGAGTAGTCGATAATCTTCCTTGCATTTCAAATTTTAATGCTTTCTAGGTCGATTTAGGATAGATCTAGCATGTTTTTAGGCCTAGTTCTTCAAGTCTCACATGAGGAAATAGTTTCCTCATGCTGGCCTGAGTCGCCCCTCGCGTGAGGAAATGGTTTCCTCACATGGGTTAGGGCTTCCTCGCATGGGGCCTACCTAAAAGCTCGCGTGAAGTGAAAGGTTGTGTCGGGTGAAGATTCTCATCCTTGCACAGGAAGAGGTCCTATCTCATGCGAGGGAAAAATTTCCTCACGTGGGATGCTGCTGTAGTGTTTGTAAAATGTTTGCCAAAATTTGCCAAATTTGCATGAAATCAGCCAAGTAGAGCATCGCAGAGTCATGTCTAGGATAGATGCATTGTTGTATTTATTGTTGTTGTTTTGAAAACCATCATATTGAGATACTGATCCAATGTCATCGCTTACTTTGCAGGTTGACTTCCCCGATGTCACCTTCCGGTCACATCATCCAATGATCACTACACTAGTCCAGAGATTGACAGATGCTGAGAGTGCTCATATTGAGGGACTAGGATTGTCATTCTTGCTTGAGATACCCAACATCCAAGTAAATCATGGTCTTCTTGGTGCACTTGTTGAGCATTTCCATTTGGAGACAAACACGTTCCATTTGCCGCTAGGGGAGATGACAGTCACTCTCAAGGATATTTATAGGATCTTGCGAATACCCGTCCACGACGCCCAAGTAGAGTATGATGTACAACTGAGGGTAGGCATAGTGGCATTGAGGACCATATTTTGAGATGATCTAGTGATGGGTCAGGCCATCTCTTGGGAAGATTTGATCAGCAGGCACGATGGTGCTCACCGATTAGCCATTGTCCTAGCCATGTTCCTGAGTTTCTACCTGGTTTCTGATCGAGGTTAGCATGGTTTGGAGTGTGGCTGGGGGTCGATGCTATAGAGGATGATGGATAGGCCAGCAGTCAGATTCAGATGGGGTGAGTGCATGCTTGCCCATATGTACCATGAGATGCATGAGATTGTGTATCGAGGGCCCAGGACCATGGTAGTAGGCATTTTTGTTCTACAGATATGGGCTTGGGAGCACCTCCCTGTTTGTAGGCCTATTTTTCATGATACATGATAGGCTCTTGAGCCATATATAGGTACACAGGTCCAATGACTCAGCCATTGCTGGGTAAGATAGAGCAGTGGCGCAGACAACTAGATGACATGGCAGCTGTTGTCTAGAGACCTTGGGTTGCTACCGAGCCGTGGGATGATGCTCATCATGAGTTATCACACATGTTTGTCTCACATCCACTGATCAGATGCAGTGTTACTATTATTGAGTGTTTTCTTGTTACACATGTCTTGTGTCAGTTTGGGAGACAACAGGAAATCTCCTAGGAGTACTACCCCTATGCCTACTTTGTCGATGAGGAGAAGAAGGGGTGGCACCCAAGATTAGATCCAAGCAGATGTGTGATTGAGGCATGAGTACCTATGGTGCATTAGGATTATATGGTGGATGTCACCAATGCAAGGATGACACCTACATATAGAGATCACTACCTAGCTCATCCTTTCCCTAGATTCACAGATCCTGCCAGCATGGGTCAAGGAGAATAGCAGTAGCCATCACAACAACAACAGTAGGTACTAGTACAACAGGGGCCACAATAGTAACAATAGAGATAGAGAGTGCTGAGGCTGAGGACAAGATAGACAGACATCCCTCCTAGGACCATGGGGTCAGATGTAGGTGATGGGAATAGTGGGACCCAATAGAAGTCTACCAGGAAGAGGACAGGGGATCCATCGCAGTAGATGCCTTCGAGCAATGATACAAACATGCAAGATGTTCCTATTGGAGAATAGGCACCACAGCTGTAGAAGGCTCTCAGGAAGAGCAGGGAGAGGGTCAGGTAGGTATAGTGTGAGAGAGATGACTACCACACACGAGTCATCATATAGGAGACCCGCGTAGCTGACTGAGAGCAGGAGATCAGAGAGCTACGAGAGGAGTTGGCATGGTCGTAGATAGAGATTAGATATGAGGCTACTTAGGTAGCTTACTATTATGTGGCATATTGCAAAGTCATTCCAAATTTGTCAAAGTAGGTGCCTCCATTTTTTGAGTATGCTAGAGCACCACAAGCACCCCCATAGCAGACACCTCCGTAGTGACCAATGCCCCCTCCCTAGAGACCGATGCCGCCTCCATAGGCACCAACATAGGGACCACCACCACCACCACCTCCTACAAGTGGTGTGGGACAGAGTTAGCTTAGCTTGATACATATATTGTAGCCCATTTTTGATACTGTGCTCGAGTAGCATCCTTCTTTTGTACATGACATTGATTCGACCAATATATATATGAGATTGCCTTTTGATATCATTATACTTGTTGATATATTGCTTTAATGTTGATGTTTTATGAGATGTTTCCTAGATGCTTAGATGATTTAGATATATGGATTAGATATGGGTGAAATGCACATGATTTATTTTATGATAGGAATATGCACATGTTTTATTTTATGATGGTATATGAATATGCAATGATAGATGATAGATAAATGAATGTAATGTATGATGAATGAAATGTGAAATGTAGAATGTAATGTATGGTTGGATTTATGCTTATAATGGATGCACATGTATATGGATATGCATATGGATTTATGATAATGCAATGAAAATGTGATACTAACCATCTCATGCAGGATGTAGCAATATAGGACAGGTACTAATCAAAAGGATGTTTGAAGATCGAGAGAAAGGATCGGGCACTTGTGCAGCCATGACGAACCTGGGACAAAAGATGAGAACCTTTGATGAAGAGAAGCCAATCGAGAGAGCACCAATCACTATCTCAATGCAAGCCTAAGCTAGACGCAAACCCTAGGACTTGGTTGTTGGACTCATCGTATTATTCATCATAGAGTTTTTAGGAACAGACATTCGCAAGATGCCATACAATCCTTACTAACATTGCAATCATGAGAATATGAATATGACATTAGTCTTAGATTTGTCAGAATGAGGTGTAAGTATTAAGGCACAAGAAGCTAGAATGACCTAAACACCTATTTCTTTTAATTTAGCAAGTTAACATAAGCATCAAAGCATAATTGCTAGAATGACTGGAATGTTGCTTGCATACAAACACACCAGACACATGAGACTTCCTTCCTTTGGTAAAGAATGCTCGTAGTGACCCTTACGTTCACTTAACAGGATGAGCGTTTGCAATTTTACTTGTAGCAGAAAGAAGTCACTCAAAATAGACAAGGAGAAGGACCAACCTCACCAAAGTTTCCATATAAAAGGAGTTGAGGTACACATGGCCATTCAATATGTGATGAAGGCTCTTATAGATAGACACCCCTCTTAGATAGAATTATTGGATCATTGTAACTAAACTAGAAAATAGAAAGCAGGAAAAGATCATGCCCCCAGTCTTCGCTTCTCTTGGTCAAGGAGATGTCTTAGAGTTGCTCGAGGGGAAATGATAAAGTTAAAGAATAACACACAAAAGAGAAAAGCTCAGCACGCTCCAGAGAATCACAAATTCAATTTTAGTTTCAGTTTACATTTGTGATCAAGCAGATTGAAGTCAGATTGAAAGAATACGGTGTGAAAAGTCATCTCAAAGAGAAAATCAGAGAGCTAAATGAAGTATCGATAGGCAGACGCAGTGTGAACTGCTAGTGACTGATACAAGAGAGATCCTCAAGGAGAGAGATCTCAGAGATACTAGTGAAACATTAGCAAGCAGACATAGTGAGAACCACTGGTGACTGATGTACAAGGGATCCTCAAAAGAGAGATCCAAGTGATAACTAGGTATCAATAGGCAGACACAATGAGAACCACTGGTGACTGATACAAGAAAGCATCTCTAAAAATGATAGGACAATGCCCCCTAGACCAGGAAGATCCCCCCAAGTGTGACCAGTTCCAATCCATGAAGAGTCGAGGAAAATCTTGAAGACAACTGAAAGCAAGTGCATGAGCTAGCAAGCCGAAGCAAGAAACAAACTAAAGCAGGAAAGCGGGAAAGCAAACTAAAGCTAGAAAACAAGAGCCAAATGGTGTCGAGATGAGATGTAGCTTCAGGAAACAAGAGGCACATGTTTACTAGGTTTTCACCATCTTGGCAGAGATTCTATTTTTGCTACCATGATGCCTGTTTACCAGGTTTTCATCAATGACACATTTTTCTTCTTTTCAATTTTTTTGTTCTTTTCTCTTTTTTCTTCTTTTTTTGTATTTTTGAATATTTCATTTTTTTTGTATTTTTGATCTTTCGATTTTTTTTGTATTTTTCAAATTTTCTATTTTTTTGATTATTATCAAGGTGCCTATTTGCTAGGTTTTCACCAGGATAATAGATACATCAAAGCACCTGTTTACCAAGTTTTCACTAAGATGATCATTTTTTCAGGACATTTTGTAATTTTTAGGATTTTTGACAATATACCATTTAAAGGATTTTTTCAGGATCAATAAGTATGTACGTGAGCACACAGAGAATGCCTCAGCTGTAGAATTTCTTCAAGTGAAGAGCATTGATAGGATCTTTTAGTTGTTCTCCTTTAGTGGTGGAGAGTTGATATGCGCCAGACCCAAATGCTGCAGTAATAACGTACGGACCAAGTCAGTTTGGTTCAAATTTCCCTTTCTGGATCTGCTGCTGCTGATTTTTGGGGTTTTTCTCTCAGGACAAGATCACCCACTTGGAATTCCCTTTGTTTGAATTTCTTATTGTAGGATTTAGACATCCTCTTTTGGTATGCTCGAAGATGATCAAATGCCACCATCTAGCATTCATCTAGTAACTCAAGCTCTTGAAGTCAGGATATTCTGTTTTCTTCATCAGTGATGAGGCCCCTCAGAGAGATTCACAATGTTGGAATCTTGACCTTAATAGGCAATACTACATCTGCTCCATAAACCAAGGCAAAGGGTGTGGCCCCCGTTGGTGTTCAAATACTTGTTCTATAGGCCCACAAAGCTGAATTAATGTGGAGGTGCCAATCTCTACCAGATTTATGAATTGTTCTGTGCAAGATTTTGAGAATTGTCTTATTAGAAGCTTCTACTTGTCCATTACCCTGGGGATAATAGATAGATGACCAATGCTGAATAATCTTGAATTTGGTGCATAACTCTTTCAAGTCCTTGTTCTTGAATTGTCCCCCATTGTCAGTGATAATGGATGAGGGTACACCATATCTACAAATGATATAATTCAGTATAAACATAGCCACATACTTGCCATTAGCTATAGCCAGAGGCACTGCCTCAACCCATTTAGTAAAATAGTTTGTAGTCATGATGATAAAATTATGTCCTCTTGAAGAAGAAGGATGTATCTGACCCACTAGATCAAAGGCCCATTGCTGAAATGGCCAGAAATTGATGAAAGGAATAAGCTCTTTAGCAGGAGCATGGATTAGATTTCCGTGAAATTGGCACTGTTTACAAGCCTTGGCATATTGAACAACTTCTTTCTCCATATCTGGCCAATAGTAACTAGCTCTAGTAAGTTTCCAAGCTAATGTCAGACCACTCAAATGAGACCCACATATACCTTCATGTACTTCAACTAACGCACGTTTGGACTCATCAGGTTCTAGACACCTAAGGAGGGTACCGTCTAGACCCTATCTATACAAGTCATTTGCTATGATGACATACTGTGAAGCATTATGAATTAAGTGATGCTTTTCATTCTAGGTATAGGTGTTAGGAATGATTTGGTCATAGAGGTAGGAATAGATATGGTGGTAGCGGGATGAATCATGTCCAATGACTGAACATATCATCCTAGATTCAGGAATGTCATAGGTAGGGTAGTGTAATGCCTCCACCAGGAATTCATGTCTGAAGTCATTTTCTAGCATTTGTAATAGAGAGGCAAGAGTGGCCATAGCATTGGTTGCTTTATTGTCTGCCCTTAGAATTTGCTGGAAAGAAATGTATGTAAAATACTGTTTGAGATCATCCACCATTCTTTTGTAAGGCACTAGCTTGTCATCCTTTGTTTGATAGATATCATTAACTTGGTTGATGATTAACTAAGAGTCTCCAAAGACCTTGAGCTCATCCACATGCCATTCAATGGCTATCTTCATACCATTAATGAGAGCTTCATATTCAATGATGTTGTTTGTGCAGGGAAACAACATTTTATAAGCTTTTAGCAATGAGTATTTTTGAGGTGTTATGAATAGAATACCTGCACTTGATCCTTGCTGAGTGAATGATCCATCAAAGAACATGCTCCAAGCTTGATGTGTGAGAAGCATGATGGATTCATGTTGGAATTCAATATTCAAAGGCTAGTGATCTTTCAGAGGAGCTTCCGCTAATTGATCAACAATTGCTTGTCCCTTAATAGCTTTTCTTTCCACATACTCAATGTCAAATTTTCTAAGTATCATAACCCATTTTGCTAGTCTACCCACGAGGGAAGCCTTTCTTAGTAAGTACTTTAGTGGATCAATTTTTGCAATAAGCCTTGTAGTGTGAGTGAGCATATAATGTCACAACTTCTAAGAAGCAAACACTACTGCTAGACAAGCTTTCTCAATGACAGAATAGTTCATTTAATAAGAAACCAATGTTCTACTGATATAGTAAATGACTCTCTCTTTGTTGTTCTGATCTTCTTGAGCTAGGAGAGCACCCAAAGATGTGTTTGTTGCTAAGATGTATAGTATGAGTGGCTTCCCATGAATAGGAGGCATAAATATAGGTGGATTAGTAAGATACTATTTAATCTGAGTGAGTCCTCTTTCACATTCTTCATTCCATTCATAAGTTACACCCTTATGCAAGGTTTTAGTAAACGGTTGTGACTTGTCAGCCAACTGTGAAATGAAACGCCGAATAGATTGTAACCTTCCTTGCAGTCCTCTCATTTGACTGATGTTTTTAGGTGGAGGCATGTCCATAATAGCTTGAAGTTTTTTTGGATCAACTTCTATGCCCTTAGTTGAAATTATGCGACCTAAGAGTTTCCCAGAAGTGACACCGAATGCACATTTTTTGGGATTAAGTCTGAGACTAAACTGTTCCATGTGATCAAGGATGGGACACAAATCTGTAAGATGAGTTTTCCATTGCATGCTTTTGCCTAAAGTGTCATCCACATAATCTTCCATTGTTTTATGCATCACATCATGAAAAATGGTAGTGACAACTCTCTGATATGTTGCTCCAGCATTCTTAAGCCCAAAGGGCATGACATTAAAACAAAAGGTGCCCTAGGTAGATGTGAAAGCAGTATTTTCTTGATCTTCTGGCATAATTTTTATTTGATTATAGTTAGAAAAGCCATCCATCAAGGAATACATCTCATATCCTGCTGTCATATCTACTATCATGTCAATATTAGGCAATGGGAAGTCATCTTTTGGACATGCCTTATTTAGATCCCTAAAGTCTGTGCACACACAAATGTATTTATCATGTTTGGTGATTGGAACAATATTTGAAATCCACTCTGCATAATCAATAGTCCTTATGAAACCAGCCTTAAGAAGCTTTTCTAGCTCTGCTTTGACTAAAAGGGCCATGTGTGGATGCATCTTTCGTAGCTTCTGTTTGACAAGTTTAATACCTGGTGCAATGGACAGATGGTGCATGATTAGATTAGGGTCTAATCCAGGCATGTTAGAGCAAGTCCATGCAAAGTTTATTTTCTTGCTTTGAAAGAAGCTAGTGAACTCTTCCTTTTCTCTTGCAGACAATGACTGTGCTAGATGAATAATTTGTGGAGTAGCCTTTGTACCCAAATTTATTGGTTGTGTCGGCTTAATCAATACTAATGATCTCTCTTGAAAATGGCTCAGGAGTGTATCAAGTATCTCATCCTTGGGTGCCTCAAAGAGGTTTTCACCCTTGGATACATCTTTTATTTTTACTATTTTTGGCTCTGATACTACCACAATGTGGTTTTCACCATCAGAGCATCTATTTTTTCTTCTTTTAATTTTTTGACTAAGATACTTGATATCTGCCTCTGTCATGCTGACACTGCTTTCGCTAGTGGAGGAAATTACAGGTTCAATAGCATGGAGGTAATAGGCTAGAGCGTAATCATTCTGGAATGTTAGGACTTCATTGGATGAGGAAGGGGAGTTCTAGTTTATCATCTCAAGATTTTTGAGTGAGAGAGATGTAGTGGCTGGTTCAATTGCGTTCATGGTATAATCATCAAAAGCATGGATGAGCAAGTCAAGACCTAGAGCGATCTCATCCAAAGGAGTGTTCAAATCCCTATGAGACCTCACGTCGAAAGGAGAAGAAAGTTAACACCGATGGCATCTAATTCATGCAACCTAATGCTAGACCCTTCACCTACTTTGATAAGGTTTTCATAGGTATGCACCATGTCTATATCTTTATCCTAAGTAGCATCAGACAAAGATTCAAACTCATATTCATGTGAGTCAGTACTTGATGTGGAAATTCCATTAGCACTGGCTATACTATATGACTCAGGTTCATTTCTTGTAGCCTTAAGAATTTGTTCTTGTTTGAATCTTTCTTGAGAGAGTAATGGCATGTAAGATTCACCCACAAAAGAAGGGTCAGTAGTTTGCATTTCCATCCACTGGTCATATGTTAGTGGGGTGATTGAGGAAGTTTCATTAGAATCACTTTCAGCTTCTACCTGATGGACAGGTATGACAGGTTCATCTGGTTCCGCAAAGAGTGCAGCAAGTTCTGGAGGAATAGGATATGGAAATGTATCTTCATCATAGCTGGCCTTTGGATTTACCTCTGGAGTAGTATCTTCAAATTCTAGCTCAGGTTTAGGTTCAAGTTCAGGTACAAATTTGTTTATCCCTAAATGAAAAGGCATATTTTTAAAGCCTACGATAGTAGTATCCTTTGTGTTACGACCTGTAGCTTTGATGGTTTTCAACAAACCATTGTCATTCATTCCTATAGGACCACTCCCTTTATAGTCTGCATCTCATGAATCCATGCCCTACCCAACAAGATTTTGTAGGCAAGAGGAATGTCAAGAACTTGAAAAGTAACATCTCTCTCAATAGGTCCTACACGGATAGGTAGCACAACTAAGCCTTGAGATTTGCATTCTTCTTCATCATAAGCTTTGATGGTAATCTTTTTGTGGGAGTCTATACAATTCTCATCATAACCTAATTGGGTAAGCAGCTTAGTAGAATAGATATTGAGACCAGCACCATTGTCTATGAGCACTCAGTGGATGTGCTTAGGACCTATCATGACCTCTATATGCAAGGGAGCATTATGCGGATGACTTAGAGAGTGATCATCTTCTTCAGAGAAGGACAAATAATGAGGTGAAGTCAAATGACCCACCATAGATTGGAACCGGTTGAGATTGAGATCCTTGGGTACATTTGCCTCAGTGAGGGCTTTATCCAGAATCTTCCTGTGAGTAGGCAAGGTCTTCAACAACTTGTAAATGGTGATTTGAGTGTTGGTTCACTAGAGCTGATCTAAGATGCTATAACTAGCTAAGCTAGATGTAGGAACCAATTTCATGTTCTTGTTGGTAGGGCCAACAATAGTCTTATCCCTAGTTTGCTTCAGAGCGGATGTAGAAGTATCGAGACCTTTCAAAATAACCCTTCCATGTGATCGAGTAACAACATTGGCACAAGCTTAAGGTTGTTCATATTCAGAAAAATGAGACACGGAACTACACAAGATGAAAGGAGTCTTAGGTTTGGGAGCATTTCCATTCCCCTTGATTGTAATCACATCGCAATACTCAACTCCAACAGGTTCGATCATACCAATGACATTGTCATTGTTAGTGTATGTGTAATTGATCTTAGCATTGGTATTCTTAGTGTTTGAAGATTCACCCTTCTTGTGAGGAGGGAAGGGATCCTTAATGCTTGATGGTTTGAATTCTTGTTATGGCCGTCCACAACAATGTCACCGCTATCAATCAAGTCTTGGACCTTGTGTTTCAACTGAAGACAAGTAGAAGTCTTATGACCCTTATTCTGGTGATAGTCACAGTTGGCGTTGTCATTCCACCAATGAGGTCATGGTTGTGGGTCATAGAGACACTTTTACAAAGGAGTAAAAATATGATTTTGCACAAGAGTTTTATAGACCACATCAAGTGGTTCTCCCAAGGAAGTGAATTCACGCTTGGGTAAAGATGCCTAAGGTTTGTTCCTAGAAAACCTTGAAGGTTGCTGATTTTTTATAGGCTTTTCAGTAGCTTTGATCACATGTATGCTAGAAGAGAGATTAAAAATAGACTTAGCAGGCTTCAAGGTTACATTGTTGACCACTCCATCATTCACAATGTCTCTATTCTTGTTGAAAAACTTCCCCTTATCTTTGTTTGAGTTTGAAGATCCTTGTTTGTTGTCTTTGTTCAAAGTCAATTCCCCTTTCTTGATCATAAAGGCCTCTATTTGCATCACTTGTTTAATCATGCTATCAAAGGTTAGGGGACCTTGTAATTGCACTTGGTATCGAAGTCTAGGACAAGATTGTCCAAGAAAATGTCGAGTCTCTCAGACTTTGGTAGCTTGTGAGGACACCTTGTGCATAATTGTCTCCACCTTTGGAGAAATGTCAGAAAAGATTCCCCTTGTCACTGCTTCAAATTGCAAAGATCCCAGATGTTGACCAGAAGCTGAATATTATGAGAGTAATGTTGGAGAAATAGATTATCCATTTCATCAAAAGTCTTAATGCTAGTGGGTAATCGAGAAAACCACTCCATAGCTGGTCCACCCAGGCTACGAGGAAATAGGTGCATAAGGTATGTCTGATCATGTATAAATTCCATGGATGAAGTGCCAAACTCCCTTAGGTGATCTTGGGGATTGGTAGCACCCAAGTATTTGTCATATTTAGGGAGTTCTACACCTCTAGGAAAAGGTGGCATATGAAGACTCCTATCAAAGGGGAAAGGACAAATGCTTTCCATAGTGAATTGTTGTGTGGGTTTGTCCTTATTCTTCACAAGTTGACTAATCTAATCTTGCATGTCTTGGACCATCTTTTTCAACCTGGTGGCCTCAGTCTCTTCTTCTTTGGCCACAAGCATTTCAACTTGAAAATTTGGGGGTAATTTAGCCCCTTGTTTGGCCAACTCAAGAAAGTATTTTTCCTTCTCCTCTAAAGGATGATCTCCATCATCTTAATAAGACTCTTGTTTTCTTTCACAATGTCTATGTCATTTTGAGTTATTGTGTCATCATCCTCATTGCCAAGGATCTCATAAATGCTTGGGATTCGATCTTGACTCTGATCGAAAGGGGGAGGATGATAGTGATGCGTTGATTGACCACCTTGAGCTTTGTTCTAAGCTTGGTGTTGATTCTAATCATTTTGAGATTGATCATAACATTTCTCATTTCGGGTTTGAGTATGACATTGGTCATTGGAGGATTGATCGTGATGTTGGTTATTTTTAGACTGGTCATAAGTTTGGTAGTATTTGCCTAGTTGGAAGTTGAATGGATCTCCCATCTTGTCATAGGACTTTGCAGTGAATGGAGACTTAGTAAAATGATATGAACAATGCTAAAAGGGTGCAACTAAGGTAACCTTTGGCTCTCTAACAGGATCGAGAGGATCAATAGGTTCAAATGAGTCGATATTGTCAATAGGATCGATAGGTTCAATGATAGGACTAGTCTGAGGAAGTGGTCTTCCAAAGTTATGAAACAATTAGTTGTTTTGGAAGAATGAGTTGTCTTGCTCTTGGAATGAGAAACTAGGTTGTGCTTGAAACAATAGATTAAAACACTCTTGGAACACTAGAGGTGATTGAGATGGGCTATCTTTCAAAGTACTCAATGAAGAACTTGAGGATCCCTCACAATGTTCAGATTGCACAATAGGTTTGGGACAACTTGTTTCCTAATTACGAGGTTTGCCTCTACCTTGACCGGTATTATGAATGGGATAAGTGTCACCACTTCAAGTTGTGACAGTCATAGATGAAGATGAAATGAGAGAAGACTTGGGATAATGCTAAAACTCTGTCTCTAGAGATAATGAAAAGGAGATAAAGGCCAAAATAGCCAAGATGTGAGATGCACCTGGTATGAATCATCAAGAGTATGGCTAGAACAACCAAGATAAGACTATCATGACGTAGGGTACAAAAGTACAAAGAGATAAGATAAACAAAGGAGAGAAAAAATGAGTCAAAGCAATAATCGATCAGTTTGCAGATCGAGACACTCAGTTTCTGACAGTGAATGATAGGAAAATGGACAAATAGATCTCAGACAAAAACCAGATCAGGTAAAAAGTTCACCAGTCAATGGGAAATAGGTCTCTATTTTGAAAACCAGGGTACAGGTTCATGCAAGAAAGTACCAGGCCACGTGAGAAAGTGCCATGCTTCATGCGAGAGAATGAAATCTCGCGTGAGAAAGTGCTCAATTTCTAAAACTTCACGCAGGAAAATACCAGTGTTCGATAGTTCAACTCAGATTTTGAGATAAAAGATAGGTTTTGGTACATAATGCAAATGGTTCTTAGATAGAAAATATAGTTTCTAGATAGTTTAAAGGACATTTTAATCAACAATCTTAGTTTGAAGGTTTCAAGCATTCATTTACAAGCACAAAGGTTTGATCAAGCAATGGTGACACAAGAAGTAGTTGTAAATAGACCTACCAAGGATAAAGAAACTTGGTAGTATCATGGGAGTCTTTGTTTAATCATGATGGACAAGTTTAAGAGTTGATAACAAACACATAGTTATTCCTACAAAAAAAATGGTGAGAAGACAAAACCTTTGCCTCACTGCTTATGCGCATGCGTTCACCTCACACAGGCGTGTCACCCCCTAGAGGGCACCCATGTTTTTCATGTTTCCAAGGACTCAATAGTATATGTTTGAAGATTACCCTTGAAGCAGGGGCCAGCATCATATTCCACCTTCAAGTGTCCAGGTGCATGCCTATGGTGAGAATCTATAGGAGAGATTCTTCCCCCTCCCTGCACAAAGATTATGACTCCTTTTGGAGGTGATCCGGGTAGGCAACTAAGAAAATTTTTTAGTGGGCTTCCATTCATACTAACCTTTGGTGCCCTTGATATAGGGTTGAGGCCTCATAGCCACACCAACACCCGAAAGTCATACACCCCCGCAAGCAGGGCTAGGAGTGGTGCCGCTCAATACAATAGATAGAGCCTTATCAAGATGATAGTCGAAATCAAGAGAAGGAAGTTAACATGGTTTTGGAGTCTTTAGACTCAAAAAAAAAATTCTTTATTATAGTGAGGTGGAATCACCGATGATAGGTGCATACTCACTTGGGTTATTCCCAGAGGTTCAACTTCTGACAGGCCCTCTAAAGGTGACACAACTTGGCTTGGATCTAAGGGTTTGATTTTATGTTTCTCTCAAAGAGAGAAGAGAATACTTCTCTACCTCTTCACCTTACCCAAACACATCAAGCATATTTGTCACCAAGCTAGCTTCACTCCACCAAATCCACAAGCTTTTGGGTTTTTGGTTCTCTCAAAGAGAGAAGAGCATAATCCCCTGGCAAGTAGAAGTGCCAAAGATTCACTACCTTGCTTTGATTTCCTAGGTATCCATCATTCTAGCAACATTTGGGTCTCGGTTTCATCTGTGGGCATCACTTCCATGTAATGAAGAGCCTATTCCCCTAATTTTCTATCAGGACACTTGAGAAATTTTAACAAAGCCCTAATTATACTATGTGAATGAAAGCAAGAAAACAAACACAATGTTTTAAATGATCTTTGACAATCGTCCTACAAGAAAACTGTTAGCAAGTTTTATGATCTTTGATAAAGTTACCTGCAGACCATTGTTATGCTATGATAGAAATAGAGATGAAATCAACAATAGTGAATTACAGAATCTGGAAATTTAACTGACTAATAGTGAAACTTCACGCGAGGAAGTATTGCGCTGCACATGAGAAAGTACACGATCCTGCGTGACAAAGGTGTTTCTTCATGTGACAGAGTGCTACTAGGAGAAAATCTTTGCACGACATGCTCTGGAATCTCGTGTGAAATTCCATACACAAAGAAGTACAGATGCATGATAGAATTCAAATTATTTATCAGAAAAATTAAAGAGTGAGGTTAGAAATGATCTTTTCTGCCCCACGGTGGGTGCCAAAATGTTTATAGCTGAACGTGGACCTCTAATCCAGCCATAGACATAACATAGTCATTGCTCACAAATCAAATTATGAAAAATGAGTACGAATTACTCAATTCACAGATTCATAGTGAATCAACCTATTGCCTCCTAATTAGTTGGGGTGTTTAATTACTCTCAGATTGGAGAGCCAACAACCATTAGAACAAACTAAGACGAAGGATTTAAAAGCATGAAAGATTGAACAAAATGAAATTAAGCTAAGATGAATATGCAATTAAAGCTAAGAGTGAAGATGTAATTACACTAAGAACTTGAAAGAAATGTGCAAATTAAACTAATAACAATAAGCAAATTATGCTAGTATGAGAATGCAATTAACACTAAAATGAGAATTAAACTAATTGCAATTAAAGCTTGAAAATATGAATAATGAGACTAAAATTTGCTATAGTTTATGTGCTCTCAAATTGTCTTTTTTTTCAAATGAGGAAGAAGGTTCATTATATAGACAAGCCCGGGAAGAGAATGAAGAGGTTCTTGAAATGAAACGGTTGACTCTTCATTCCCAATTGAGACAAATATTAAGGAATTACTTAATTAAAGAATGAATTATTGCCACATATGGGTGACCGTTCGAATATTTTGAATTATTAAATCAATATAAGATAATCCATTCAATTAACCAAGTAATTATTAATTCCTTTTATGTGTATTAGCCAAAGGGGGTGGATTTTAATTTAATTTAAAGCACTTAGGACTTTAGAATTAAATCAATTTATCATAGGGTTATTTAGCTAATAAAGTCAAATACTTAGGAATTAATTATAGTGTGAGATTAATGCAAATTAGGGTTTTTACAATTGACATCAAGTCAAATAAAGTCAGGTAGGAGATAGAAAATTGCCTAGTAAAATAGGACTTTAATGATTTAAAATTGAAGAAAATGCACCAAAATTGATTTAAATTATTAGGTGCCAATTTTGGGGTATTACGGTTTCCTCTAAATATTGATCCCAATCTTCCATCTCTAGTATCGAAAATGTAGAAACATAGCTTTGGTTGACAATCCTTTTATTATAATCTTTAGGTCAGGGAATGGATAAATTCGTTCGAATACTCTTAAGTAGTTTGTTTAAATCTACTAAATACTTTTTCTTGAATACTCTTCTGCAGAGATTTCCAATAGCTTTCACATCAGGGTCCACCTGTAGAGCCGAGGCTATAAACATAGCTGAGATATCTGAGTTGACCCTATGCCTAATAGTGTTTCCTAAGAATTCCTCACTTAGGATAACTGAAACTGCTCTAACTATAATATTGTATTTAATCAATAGAATTTTCTTGATTCTTTTTAGCAAAATTATCCCTTCAAAGGTTGTTTGCTTATTTGAGCACCTTAATTTTATTGGCGTCACCATTTGCTTAAGGAGATGTTGTGGTAAATGGGAAAGCCCCATCTCTATATACCAAAATTATTGGCTATGTTTGCCGAAGGTGAAGATGAAACATTGGTGGTCTAGCGTCACAAAACCCTTCATTACCTCTTTTTTAATCTCCTAAGGATGATTATTCCTAAATATTTGGCTCCTGTCTCATTGGTATTTAATTTAATATTTGCCTGAAAGGGTAGTCCAAATTTTAGAAGTTTAACCGATTTTAACTGGCCCTAAAAAAGCCTAAAATGATCATCTATAAATATTTTTGAAATATATTTTGTATAATGAATGTTTTTAATCTTAAAAGATGTGTGCTAGTAAATAAAAATATTAGTAATACATTTATAGTTCTGAAAAATATTTATAATCCTATTGTTCCTTGCCTAACCTATACTAGAAATTGAAGAAGCCCAATTATTCTACTAGATACTTGATACATGAAAAATAAAAAGGTTCTTGGGAAAACTTCAAAGATTTAATACATTAAGGGGTTAGCTCAAATTGTGGTTAATTACAAAAGTAAGGATTTGATCACATGGATTATAGGATTGCTACTTTGAGGTCAATTATTACTTTGAAAATAGAGGGCTAGGAGATCTTATTCAGCCTGTTAATACATAAATAAATACTAGATTACATGGAATAAAATGGAGATATGGGGAATGACCTACATGAATATATTAATTACTATGCTAGATTTAGATTAAAGACCTGAAAAATAAAATGTAAAGTATCCATCCTTGATATTGTCTTCCTTATTTTAAACCAGTATTGTACCCAAATACCATAATTACATTCTTAAAAAGGACCTATGTTTGAAAGTTGAAAAAGAAATACTAACATCTATATTCTTATGTCTAACTTATCCTACTAGTCTTTACGGATGATATTGTAGCACTAGGAAGCATCCTTCTTATGTACGATGATAATTTCCTCCTGTTTTGCCTTGTAATCCCTTGAGGATCTTTTAACCAGCGGATCTATGATTCTGATGTTTCTTGGCTCTTTCTTGTCCATTTCCTATGGGACCTCAAATCCTTCCGTCCGCTAATAATCAAGGGCTTTGTCGAGGTCTACTTCCTCCTTAAGCACCGTGGCAATGAGGAAGTCTAGATTTTTCCTCATTGAGGGCCATACTCCATCAAACTTAGCTTCATCCTTGAGGAGAAGAATTGGAAGCCTTTGGAAGCTGGGGATGGGAGGAAGGGCCTCCAAATCCATCTTCATATATAATTCTGAGAAGGGAATGGTAAGATTTTTGTCAATGCCGTGAACCACTTTCTCTAAGCCCAGTAAGAATTCATCCTCAAAGATTTCTCTTGCCACCCTAATGACTCTTTCTTTAGTATTTCCATTAAAGGTCGCTAAAGCTATGAAAATTCCAATCACCTGCCCATTTACCCGAACTGTAAAATCATTGTCAAAATGTTCCTCGCCAAGCCCTTTAATTAGAGCCCTACGAACTATGTCTGATAAAGGCTTCAAGATTATGTTCCATCTCTCTGGCTTTACCACTCCTCAAAATTCCATTTGATGGTTCTCCTTTGTGTGGAAGGTGATTATCCTGGACTCCATTGTTGCTCAAAGACTCAGAGAAGAGCAATCCCTATTTTGACAAGTAGTTGGAGGAATAACACTTCAATTTCCTTCTTAAAGTTGAAAAGAGCCGATAAACACTCTTGGTAAGATCAGCTTAATTGTGAGGTGAAGTCCATAAGCATGTGAATTTATGATCCATTATAGATCATCATTAATGCATACTTTGCCTCATAGAGATAGTTGTTGCACAAATTGAACTTATTTAGATGATAGTGCTTGGTTCTACAAGCTTAGAAAGGTGACGATAGCCTAATTATTTATAATTGATACATAGGAGTCTTTACCTGAGATGGCGGCATATGGTTGAGTGCCTTTGTACATGGGTAAATTCTCTTAATTGCTCAAAATGAAATGATCTTATTTTATAAAATCTCTCTCTACTAAGGCCCATAGAAATTAAGTTCTAAAGGGATAATTGAGAGTTAATAGGGGATATGTTACTACTAGAGGATAAAATGTTTTATTTTTTTTATTTTTTTTAAAAAAGGTTTGGCCCCTATTTGAGGAGTTCTGATTTCATTCTCCTAAAAGAAACTATTTTTTCTAAATTAAGAATGGATTCTAGTCTAAGAATAGAAGTTTTAATTATGACATGGTAATCCCATCTGCTCCTAAATTAGCTAATTCATCCGCTCTCTTATTCTCTTCCTAATAGATATGATTAATTGAAACTTCTTGAAAGGTTCCACATAGATTCACTGCTTGAGAGAGAAGGGAGTTCAATTTCCAGTTAGGAGTCTCACCTTTCCTTAGTGCATTGATGATAATTGCCGAATCCCCTTCTATTTCTAATTGCTTTAATCCCAGGGAGACACGTTTTTGTAGGCCTTTGACTAAGGCATACAGTTTTGCCCAATTATTAGTTTCAATTCGAATAGGAGTGGCAATTACTGCTAATTCTTTTCCATCTTGATCATGTATGCAGCATTGAATACCTGCCTTCCCCGGGTTGCCCTCTGGATGCCCCGTCAAAGTTTAGCTTGTACCAGCCATCCTTTAGAGGTTTCCATGTGCATTCATCTCTCTTTGATGACTTGTTTTGTGAATTCAAACCTATAAAAGGAGGGAGGGCTAGACCTACCCATTTTATCCTCATTTTACCATCCCAATGACTCTTTTTGAGATTAGTTTTAAGGTTTTTGGCTATCCTATAATTCACATTTTCTATGATTGCAGCTTCTATTTTATTGCATAGCTATTTCTATTCTAGTTTTTCATCCTTGAAAATTCTTCTATTCCATTCCTTCCAGATTTCCCATATTAAAGTAGAGGGTGAGATAGTCCATAGGTTTGCATATATACTCTTTTGTTTGATGATTGACTAGGCTTGTAGCATTGCACTAAGGGAATGAGGAAATGCTGAAGACCAACCCAAGTTACCTATCAACCAATCCCAATAGTTAGTTGTAAAAGGACAATTAACAAAAAGATGGTCAATATCTTCTTCGCTCTTTTCACAAAGAGGACATCTGTTGGGGCCATGGAAACCTAGTTTCTTAAATCTATCTATGGTTAAGAGTCTATAGTTCATTGCTAGCCATGAGAAGAATCCAACTTTCAGAGAACATTCCTTGCCCTAATAAAGGTAGATAGGTAAAGTAGTTTTGGGTCTCTTGTGATTCTGGACAATGAGCTTATACCCATCCTTAGTATTGTATTCTCTGGATTTTGAACCATCCCAAACTAGTGTATCTTTCAAGTTGTTTAAAGAAATCTTTCTATTTTTTAGAATATTCATGATTGCTACTTCCTTCGAAGATGAAATCCCAAGATTCTTTAAGGATTTCCAAACTCAGCTATCCCCATTGAAAGTTGTATAGTCTTTGAGAAAAATGCCATTCTTCTCCTTTAATAGTTTGGTTAGAGAAGGGTTATTCAAATTTTTGGATATAATTTCATAACCTCCCCAAGAATCATCCCAAAACAAAATTCTTCCGCTGACCCTGGACACCATGTTAATTTTTCCATAATAATATGTCTACACTTCATCATAAAATCCCATATTCTCGATCCTTTAGGAGGATTAGATTCTCTAAAGATGTTAATGGGGGAATGGTCTTTCAAGTATTTGTGGATGAGAATCTTAGCCCATTTAGCTTCTGGGTTTCTGAAGAGTCTCCATAATAGTTTGGCTCCAAGGGCTTTGCCTTGGTCCCCTAAGTTTTTAAGACCCACCCCATGTTCCTCTTTTGGTTTGCAAATGTTATCCCAAGATATTAAGGGAATTTTCTTATTTTCATTGCTCCCCTACCAAAAAAATGTTTTGAGGTGCTTTGTAATTTTTGATTTTTGATTAGAAGGAAGGTGCATAATAGATAGATGATAGGATGGCATGGCTACCAAAATTGACCTTACCATGGTGGTTCTACCAGCAGAGGATAGTCATCTCCCTTTCCATGAGCTCATTTTGTTTTTAATCTTATCAATGATGGGATCCCATATGTCTGTGGCTCTATTGTCTTTGACTAAGGGAAGACCTAGATATTTACATGGAAGTTTACCCTAATTAAAATTAAGGATCTTACATATATCACTTTCAATTGATGAATCTGTATTGAAGAAGAAAATGTCTGATTTGCCCGGATTAATCTCTTGTCCTGAAGCTAACGAATAAGTATTCAGAGTCTTCTTAAAAGCCTTTGCCTCCCTTCTATTACTAGCTCCATATAGAAGAGTATCATCGACAAAATGCTAGTGGGTGGTAGGGTCCAAGTCACTAGTGATGGAAATTCCTTCTATTTCCCCACATTCCTTTTCTTTTGAAATTGCCTTACCTAGAGCTTCTGCCATGATTATGAATAGAAATGGGGAGATGGGATCCCCTTGGCTAAGGCCTCTGGAAATGCCAAAAAAACCTTCCAGGGTCCCATTCACTAAAATTGAGATCATAGGGGTGGAAATACATTCAAAAATAAGGTTTATCCAGCTTTTAGCGAAGCCAAAGGCTTCCAAGCATTTACATAGAAATCTCCAATCTACTTTGTCATATGCATTTTTTATGTCTAGTTTAATAAGCATACTTGGATTCTTATTTTTGAGGATGGAATTAATTACTTCTTGAGCTATGATTACCCCATCAAAGATGGATCTCCCAGGGACAAAACCTGTTTGTTCTTCACTAATGATTAAAGGGAGAAGTTTTTGGAGTCTAAGGGCTAAAGTTTTGGTAAGCAATTTATACAGGGTATTACATAGAGCTATTGGTCTAAAGTCATTGAGGCTTGAAGGTTTCTCTTTTTTAGGGATAAGAGAGAAAAAGGTATTGTTTACTTCTTTAAGTATTTTGCCTAAGTTCCTAACCCCTTCTAGAGCATCCGTAACATCTTCTCCAATAAAGTGCCAACATTTTTGGAAAAAAATTGCCGAGAATCCATCCAGTCCTAGAGACTTATCTGGATTCATTTGCATTAAAGCATGTTGGATTTCCTCCATAGTGAATTTACCATTTAGGATTTGGTTTTGTTGTTTGGATATGACCTTAGGGATATTTTTAAGAAGTTTGGTTTGAGATCCTAGATTTGATGATTCTCCATTGCCAAGAATGTTTTCAAAGTAGTTTATTGATTCTTCCGCAATACCTTTGGGATCATCTATGGTATCAACTTTTTCATTAATGATACAAGAAATCCTATTTGTTTTTCTTCTTTGTTTGGTGCTATTGTGAAAGAATTTAGTATTTCTATCGCCTCCTTCTAACCAAGTTTCTCTTGATTTTTGTTTCCAAAAAATTTCTTCTCTTGCCAATATCTCTTCATATTCCTTGAGTAATTTCTTCTCCCTATGATATAATTCATCATTCATTCCATCCTTGATAACCTGAGAATTTAATTCTTCCAGTATTGATTCTAGCTCTAGTTTTTTTTCAAAGATGTTGCCAAACTTAGAAGCATTCCATTCTAACAATTTCCTTTTAATCCACTTTAGTTTGTTTACTAATTTAAACATTTTGGAGCCTGATATCTTGGGATCTGACCACCAAGATTCAATCAGAGTTAGGATGTTTGGATCCCTTAACCATGCTTGTTTGAATTTGAAGGCACACTTCTTAGGCTTAGATGGTGAGAGGATGTTGAGAAGTATCGGATAGTGATCTAAACCAGATAATGAAAGGATGTTAGCTGAAAGTGACAGATCAGAATTTTTCAAGCTACCTCTAAGAAAGAATCTATCTAATTTCTCTACTATGTTGCAGAAACCTAGTCTTCTATTGTTCCAAGTGAAAGAATTGTCCTCTGTTGGAATTTCAAGGAGGGAGTTCTTATCCCTCTAGTGTGTAAAGTCCTTAGAAGCTAGTGGCAAGGAATTTTCTCCTCCTTTCTTCTCAAAATTTTTTGTTATCACATTGAAATCTCCCCCTAGAAAATAGAGCATGTCCTTTGACTATTCAAGATATGATTCAATTTCTTTCCAGACTAAATTTTTTTCCTTATTTTGAATGGGTCCATATACGTTTATCAGAATAAAGGTCAGATTAAGTTTGAAGTTTTAACTATACCACTCATCTAAAATTGTCTTTTCTCTGTAATGTTAAATTTTGTACTCCTGGGGTCCCAAATGATGACCAAACCACCAGATGCACCCTTTGCTGGTGAAGCTTCCATTTCCCTCAACCCTAATTTCTTTTTGAATTTTTTTGATTCTATATGATCTAGCTTAGTCTCTTAAATTAACATAATCTCTGGATCATGAATTTTGATGTAGCGCTTGATCAGATGCTACTTGGTAGGGGCATTCATGCCCCTAACATTCTACGAAAGGACATTCATGGCTCCTTGGGAAGGCTCTTCCCCTTCCCTGCATTCAAAATAGATGTGATTTTGACCTGTCCTAAAGCTTTCCCTGCCATGCTTCTTAATTCAGAATTGGGCTTTCTTCCCCTTTTTTTCCCTTTTTTTGCACAATCCAGGGTTTTCCCACTTTCCTTAAGTTGAGCAATGCTTAGAGATTCCTGCTCTTGTGATTCTATTTCTTCTAAATTAATTAACAATTCTTCAACCGATCATTCTAGGGTGGTTCTTTTAATGTTGATTCCATCATCTATAATATCTTTTTGTCGTTCCACTTCTTCTGGATCACAGATTTCTTCTAAAAATTGTTCCATTAACTCCTCAATAACTGTTTCCCCTAAATAATTTTCTATTATATTAACTTCTTCCCTAATTTTTTCTTCATCATCCTCAGGGATTGCTTCATTAATTGATAGGTCTATATTATTGGGTTCACTAGAAAATGCAGATGAATTTATATTAGCCTCAACCATGCCCAAACAATTGCTAGGAGAAGGATGATTTGTGTGATAATCTCTTAGTGATTCCTTTGTCTCAGAATATTGAAAATTCCTGTCCACTAATATCTTTGGGACACTCTTAGATACTTCCCTTTGAATTCCCTCAAATTCCCTCCTGCTACTAATCAAGGATTTATGATGATTATTAATCCTACACCTTCTGTGAGTGTCAAGGGAGGGAGGAGTAGGCAATGGTGATTCTATTGTTTTCCTAATAATTTATGAAAGTGTAACTGAAGTATCAATATTCATAATTTCATTAATGAGAATATTCTTTTGTTTATTAGATTCATCAAAATCACTGGTTTCATCATCAGAAAGAAGCAAACAATCAATGTTATCCTTGCTTAATGATGAGTTTTTATTATTTTCTAGGTTAGTGGGATACCTTGGTGTTCCTAATTCCTAAATTAAAAGGGTTTCATTTGTAAGAGTTTTTTTGAGCTGGCTAGGGTTGGACCAAATAATGTTTTTAGGGGTCTTAGTTGAAATATGTTCAGGTATTGAAGTGGTGATCTCTTCATTGGAGGTCTCTAGGGATGAACCTACTGATTTATGATTGAGGTTATTAGTCCTCATAGAATTATCTTGCACAGGGGAGTGGTTAAGAAAACAAAAACCTCCTTCTTTCTCATTAAAGCATAGCTCTGGGAAGGGTTCAACAGAATTTGGAAATTTGGGGTAAGGACAAATTTCTCCTTCCTCTAAAGATGATGATAATGTATTAAAACCATATTCTATATTATTCTTATTGTAGTCATTGGTTAGAACATCCTGATCATGGATTTCCATGTTTCCCTTCTTAATTGCAGCTAAACTGTAATCCTCTTTTTTTGTAGTGATGTTAATATTAGCAGGGTTGGTAAGAGTAGATGGATGGGAATAGGGATTATTCAAAACCCTAAGAGTGGAATCATCTTCCTCTAGATCCTCATCATAGAATTTAGGGTGAATTATAATCGACCCTGACTCATAGAGAATTTCCAAAGGAAGGTTGATTACTATGTTAATTTTCATTTTAACAATGATGATTCTATCCACATGAAACATGTCATTATTAACAACCCCTACAAATTTCCCTAGGTAATTACCTATTTCTCGAAGGGATTCAATGTCTGAGAATTCAAATGGAAGATTGTTGAGTAAAATTTCTCTATTGATAAAAAAATTCTCTAATTTTAATGGGTCAAACATAGGCATCCAGTCAAAGGAGGAAAATCCTTTGTTCCTAAATTCTGGTAATCCTTCAGACATGAGTTTTGTCTTAAAAGTCTTACTAGGGAAATCAATGTAAATGAATTTCTCTTGGAGGATAGTGGTACGTACCTTTTTGCCTAGCTTAGATTCGATCCATGCTGCTATAGTTTCTTTAGAAGCCCCTATACCATTCCATCTACAAAAAAAACCAAATTTCACACACATTCTTTGTATGCTACTTACTGTTCTATTCTTAATGGACAATTTTTTTTGATTAGGGTTATTAGTTGAAGAAAGTTTTCCCAAATCCTTAATACATACCGAGTTCAGATTACTATAATCTTTTAGATTCAACTCCTTTGTTCTTTTATGTGGTGGGGAATAAACCTTACCTGAGGAGAGGTGTTGATGAAGCTTACTAGAAACCGCTTGTTTGATTTTAGAAGGTGCTTCATGCTTTTGATGATTTTCGAGCTTAGGATCTGGCTTCTTCAAAGGGCATTGAAACCTTCGGTGAGGAGGTGAGTAGAAATTCTAGGTATGATATCCGATTTTATTTAAGACTGAGGGTACATTCTAATTTTTTCATAGAGAAGCCCTAGGTTGGGGCTTTGGGGAAGAGGAAGACAATGCCAAAAAATTTTGTATACGCAGAGGGAGAAGGGAACTCCATAAGTTTTAAAGGCATGTCTTCTTTGATTCAAAACCATCTTCCAGCCTGAGAAACCATCATCATGTCTAGAGATTTTAGAATATGCAGTTTTCCATCTTCCACTACTAGAGAAACCTGAATATTTTGTTTTAGAAAAAACAAATAGTTGTTGATCGAGTGATTGCACAGATAGGATTTTGGGTCGCGTGCGGAGAGCAAAGCAAAGCATTTTAGCTTTCTACTTTGCAATTAAAATTAAAATTACTATAATGTTATTAGGGACATTAATTAAATTAAATTTAATTAATGTTAAGTGTTAGAATGAACAAATTTAGGTGTCTTCATTTTTCCTCTCTTTGATGCGGTGTCAAAAATGACATCGTGTCAAAGAAAAGAAAACATAGATGCACTAGAGGAAAAAAGGGACCTATAGAGTGTGTAGACAAAAAAAATAGTAGAAGGATGTGCCCCCTCAAGAAAATAGGGCTAAAGAAAAAAATTGGCCAATTTTTGCGAAAAGAAGAAAAAAAGAAAGACTTTGCATGACTTAAAAAGGAAGGGTAAAAAAAGCAAAAAAGAAACTTACTAAAAAAGCCTCTTATAAAAGGGCAAAAAGGGGTAAAAAATCTCATTTTTACCATAAGAAAGGAGGGGAGAAGAAAAGAGAGATGGAAGGAAAGAGAGATAGGAAACAACTGGGGCAACGAGTATGGGTCTACCAGTGAGCATCAGATAGGGGTGATTTGGTAAGTTAAAAAACTCACCTTTATTTTTTGCTCTATTTTTTTAAAAAGTTTTGAGTATTATTAGTATTTTTTTTTTGTGTGTTGGAAGGGGTTTAGATGTTAGGGGGAGGGGTAAGAGGAAAAAATGCCTATAGGAGACCACCAAAGGGTGGCGGGGAGCCATCCATCCTCTTACAGGTGACTCTGTCCGGCCAAGGGTAGCACAAAGTCATCGGTGGGTGGCTCCACCATCCAAGGGTGATACAAACCTATTTGTTAGACAGTGGGTGGCTCTAACTAGCCAAGGGTGGGTAGGTTACCTTCCCTGTCTACTGACAAGAGGCTCCACCCATCTTCCAACTGGTGGCTTCGCCCATCCAAGGGCAGGGAGGTCTCCTAGCGTATGACCCACTGCCCATGGGCAACTTCGATCATCCAAGGGCAGGTAGATGAGTGGTTCCATCCATCCAAGGGTGGCATGAAGATGGCCATCTTCTGTCAGGCGACTCCATCATCCAAGGTGGGGAAGCCACCAATGGATGACTCACCCACCCAAGGGTAGCTCGAGGTTGACAGGTGACTCCACCAGCCCACCGGTGGAGCATAGCCACTCATCCAAGGGCAGACCAGAAGGGTAGAGGTAGGGAGGAGATGTCCAAGGATGGGGCATTGAAGAAGAAAGCTAGGGTATGGATGAGGGTTTGCGTTGACTAGGTTCAATGAGGGTTGATAATGAATTTAACAAGTTGGCTAGATGCAGGAGCTAGACTACTAGATTAGATCGAATGAGTGTTGATTGGATATGATGGCGATGCAAGCATAGTTGACCAACTTGGAGTGGGGGAATGTGACACTAAGTGGGTTGCACCATGTGCATGATAGGTCATATTTGAGAGTGCATAATGTACTCATAACAACTTTGATCGAGAGGTGGTACTTAGACACGTTGAGCTTCTACCTACCTATCAAAGAGGCTAGGGTGACATTATTGGGTGTTTGGAGGATTTTATGGGTACCGATCATGGGAGAGATGCCTAAGTATTGGCTGGAGAGAGCAGATGATTTATTGGAGGAGAGCTTCAGGCAATAGGTAGACTAGCTACCTAGTGAATGACAGTGGGTGTTATGGCAAGGGGGGATAGAGGCAAGATTTCCCTAGGTAACACTATACTTAGTTGGATTGATTGGAGGGAGGATGATGCCCAACCATTTAGGACATGGATTTCTTATTGGACGGGTGAGGGTACTGAGCCAAATTTTGGAGGAAGGGATAGAGTACTATTGGGGGTATATGATATTGGCACAACAGTACTATGATCTTCATATGTGTGTATCACACCCAGTGTACGATGGGACCTAGAGTGACACTGCTACTTGTCTAGGCCTAGGATCACATCGTAGTGGTGTGACCATTGTGAGGAGAGGGGAGATGAAAGTGATATGAGTCATTCACATGTTGATACAAACCACCATTATCATAAAGGGATGTGATATTAGTAGAGACTTGATGGAGGATTCTGGATGAGTTAGTAGGGTTTGAGTGGACGCCATATAGAGGTTGTGAGGCATGGGGTTATTGGGATGATAAAGAAGGTAGAGAGGATTGTAGTCTAAATGCAGAGTATTTAGGATATGTGCATATAGACTATTGGTTGATTGGGAGGATGATGTTTTAGATAGCCAGGCACATGTCATCATAGGTTTTCAAAGAGTTTGGCAGGATATAAGAGATTATTCTAGCTAGTTATCCACATCCCATCATCTCTAGATAGATTTAGTCAATATGGGGGATCAGAGTGGATCTTTGTAATGCAAGGAGAAGTTAGAGAGGGATGTAATTGGTACCATGGATAATAATGCACAGACAAGTAGAAGATGCATGAGTGACAGTCGAGTATGCAATGTGGTGGGATAGGCACATGCTGATGAGGTTGACAGAGCTAGGAGTGGTAGAGGAATATTGAGACCAAGAGGATGAGGAGGATGGTGAGGATGATGGGGATGATGGGGAGGATAGACCAGAAATAGTGTTAGGTTTTAATTGGAGGTTACATGGATGAGCATAGGAGAGGGATAGTGTAGAGACTAGTCCTAGCTGGCCCTCCTCATACATCGGGAGTAGAACAGATGGAGAGAGATGAAGAAGCCCAGGGTCCACTACTAGAGGATGAGGATATGGGACTAGGAATACAAAGAGGGAATGAGAGATAGAGGGACCATGATTAGATAGGCATCCTTCAGGCTAAGGTGACATAATCAGATACATTAGTGGTAGTAGAGATGAATAGAGCATACATGACCAAGGAGCAGAGGAGAGGGATAGTTTAGAGACTAGCTATAGGTGACCCTCCTTAGGTCCTAAGAGAAAGATAGATGGAGAGAGATGAGTCAACCTAGGGTCCACTACTTGAGGATGAGGATCTAGGACTAGGAGGACCAAGAGGGGATGAGAGACATGGGGACCATGAGAAGATAGATATCCTTTAGGCTATGGTGACATGGTTAGAAGCAGTAGTGGTAGCAGAGAGGGACAAAGTGGATAGGGTCGAGGATCAGGAAGATTGTATGTGATGATACCTATCCATATTGTAGGAATGAGTGGAATCAGGAGAGTGCACTGTGATGAAGACCTATATAGGTACAAAGGAGGTACATGGGGAGATAGTTTGATTACAAGGATGAAGATGGAGAGACAGACAAAGTAGCTCACCCAATAGTTGAAAGTTGACAGGGATACCTAGTGGAAATGAGAAGATACATACCAAGGGAAGAAGGAGATAATGGAACAGGAAGCGGCCCTATCAGGGGTGGCATAGTTATTGATAGCTAGCATAGATGCACATAGAGAGATAATGATGGAATGGAGAGAGGTGACCTACTCTATGATCCTCTATCATTAGGTGGTACCTTGAGAGTAGAGAAAACCACCTTACACAAAGAGGGGGATATCAAAGAGGACCTGGGGAAGATCATTAGGATCAATAGCCTTGAGGCCACTGAGAGACATAGATACAGGAGGTGACAATGATCGAGGAGTAGGAGGACATGCTATATGAGGTTCTCAAGGGGAGGCTAAGATAATGGGGACATCTTCCTAGGGTATATTTGATCTAGTTGATTATATAGGATACACATTTACATAGGTTTTTAGATAAGATCTATATGTATAGAAACACTTATGTTCATGATGTATCATTTATTGATGTACTATGATGACATTATATGATATTTTTATTGGGATATTTTATGGACTTATTTGATGGATTATGATGGACTATTATGATTTATGGTGATTATGAGCCTTTATGATGTGTTATGTGTGTAGAAGACTAGATTGTGTTACTGATGTGTGTGATGCAGGATGTGTGTGTTTATGTGGAAGTTATACTACATAATGTGCTAATATGTTTATGATTCAGGTCCATGTGAATCATTGATTTATTTATAGATTGTTATGCATATATGATGTTTATGGATTAGATATAGATATTTTTGACATGAAAATTATTTTTAATGAGTTAATGATTAATGTTTAATGGTGGTTAAGTAGATATATTTGACATTCAAAGTATGATTAATGATTAATGATTAATGGTGGTTAAGTAGATAGATTTGACATGTAAAGTATGAATAATGAGCTAATGATTAATGATTAATGGTGGTTAAGTAGATATATTTGACATGAAAAGTATGATTAATGAGTACTAGATATATTTCGCATGTAATGAATGGATCTATATAGTAACTAGGTGGTGGGTGAATCTTAATGCAAGTGAATGTTTTTAATAAATGCATGCACAGACACAACTATATGAGGTGGAGTGCAACAAAATGAAACCATTTTTTTACTTTTTATTTTGTATCCAACATAACCAATAGGATCAACTAACCACTGAGGAAGAAGGAGAGGAAGGGTGAATAAAACAGACCCTTGTCTCAAACAAAGAGTGCAGAAAAGAAACTAATTAATATGCAACTGAACTAATAGGAAACCTAACTATATGATTTAGTGGGATCACTTGTGTTTATGTCACAGAGAACACCCTAGTTTTATTTTGTAAAAGGATGTATGCATCATGTGTTATAAAAATACATATGGCATTTTTCCTTTGCGTGGACTAGAATCTCAAACACACTAGATAGCTTTAGGAATGTAGAAGTCAATTTCATAGTTATAATGGAACCAATGATATATGCTTATTGGAGAGGTCTGGGAACACTCAAGGATTTTAAGGGATGTAAGTGTGCTAACCTGTTTCCCCCAATAAGATACACATAAACATAACTTAAAAACTAACAAGAATGCTCGTAAAGTATCATCAAACAGATCATACAACAAATGAATTATGTATCAAGTTTCATCATTCACAATATACCAAGATATGAATGATCAAGGAAATCATGGGTAGGATCCACTAACACAAAAGAATAAAATCAACAAATATGATCTCATGACCAAGAAGTCATTTGGTCCAGAGTTCTTTCTATAAATGGGATGGGATTGATGGATTTGACTTGAGCCGACTAAGGAAGGGTGCATCCTGTAGGGAAAATATTGATTGACTGATAAATATAAATATTTGTTGGAAATAGATGTGAAAGGAAGAATAGCTCAGAGATTTACTCTTGATGTTGATTTTGATAAGCACTTTTGCGGTCACTGTGTTTGGGAAAAGCATGTATGCATCACATGTTATAAAAATACATATGGCATTTTTCCTTTGCGTGGACTAGAATCTCAAACACACTAGATAGCTTTAGGAATGTAGACATCAATTTCATAGTTATAATGGAACCAATGATATATGCTTATTGGAGAGGTCTGGGAACACTCAAGGATTTTAAGGGATGTAAGTGTGCTAACCTATTTCCCCCAATAAGATACACTTAAACATAACTTAAAAACTAACAAGAATGCTTGTAAAGTATCATCAAACAGATCATACAACAAATGAATTATGTATCAAGTTTCATCATTCACAATATACCAAGATATGAATGATCAAGGAAATCATGGGTAGGATCCACTAACACAAAAGAATAAAATCAACAAATATGATCTCATGACCAAGAAGTCATCTGGTCCAGAGTTCTTTCCATAAACAGGATGGGATTGATGGATTTGACTTGAGCCAACTAAAGAAAGGTGCATCCTGTAGGGAAAATATTGATTGACTGATAAAGATAAATATTTTTTGGCAATAGATGTGAAAGGAAGAATAGCTCAGAGATTTTCTCTTGATGTTGATTTTGATAAGCACTTTTGTGGTCACTGTGTTTGGGAAAAGCTTAGTATGATGGGGTTAAGCTTAGTTTGCTAGGATTTTACTTGGATCTTCATTGCAACACATGAAATAGGTACTTGGAACTTGACTAGGACTAGGATGAGGATGAAGGATGTGGATATGTACAATAGGTGGGGGAAGGCAATGGACCCAAATCTACTATCATAGTGCCTGAAATAGGTTTTCACCATGGTACTTGCCCAGTGTGCTTGTTTGCCAAGTTTTCACTACTAGACAAATTTATTTCCTTTTACCTTTGTTTTTGTCAAGGTGCCTATTTACCAGGGTTTCACCAAGACAATGATTTTTTCAAGAACTTTTTCAACTGTTTAAGATTTTGATGATTTTCTAATTTTTAAGATTTTCTTCAGGACTTTTTGTTTTTTTAGGATTTTTTGTTGAATAACATTGTACAGGAAATGAATGTTGGCCTACACATAAAAGTTCTTTAGATGCAAAATATTTATAGGATCAGAGAGAGGATATCCCTCAGGTGTTTCCATCTGATATGCCCCAAAACCAAACTTGGTAGTAACAACAAATGGACCCAACTAATTGGGTTCAAACTTTCCTTTCTTTTCTAGGCTCTGTGTTAGGATCAAGAAATATTGAGAGGGGGGGGGGGGGAGGTGAATCAATATTGTACCACTTTTCTTCTTTATAAACCAATTCAAACTTAACTATGCAATAACTAAAATAAGAAGAACATACACATAAAGTAAATAACTCATGGCACCATGATTTGTTCTCGAGAAAACCTTGGCCAAGGGAAAACGGATGGTACCTACAAATGATGCACTAAAAGTATTGTGTCCCTATTAGGAAACCTTTCTCTATTGGGAAAAAAATATTACATTAGTACATACCCATGTTAGAGGACAAATCCTATTAGGGGTGAATACAAAAATGGAGCTCACTTCTCATATAAAGGACTCACTATCAAGTATTACAAAAGAGTTATACAACAACAAAAATAGACTATAATAGCATCTATCATGATAAATTAGTTCTAGTTGAAGCTCACAAAAATAATAATAGAACATCCAATTTACTCAGGTGTCACAAGTTTGTTGTATCTCACTATATCACTTTGCAACTCAAAACCTTCTCATATAAATACCCAATCAACTTCATTTCCATGTCGACTCAGTAATTCTTCACAAAACGCATCTTTACACTTCATTCAAAACAAGAGGGTATCGTATGATCATTCACATGCTAGGATAGGTGAGGAGCTATCATAAATCACAAAATATATTACAAAAATAACTTCTATTATTATCCCAATTATTGCGTCTACTCAAGTGCCTTGTTTTCACTGCATACTGTGCTAGCACAACTTCATAAATATGTAACTCTATCTAGATGAATCCAAAAATCAAGAAATCACAACAAAATCTTTATTATATCCAATAAAACATATCTCTATGCAAGAAAACCATAAAGATAGGTATCGCATGCTCGATGATGACTATATCTTGGAAACTATCTCTGTACTTAGACATTTTTTACATAGAAGATTATAAAAATCTTACCTCCACTTCAAGAAATCATCACATAAATATGTGTTTCCAACAATGAATACATATATAGGATCATGCACTACTCACTTGCCAACATTCTAGAGGTCTTTCATGTTATGTTGCATGACCAAATCACCAGCCTAAAACTCATGAGGTTTGATCATCCTATTGAACTGTAAGTGTAGGTGATTTTGATACACACAAAGGTGGTTAAGGGAATTGAAGCATATGTCATTAAGGAGTTTTAGATCTTGCAAATAGGAAACTTGGTATTCTTCTTCAAACACCAGGTTCTTGAGAGAAAGCCTGAGGGAAGGGAGCTCAATTTTGATGGGAAGGACAACCTCAAAACCGTAGACAAGGGCGAATGGAGTGGTTTTAGTGGTAGCCTAGAGGGAAGGATTGAATTGCAGGTTCCAATCATGGCTAGTGTCATTGACGGTGATCTTGAGAATTTTTAATATGGTTTTATTTGTAGCCTAAGCTTGATCATTATCCTACAAGAAGTACTTGGATGAGCAATGTTGGTTAATACTGAATTTCTTACAAATTTTTGTGATATTTTTATGTTAGAAACTGCAATTGAAGAAATTGTTGTATTGTCATTGATGTCAAACCTTAACTGGTAAGACTGTTCCTATTTAAGAAAGTACTATATCTATTTGAGTGTTGCTAAGGGGATAGGTAGGTTGGTAGCAATAGCACCTAAGGAAAGGTTGAGTTATCTTGATACTTCAATGACTACTTGATTATGTGGCACAATGATAAGACAATGTATTGTTTATCTAAGTAAGAATGAAGACTAAACTGGTAGGCTTAATTGAGAAAAAGTGAAGAAATCTAGTGTAAGCCAAGTGTTGTTAGTGTCGACCGAGCTAGTATATGCCGAGTAAATTTAGTGTTGACTGAACACCAGTTAATTGCCGAGGAAGACAGTGTTAGCCGAGGAAATAGTTTATGTGGTGACCAAGCTTTCTAGTGAAGACCGATAAGTTGAACATAGTATTGATTGAGTGTCAGTATTTTGCATTGGAGGAAGAATTCAGATTTCCAGCCGACATCGTTGAATTCTTGGATTATGTAAAATGTGTTGACTTTATTTATTGATTGTATGAAAGCATTTAATGCACTGTAAAACATTTTATTGTAAATCTATTAAGAGATTTAAGATATTTCTAGAAGGATAGCCAAAGAACATAATGTAGGATGGATTCAATGAATCTGACCTAACCCTAAGATCTACAAAGGAGATTAAGTGGCAAAAGATGTATTGACCTAATGGAGGAAGTATTAAGGCAACCTAAGCTAGAGGTTGAAAAGAGAGTGGATGCTGGAAGTGTTGTTATTGATTGTCTAAGCAGAGAAGGCTAAAGGAGAAGTGTTGTGATTGCTTGAGGAGAGTTCCGAGTAGATCAGTGATGGAGATGGTAAAGGTTCACAGTTAGTAAGCCAACATATGTGTATGGAATTGGATCTGATATTTGCAAAGCGAGTTGTATATTTTTTAGATCAATACTACTTCTACTTTCTAACCATTGTAACAATCAAAATCCTTTTAACAGAGGTTGACCTAAAAATCATAGGTTTAAATCCTTTGAACAAGGTTGCATTCTAATGGAGTGTATGTAAGTCCTATAACAAGGCACACTTTTAACAGAGTGGTTTAAATCCTTTAACCGGGTCACACTTGACAGTGTGTTTGTAACCTTTGACAGGGTTAGATTTTCACCGAGCTCACTTCAGAAGAGTAAACATAATAGTAACATGTTACAAAGTGGTTTTTCCCTAATTGGGTTTCCACTATAAATCCTAGTGTTGATACTTGTGTGAATGTTTTGGTTTGAACATTTCTATGTTTTACAAGTTAGATGATATTGGATAAGTGGACTGCATTGTTATATGTTTTTGTTATGAAATCAATAATGACCGAGTAGGTGTTGGTTATTAGATCTGATTTGTTGAAGAGTTTAAAGTTTTTTTTATACATCTGGACCTTAGAACAACTGATTCATGCCCCCTCTCTGTTGTTCTAAATCATATTAACATTTTATTCTTGAAGGGAGATCCATTATCAGTATGGAGGTCTTTTAAGTTTCCATAGAGACAAATGGTATAGTTCAAGATGAAATTGGAAGTCTATTTACCAGTAGTGTAGGTGAGGGGAATTACTTCAACCCACTTGGTAAAATATTTTGTGGCAGCTATAATATACCTGTGGACACTAGTAGAGTTGGGGAATAGCTGGCCCACAAGGTCAAAACCCCAATGAGACAAAGGCCAAGGTGTGATGGTGGGTTGGATGGGTTGAGTGGGTATGTATATCAAATTGTCATGCTACTAACAAGGAAACTATTTCTTTACATAGTGATAAGCATCCTACTCCATTGTCATCCAGTAGTATCTAGTGTGTAGAAACTTCTTTGCTAAGGTGAAGCCACTCAAATGGGCTCCACAAATTCCTTGATGTACATCTTCCAAGGTTTTTGTGCTTCCTATGAATTAAGACATCAAAGAAGAGTTCCATCAAAGTATTTCTTAAATAGGGTTTCTCCAAGAATTGTGTAGCATGATGTATGACGGATGAGGTTTTTTGTTGGTTAGGCATAAGGGTGAGGGGGGTGACCTTATCATGAAGGTAGAAAAAGATTTCTTGGTACCATGGTGATTTGGGACCAACAATTTCATATAGAATCTTAGAATTTGGCTGGTCATAGATAGGGACAATGATATTCTTGACAAGAAATGCATAGTGTACTTGTCTCTGGCATGGATATCAAAGAACCAATAGTAGCCATGGAATTTGTTTCTTTATTGTTTTCTCTAGGGATATGTTGGAAAATGAAACTTGTAAAATCTTTCTTAAGATATTTGACCATGTGAAAATAAGGAAGTAACTTATCATCCTTTGTGTGATACTCATTGGTTACTTGTTTAATAACCAATTGGGAGTCACAAAAAACAAGCCAACTTATGATCTTCCATTTGACACCTTGATGAAGCCCTATGATCAAGGTCGCATATTCTGCTATGTTGTTGGTACATGTAAATGTAAATTTGTATGATTTATGGATTAGATCTCCTCCTGGTATAACAAATAGAATACTTGCCCCTGATCCCTTCTAAGTGAATGATCCATCAACATAAATCCTCCACCAAATGCTATGGGTAATAGTCATGATGGTTTCATCTGAAAAATATGTGATAATATGATGATATCCTAGAATGGGAGCTTTTGCAAGTTGATCTGTGATTGGTTGTCCTTTAATTATCTCGCAATCTATATAGAAAACATCAAACTCATTGAGTATCATGTCCCATTTTTTTGTGTGGCCTATCAGAGAAGCTTTAGATAAAAAATACTTGAGTGGGTCAATCTTTTCTATCAACTTTACCTTATGATTGAGCATGTAATGGCGTAGATTTTGCGTGCAAAAGACTACAGATAGGAAAGCTCTCTTAATAGTTGTATAGTTGAGCTCATAACCCACTAAAGTTCTGCTGAAGGAGTAGATGACACACTCCTTTCCATTTTCATCTAGTTGTACTAGGAGAGCACATAGTGCTACTGTAGTTGCTAAGATGATAGGATTAAAAGTCAACCTAGAATGGGTGGGACCAACAATGGTGGATTGGATAGATATTGCTTGAGTTGTTCAAAGGAATTTTGGCACAAGCAACCCCAAATGAATTTGATATCCTTTCTTAGGAGGTGAGTGAAAGGATGCACTTCATTTACCATTTATGACACAAATCTTTAGATAGAGTGAAGTATTTCTTGCAAGCTGCACAATTATTTCAAATTATAAGGAGGGGGCATCTCCAAGATGGATTTCACCTTCTTAGGGTCCACTTGTATTCCCCTCCAAGAGAAAATGTAGCCTAACAACTTTCCTAATTATACACCAAAGACACATTTCTTGGGATTTAGCTGAACCTTGTACTTCTCCAATCTTTCAAAGATTGTGGAAAGGATAGTAGTATGAGATTATCATATCTTGGATTTTCCTAAAATATCATCCCCATAGTATTCCATATTTACATGAAGGAGTACATGGAAGATAGTTGTCATGGCTCTTTGATATGTGACACCTTCATTTTTGAGACTGAAGGGCATAACTTGATAATAGAACGTACCCCAAGGTTTGGTGAATGTAGTTTTTTTATTATCCTCTACTGATATACGAATCTAATTGTACCCATAAAATCCATCCATGAGGGACAACATCTCATACCCCACAATCAAATCCACTATGATGTCAATATTGGAAAGTGGAAAATCATCCTTAGGAAAAGTGGGTTTGAGATCTCTAAAATCAGTATAGATTTGGATGCCCCCAATGGGTTTACCCATTAGTATAATGTTGGAGACCCATTTAGGTTAATCTATAGGCCTAATGAATTCTTCTTCAAGTATCTTTTAAAATTCATCTTTGACTAAGAGTTCCACTTGCGGATGCATCTTGCATTTTTTTTCTTTACAAGTTTGATTTTTAGATCCACATAAAGATGATGCACAACTAGATCAGTATCTAATACCGGCATATCTTTTCAAGTCAATGAAAATTTAATTTGTGTCTTCTTAAAAAATGTAGTCATGACTTGTTTTTCTTGTTCATTGAGGAAATCTACAATGCATGTGATATTTGGATCCTCTTCAATACCAAGATTAACTGCTATAGTATCTTCTATGAGAATAGAAGATTTTTCTAGCAACAATGACATAATTTAAGGAAAGTCAACTTACCCCTCCTCTAGCACCTCAAAAAGGTTTTCACTAGAGGACACATCCTTTAGTTTATCTTGTTCTTCATCTAGGGGTGCCTCAGAAAGGTTTTCACCCAAGGATGTTTTATCATTTTTTTGATTTTTATCTTCTTCTTCACTTTTGTGAATAAGGGGACTTGGATACCAAAGTAGGATTTCTTATTGTAATGGATATGATTCTTCTTCGAGATTCTTTAGTCCTAAAAGTGCAAGAAATGCCTCATCTGAATCACATATATCTAAGGCAGGTGGTGAATCTTGTTGGCCCCAATCAATTAACTCAGGGTTGGTAAGGGTAAGATTAGGTGAGGAAAGGTATGATTTGGTGATATGAAGGACACAAATACTAGGATCATCTTCAATTTATTGGAAAGGGAGTTTGAAGAGCTCTTTCTCAGTGTCTGATTTGGATTCATTCATGAAATAGTTCTTAGAAAAAATTATCTTAGTCTCTATGGAACCCAATCCTTTTCTACGGGGATACCCAATTGCTTTGATGAGATTTTTTCTTTTGATTTCTTTTTCTCCAAGGCCAGTACCATGATATCCCATGCTTTCGACAATAGGAGTGGATTGAACATACTTCCCCTTAGGGATGTCTACAGGTTTATCTTCTCATCATCAAATAGCCAAGAGAGGACATTATGTTCTATGTTCTCATCTGAAAGGGATCCCCAATGTTCAAATATGGTCTTCTTGCATTTCATGGTTTCCTTATCTCCCTTAGAGAAGAGTTGTGAAGGTTTACTATAAGACTTGGGGGAGAGAGGGAGTTGACCAATACACATGGAATTTTCATATATATACTCCCCCATACCTTGATCTATGAATTTGACCTTCTTTTCAGACTCAGTGATATTCTCTTGAATACATTTTTCCTTTCATTTGGTCTACTTAGATGTCTTTTCCAAATTTTCAAAAGAAATGAAAGTTTCTTGTTCAACACAACATACATACTCATTCAATGGACAATAGTTAGATTTATTACCTTCTAGTCTCTTACAATACTAGAAGGATTCATGATCTCTATGGATTATTATTTTAGACTCATGGTGTGGGAACTTTAAACATTGATGAAATGTGGATGGGACACCTGAGATAGTGTGTATCCATGGTCTACCCAAAAGAATGTTATAGGGTAGATCTAGGTCTAGTACGTGATAGACTATTTCAATGAGGGATGGAACCACTTGTAAGGGGAGTGCAATGAGATC
This sequence comes from Chamaecyparis obtusa, assembly GCA_027943335.1. Classification (NCBI taxonomy): domain Eukaryota; kingdom Viridiplantae; phylum Streptophyta; class Pinopsida; order Cupressales; family Cupressaceae; genus Chamaecyparis; species Chamaecyparis obtusa. The sequence continues at coordinate 2,080,836 of BSBK01000535.1, forward strand.
TTTACTTTCCCTTTCTCTTATGCCATATGATTTTATTGTTATTCTCTTGTTCACATCAATAAAGTCCTCAGAAAGACTAATGTTGTAGATCATGCTTAAAGTGCACAAATTCAGACCAAATCCATTTTCTATGAGGACTCTTTTGATTCAGGTGTTATGAATTATGACTTGGATATGAAAAGGTTTATTGTGGTGAGGATCGAGACCTTGGAAATATTTTTTAATAAATACCAGGTGTTGTTGGGCAGCTAACTTTCCAATCATTGCTTGGAACTGGGATGCATTGATATTTTCTAGAACATGAGACTCAGTAAGGGCTTTCTCAAGGACCTCTTTATGTATAGGGGAAGCATGAATAATCTATAAGATGGATATCTATGTAGGAGTCTTCTTTAAATAGGAAAGAAAGTCATAACATGATGTAGTCCATGTAGATATTGATGGTGTCACGGATGGATCTACAATAGGTGTATTTGTAGCGGCTTGGAAAATGACTCAAGGATGACATGTGGTGACATTGCAATCAAAAATCTTTAGAGTCAACATATTTACATGGGTTACAACTTGTTTGATGTAGCCACACAGTGAGACAAAGCCACATGCGTCATTTTCCTCTAGGCTACCTCAAGTGCATTCATCTCATGAGATATTGTTTGTGGTGTAATCATAGGGAAATTCTTTGGATGATGAGGCATTGTTTTGATTGTGTTTTGGAAAAGGTTTATAATACATTTTCAATTTTTCATTGGAGGTAGAGGCATCTTGACCTTCAACCTCAATTTTTCCCTCGTCAATCAAATCTTGGACAAAATGGAAAAATTTCATGCATTTCCTTATTTCATGTCCTTTAATGAAATGATAATCATAGTATTCATTATCCTTATACCAGTTTAGTTTTTTTTGGTTATCATCATAAGGCCTTGTGTTAGGATAGATGATCATTCCCTAATCGATTAAATGTCAAAAGATGACATCAAGGGAGTTTTCTAGCTGTGTGAATTGTCATTTTTGAAATGGTTGACTGTTGTTGTTTTAATTTCCATTGTAACATGAGATTAGGGAGTCATGATAAATTGATCCTTGATTCTGATTTTGATTGTTTTGATTAGTATGATTACTTTGATTTCTCTATTCATTTTTTTTATTATGGTTGTTCTGATTATTACTATTCTAATTGCCTTGGTTGTTATTATTAGATGCTTGAACATTTTTGATATGCTTAGCATATGTCACCCAATCATTAATGACACCTTTGTTCTTGGACTAGAACTTGGTTTTATCATGGTGTTGTGAGATGCATTAGAGGGATAATGCTTAATGGCCCCTTTCATCAAAAGTCCATGTTCAATTGATTTTCCCTTCTTAATGAGTGTCTCAAATGAGTCTGGGGAAGCCATTTTCATTTGGAATGACATTTTTGTGACTAGAGTCTTAGTGAAGATATCGATGAGATGTGAATCTAGAATTTTCCAAGGCATACGATTTGCAAGGTGTCACCGCCTTTGAAGAAAGCTAGCAAAAGTTTCTTCATTTATTTGCTTTATGTTGCATAAGTTAGTAAGTGATGCTTGATGTTCAATTTTGTAAGAGTATTAGGAAAAAAAACTCCTTAGCGAGATCAAGGAATGTTGATATGGAGCTAGGAACAAGATTCATTAGCCACTCGAGGGAAATGATGCCAAGACTCCTAGTAAAGAGTCTTTTAATGAAATTATCATTGTGGGAGACTTATTGAGTTAATACATAGAATTATTTGAGATTTTGTACATGGCATGATTCTCCCTTGTATTTATCAAATTTAGAAATCTCAAAGTTGGTGGGGAATGGTTGAATACAGATTGATTTTTTAAATGGATAAGGAGATATCTATTTGAAAGAGAATTCATTTTTCCCACCCTTTTGCATAGTCGTCACCATGCGCTTAAGCTCGTTGATGTATTGCACCCACTCAGGAGGATTGTTGTTGATGATTGTATGGCCTTGATTCATTCCTCCTTCAAATAATGTGTTATATCCTCTTGGAGGTGGAGGATTCATATTTTCTCTTCTAGAAGGGATTTTGGTGTTGGTTTTATGTGATGAATTTTGATTCTTCAAGACTCCATTAGGCTTTGATAAAATTGAAGTGGAGCATCATCCTGATGACCATGGTGGATGCTCAGGTCTGTGACCCACATTTGAGTCATTATTGTTTGCTCCATTATCTGTGTTATCATTTGAGTTGGGCATGTTTAGGAGCAGTCATATTTGTTCAAGTGTATTATTGGGAGGTTGATTCATATTGTCAGGTGTTGAAGGCATTGGAGGAAAGACCTTGTCTTTGCTGGTTCATATTAGATTGTTCTCAAGAAAGGTCTCATCAGAATTATTAGGGAGCATAACACCCCTTTGAATAAGATTTAAAAAGATATTATAACTATTTTCTTGGATTAGATCTTCCATTAAGCCCATGTTGTTAGGATCTTTGAAAAACTCTTTGGATCATGGATTTTTATAGATACTTTTACGTATGACCGTGTTAGATTCCATGTGTGGTTCCTTGTCTTCATTAAAGTCTTCTTGATAGATAGTTTCTTGATCATTATCCATGGTGACAGATTCTTGTCTTATCTTAGATTGAGATTGGATAAGTACCATGCAAGGGTGATCTTGGAATTATTAGACTGAAGGAAATTGAAATATTTATGGAAGATGATGAGAGGAAGAAAGGAATTGATGAACTAGGAGCAACTTGGACTAAGATTTGGATTAGATTTGTTAACTTAAGGGAGATTGTCAACCCCAATTGATGGTGATAATGATGATGACTGAGATCAAAGGTATACAAGATTGTAGAAATATCAGATCAATAATTATTTTTTCATTGATGTCAAGCAATTGATTTCTGGTTTATATTGAGTTTCCATATTATTTAGAGTATGATATAAGTTGAGTGAGTTAAGGAAAAAGAAGAAGTGACAAGTTGTGAAGTTGAAGAACAAAATGGGTAGCTAATACAGATCAGACAATGATAAGGTAATAATGGTATTATTTTTTTCTACTTTACATTTGATTATATCAAGTCAGTAAAGGAGATTGGACAAGTGAGAAAGTTTTAAAGTTGACAAGGCAAAGGAAATAGTTTAGTTACCGAGAAGGAAGAATTATTCGGTACAAGAAAGTAAGTTTTGGTAAAAGGAAAGTGATTGTCGGTAAAGAGAAAGGAAGTCAAAACACCGAGTGCAAGGATTCAGTTACCGAGCAAAGAAAAAAAAGTTTTAGTTGAAGGAAAAGGAAGGGCATTGAGTGAGGAACAAATATTAAATACAAGGATCAAAACAAAATTTAATGAAGAGCCACAATGATCTAGAAGATCCCAAGGATGAGGAAGAGTTAGTTAAAGAGATCTACAATCAATATAATTCAAGATGATGATCTATGGTAAGATTTAAGTGGCAAAAAGTAAAGGTACAAGTTCCAAGAAAAGTTCAAGTTATGAGGTGATGATAAAACATTTTACCGAGTACCAAGTTCATTGAGTCAGTTTAAGAGGATGATCTAATGGTTGAGAATAATAAGAGGAAAACTTAATCAAGGAGATTAAGAGGCAAAATATAGTCTATATAAAGGATGAAATTGAATGAAAAACATGCTGGAGAGTTGAAGTGTGGATGTGTAACTAAGTGATGCAGTGAAGAAGAAAAAGGTTGAAATCTGAGTCTATAGAAGAGATTGATGAAGTGTTGAGGCCAGTGAATAATAAAGGAATGAAGTGAAGAAAAAAAGTGCATAAGGGATTTGACTAAGAAAGAGGTACTTGTAGATTTACAGATCAAGTTTTATACTATTTCTTATTAACATTTGTAGCAAGAAAATCTCTTAACTGAGTGGACTTAATAGTCTTATTGTAAATCCTTGAGAGAGGTGACATTCTAGAAGAGTGTTTAAAGACCTTTAACAAGGTGACTCCGAACATGGTGAAGATCCTAATAGATCTAAGGAAAATCCCCTAACATGGTCATATTTAATAATGTGCATTGTAGTCTTTAATAGGACTAGCTCTTAACCAAGCATACTTCAAAAGAGTATTTTGATTAGTGGGTGAAAATTCCCATAGTGGTTTTTCCCAAATTATATTTCCACATTAAATACTAGTGTCAAATGTGTTGAATGTTTATTGTGCGTGTTATTTTCTGATTACTCAATATTTATGATTAAAAAAGTGTTGTCGGTCACTATTAAATTTTGTCTTACCGAGTTGAATCAAAGTTAATATTTTTAAGGTTTAAAGAATCATCAATTATTGATTCACTCCCTTCTCAAAAATCCAATAATTGGTATCAGAGCCAAGTACTCTAAAGGGATAAGTTTAAAAGACTTGAGTAAAAGATCCAAAGATGTATAAGAGGGAGGCACCAAAGTTGAATACAAACAACTTCTCTACATGGAAAATCAAGATGAGGCCACACATATATGAAATTAGAGAGTATGTAATATACTATCTTGACAATGAGTATTCACCACTTCCATTTGGGCCTATGATAGTTGAACAAGTAAGTGAAAGGCAAGATCACACACAAGTTATGATTGAGATATCTTCTGCTCTCACCATCCTGGAGTTGAATGATCTTAAAAGATGTGATACAACAAAAAAAATGTGGGAAAAGCTTGCTTGGTTTATGGTGGAGATCAACATGTTCAGAAGGCAAAAGCTGAAAGTCTAAAAGGAAAATTTGATTCTATGAGAATGAGAGAAGGTGAAGATGTTACATAGTACAGTACATGATTGAAGGAAGTTGTGAGTGCTATCAGAGGTGTTGGACAACATATTAAAGAAGAAGCTGTAACAAGAAAAATGTTGAGGACATTGTTGCCTACTTATGCTATCCTAGTGTCTACAATACAACAACTAAGACCCATTCTTCAGATGCTCATTTCATTGGATCCTATAATTGATAAGTTGATTTCTTTTGAGATAAATGATTTTGACAATAGTTTACTTGCCACTACTAAGATTGAATCTACATTCAAGTCATCTTTGAACATTGGAAATTCTAGAGAGTATAGATCTAGTGATGGTTATGTAAGAAGTGCAAGAGAAAGGTTTTAAAGTTGCAAGAGTGATCTAGAAAGTCTATTTGAAGAGGAAAGACAAAAAGAAGACTTTGAAACTTTACTATCTAGGAGACTACTAAGAGGAAAATGCAAATACCGAGTAAGCTACCTTTGAAATGTTTCAATTGCAACAAGATTGTTCATATAGCATCTAGATGTCCTGGCAACAACAATGATGAGAAGAAAGACAACCAAGATAATAACAAAAGAGAACAAATTCAGGAGATATCAAGATTTCAAGAACAAAGGTAAGAAGTCATGCTACATTGCTGAAAAGGACTAACTGATGATGATTATGATAATGATGAAGGTGAAGAGGTTTTTTATGTTGCTATCTAGGATGATTTTGATGAAGAAAGGTATGAAGATGAAAAAGATCTAATTTATCATGTTAGTAATAATGATACATGGATAATAGATAGTGGATGTTCACATCATATGAATGGTGACACGCATAAGTTCATTACTATGGAAGATCATGATGGAGGTTATGTTAGATTTTGTAATGATGATCCATATCCTATGAAAGGTAAAGGTTCTATTAGTCTTCTGGATAATACACATTGCGATGATGTCTATTGGGTTGAAGGAATAAAGTATAATATGTTGAGTGTGGTACAACTGAACAATATAGGTCATTGAATGAAATTTTAGAATGCAAAGGTAAGAGTATTTGATCAGAATGGAGGTATGATTGCCACTGGTGAACAGCCAAAAGGCAACTTATTCTACCTTGATACTACTACAAAGAGTTTCTTATTTACTAAAGTTGAGGATGTATGGTTATGGCATAAGAGATTTTTCCATGTGAATTTTGACAACTTAATTGAGGTGAGCAAAACAAATAGAGTAAGAGGTCTACCAAGACTGGATAAACCTGAAAATGTCATGTGCAAAGGATGTCAAGTTGGTAAGATGATAAAGTCAAGTTTTACGAGAAAATATTACACCACACAAGTAATTTTGGAGTTAGTACACACTGACCTATGTGGACCTATGAGAACACAAAGCTATTATGGTAATAGATATTTCATTTATTTGTTGATGATTATTCAAGAATGATGTCTGTCATGTTTTTGAAGGATAAATCTGAAGCTTTCCAAATGTTTAAATGGTATAAGGAAAGAGTTGAAAAGGAGACTAGAAGACAATTGAAGTGTCTAAGATTTGATAGAGGAGGTGAGTTTACATTTGATGAGTTTACACTTTTCTGCAATGAACATGGAATAAAGAGACAAATGTTTGAATTGAGGACACCACAAAAAAATGGTATAGCAGAGAGAAGAAAGAGATCCATTATTGATTGTGCAAGGACATTGATGATTGAGAAGGGTGTGTCTCAAATAGTTTGGAGAGAAGTAGTCAAAACTCTAGCTTATACACTAAATTGAGTTCAACTAAAGAAAGGCACAAACGAGACTCCATATGAAATCTAGTGTGGTCGCAAATTGAATGTGAGTTATTTCAAAGTATTTGGAAGTAGATGTTACATTCTAAATGATGTTAGAAATGGAAATTTTTATCATAAAGGTGATGAAGGAAAATTCTTAGGATATTCTACAAAGAGCAAGGCTTACAAGTTCTTAAACAAGTCTACTAACAAAATTGTATAAAGTGCAAATGTAAGGATTGATGAATTTGTAGAGAAAAAAGATAAAGAAAACAAAAAGGAACCTGAGGACTATAAAAAATTTGTATATGTTCAACCTAAAGTTCCTGACACCTTACTTGTAGTATAAATTGAGGAGGAAGCTGAACAAAGAAAGCCACCATCGAATGCTGAAAATAAATAATTTCCATAGTCTACCAAGCCTTTTCTAACAAGGTATGTGAGAAGACACCATTCAACGAGAAAAATTATTAGAGACAAGAATGCCAGAGTTACGACAAGAAGTAAGTTAAGAGAAAATACATGTTTAATTTCTAAATTTGAGCCAAGAAAAGTAAGATATGCAAAGGATAATAAAGATTGGGTTAAAGCTATGAAAGAAGAGATAGATCGAATTGAAAAGAGCAACACATGGACTTTGGTACCAAGAAATAAAGATAAAAATGTTATTGGTACTAAGCGGATTTTTAGAAACAGAGCTAGATTGGTTTACAAAGGGTATGCACAAGAAGAAGGTATTGATTATGGTGAGAATTTTGCATTTGTTTCTAGATTAGAAGAAGTTAAGATTCTACTAGCATATGCATCTTATAAAGGATTTAAATTTTGTCAAATGGATGTTAAGTTTACATTTCTTAATTGTATTCTTTAAGAATAAGTCTATGCTGAACAACTTGAAGGATTTGTTGAGAATACTAACAAGGACATGGTATGTAAATTGCACAAGGCACTATATGGTTTGAAACAAGCACCCCAAGCATGGCATGAAAGGTTACATTCATATTTAATTAAGCTTGAATTTCAAAGAACAAGTGACAACAACAATTTGTATATGAAATGTGATAGTAATTATAGGATTTTGATTGCTAAAATATTTTTTGATGACATTATTTTTGGAGGAAATAACACATTATGCAAATATTTTGTTGAGGAGATGAGAAAAGAATTTGAGATGTCCATGATAGGAGAAATAAAATTCTTTATTGGACTACAGATTCAATAAGTCAAAGATGAGATCTACGTCACATAGTTAAAGTACATCAAGGATATCTTAAAGACATTTGGTATGGAAGAATCAAAATTGGTTGGAACACCGATGGCTACTGGTTGCAAATTGTCAAAAGAACATGAGTGAAAGGAAGTGAATGAGACACTCTACTAATCAATGATTGGTAAGCTATAGTATGTTGTACATAGTAGACATCATATTTCTCATGAAGTAGGTATTGTTGCAAGATTTTCTGCCAATCCAAAGGAATCACATATGTCTGCAGTCAAAAGAATATTTAGATATCTGAAAGGTACTGAAGAATTCAATCTACTATACAAGAAAGGAGGAGATTTTGATCTGAGGATTTACACTTATGTTGATTGGGTTGGACACATTGATGATAGGAAAAGCACAAGTGGAGGAGATTTCCTTTTAAGAGAAAGATTAGTGACATGGATGAGTAATACATAGAGTTGTATATCACAATATACAATAGAAGAAGAGTATGTAGGAGCAACTATGAATTGTGAAAATATTGTATGGATCAAACAACTACTTGAAGGTATGCAAGAGGAGATTACCGATCCAGTTACTATTTACTATGATAATACAAGTGATATCAACATATTAAAGAACTTGGTGATGCATTTCAACACCAAGCACATTTCTATCAAGTATCATTACTTGAGAGAACAAGTTCAAGACAAGTATGTGATATTGGTGTATGTGAATTCAAAGGAGCAGATATCAGATATATTCACCAAGTCACTACCGAAGGATGATTTTGAGCATCTTAGAGGTAAATTAAGGGTTCTTCCCCTATCCAATATTCACTAAAGAAAGATGCAAGCTGCATTAATTCAAGGAATCATTAGAATATCTATTTTGTGAGTAGATGCTAGTGTTCACTCTTTAGGTGATGCCTGAAGTTGTGAAAAAAAATCATTTTGTATGAAATGAGATATAAGTACATGCTAGGTATGATCCACTACCTGAACTAAGTTCTGAGGATTATGTATCTTTGGAATTTTTGTTAAAGAGGGAGAATGAGCTATTGATGATTATAAAGAAAGAGGGAGAATGAGTTATTGTTGATGAACACAAAGAAAGAGAATTGAAGATCAAAATTAAAGAAGCAAAGAAAGATGATAAATTTTAGAGGGAGCAAAGGACATATCATAGTGACTGAGAAGAACAATGAGTTACAATTGATAGTGTTGCCATCATCAATTGACAGCGTTGCCATCAATGCCAAAGAGGGAGATTGTTAACTTAAGGGAGATTGTTAACCCCAACTAATGGTGATGGTGATGAAGACCGAGATTAGAGGTATACAAAATTGTAGAAGGATTAGATCAATTGTTATTTTTTCATTGATGTCAAGAAATTGATTTCTAATTTATATTGAGTTAACATATCATTCAGAGTATGATATAAATTGAGTGAGTTAAGGAAAAAGAAGAAGTGAAAAGTTGTGAAGTTGAATAACTTAATTGGGTAGCTAATATAGATTAGACAATGATAAGGTAATAATGGTATAATTGTTTTGTACTTTACATTTGATTATATCAAGTCAGTAAAGGAGATTGGACAAGTGAACAAGTTAGAAAGTTGACAAGGAAAAGGAAACCATTTAGTTACTGAGCAAGAAGAGTCATTCAATAAAAGGAAAGTAAGTTTCGATAAAAGAAAAGTGATTGGGTAAAGAGAAAGGAAGCCAAGACACCAAGTACAAGGATTTAGTTATCGAGTGGAGCAAATAGAATTTCGGTTGAAGGAAAAGAAAGGGCACCGAGAGAGGAAAAAGTATTAAATAAAAGGATCATAATGACATTTAATGAAGAGCCATAGTGATCTAGAAGATTTCAAGGATGATGAAGAGTTAGTTAAAGAAATCTACGATTAAGAAAATTCAAGGTGATGATCTACGGTAAGATTTAAGCGGTAACAAGTGAAGATAAAAGTTTTGAGGTGATGATAAAACATTTTATTGAGTGCCAAGTTCATTGAATCAGTTCAAGAGGATGATCTTTCAGTTGAGAATAATCTGAGGAAAACCTAATCAAGGGTATTGATAGGCAAAATAGAGTCTATATAAAGGATAAAATTCAATGAAAAACAAGCTAGCGAGTTGAAGTGTGGATGTGTAACTGAGTGATGAAGTGAAGAAGAAAAAGGTTGAAATCCAAGTCTATAGTAGAGATTAAGGAAGTGTCGAGGCCAGTGAATAATGAAGGAATGAAGTGAAGACAAAGAGTGCATAAGGGATATGACTAAGCAAGAGGTAGTTGCAAATTTATAGATCAAGTTTTATATTGTTGATTATTAACATTTGTAGTAGGAAAATCTCTTAACTGAGTGTACTTAACAATATTATTGTAAATCCTTGAGAGAAGTGAAATTTTAGAAGAGTGTTTAAAGATATTTAACCAAGCCACTCCTAATAGGGTGAAGATCCTAACAGATCTAAGGCAAATCCTGTAACAGGGTCACATTTAACAATGTGTATTGTAATCTTTAATAGGATTGGCTCTTAACCAAGCATACTTCAAAAGAGTATTTTGATTAGTGGGTGACAATTCCCATAGTGGTTTTTACCAAATTTGGTTTGCACGTTAAATACTAGTGTCAAATGTGTTGAAGGTTTATTGTGCATGTTATTTGTTAATTACTCAATATTGCTGATTAAAAAAGTGTTGTTGGTTACTATTAAAGTTTGTCTTTCCAAGTTGAATTAGAGTTAAAGTTTTTAAGGTTTAAAGAATTACTAATTATTGATTCACCCCCCTCTCAGTAATCCAATAGGATTAAGAGGACTAAGCCTCAACAATCTATTTTATTTGATTTGAGAGGGACTAAGCCTCAATGGTTGATTTGATTTGATTTGGGATTGGTTTGGGATTGACTAGATTAAAGAGGAACTGAGCCTCAAAGTTTGATTTTATTTATAGGTTTGAAACAAACCTAGGTAAAAAAATATGTTGTGATTGTGCAAATAAATTATTGGATTTGATTTAAAATCTTCTCTTATTTGGGTGATAGACTAATGATCCCCAAACAAAAGAGGATAAGATTAAAACTACTAGAGAAAGACTCAATTCTCAAAGTAGCGAGGGGTTAACATTTTCTTTGATTAAAGGTCTATGTGACACTAATGGATTGATTCTTTAAACCTATTGCTTGATTGAGGTGTGATGGATGGATTGGTTTGATCTTGATTTGAAGTCCAAGGTTTTGATTAATGCTCCTAATGTTTTGAAATGTGAGGGAATAAAGATATGAGTAAAGATGAGGGAATGACAAGTGATTGAAGAATTTTGAAGGTCAATGATACTTAATCATAAGATTACCAAGTGACAAAGGACAAGTTCACTTTGTTCTTGGCAACAAAATTAGTAACCTAGTTGTTATAATTGATCTTATAAAAAATTTCACTGGCTTCTAGAGTCTTTTGGATATATTTAGAATAGGATTTTTTGACTCTAGCCTTTTTATCAATGATATTATTTTCTTTATAGACTTGGGAAACTAGAAGATTTACCTTCTTATGTTTCACACTATCAGTCATGGCTTAAAGAGAAGAAACCATGATGTACATTTTAGAATGTGATGACAAAATCAGAAAGGCAATATCTTGAATGTGATTGGAAAGATCTAATTGTTTGTCCCAAAGGATGTCCTTGTCAAGAACTGATTGCATACATCAAACATTTGGATTACAAGCACATTTGTCAAAAAAAATCCTACAAGGGACAAAGCAACCTTGTAGGATTCAAGTGTATGAGATTGTTCTGCAATGAAAAGTAACAAGCACACCTTTTATCTCTTGAAGGAAATTGGATGAGACTTACAATATTTTCTCATTGATTTAGGAAGAAACCCAACAACTCCTCAGAATATAGTCATCACCAAGCACAAAAAGGCTCCAACCATGATGTCGTATTATCAAAGTGTTAATGTGGATGGGGGCTCAATATGGTGAGTGTCTTGGAGTGATTACTATTCTCCTTGCATGAAAATTATTAGCCTCTCAGAGGTGAACTAAGTGTCCACTAATCTACATCTTTTAGTCAAGGCATTCATTTATAATTATCCCCTATAGTCTCGACTTGCAAGATTGAGGCCTATAGCCCTACAAGTACTCCAACCAATGTAGTCCCACAAGAAGGATTGAGGCCGATCAACCCTACAAATGATAAAGCATATGTAAAGACAAGAGTATAAACATAGAACTAATCATGTCTTCCAATAATTTAATCTCAAGGAAGAATATATTTATAGTTGGTGTCTTCTTTTCCCCACTTTGAGTCATTTGTAGGAGATTGTTTTCCTCAATTGACATGCTCTCTAAAGGTTTAGTGAAAAAGCATGTGGATTGTCCATGGAAGGAGTCTGGATTTCTATTTTTCCCCCAAGGGGAAAATAGCATACTCTCATATCCAACGAGGTTTTCTCCTATACACCAATTAAGAAATACTAACCCAACTCAAGTCAACCCTCATGTCGAATCCTCACATCCCCCAACCTCCAAATCTCATGTTGTCCTTAAATTTTCTTACATTCTTCTTACACACTCCACCAATCTCTTACACTTTGTCCCCTCTCACATCTCCCAAAATGGTAACATTCCCCTATTCTTCCAAGGCTCTCTTCTTGTGACATTACCTATTGAAATTATAATGAATATATCATTGTAATTACCCTTTAGCATGTAAAGATCACTGACCCAATTCTTCCATAGATCTTCCATGATAAAAATATGTCCACAAAGTAGAAATGCTAACTCCTCAAGACTTTAAACAATACATACATTAGGGTGTGCCAATTCCTTCTCTACTTCCTTCACACCTCATTGCAAAAAATATAACCTAGGAATCAACAAGATCTATAACTCTATCATATTAGCCATCCTTTTGTCTTGCTAAAATCTACATGGTTTCATATTTTGGTGAATAGAGTTAACTTTGACACCAAATAAAGTAGCTTGATCAGTCATGGGATCAAATTTTGCAACTAGTAGTCTCAACTCCTGTTGGGCATCACATCTATGCTTCTCTAGATCATTTAAGAAGTGTTGAATATTAGATATAGACTTCAAGATCTTACCTCCTCCAACCAGTCCACTCTTCACTTGATTGACAACTAATGTAAGTGAGTTCATATCAATGAAAATAGATTGTGCCAAATTCTATGTTCTTTTCTCCTCAAAATCCTTTTCTGCCTTGTATATTGTAGCATCTTGCAAGTTTTTCATTTATTCACCTATGATAATAAGTAAATGTGCCAATTTCTCAATTGGTGTAGCTAATTCATCATATTTTACTTCACTTAGCAAATCAGCTAGCACGTTTCTAGCAGTGAGAACCACCTGCGCTTCTTGCTATTGGAAACTACAATTGAAACAATTGTTATATTGTCATTGATGTCAAACATTAATTTGTGAGATAGTTACTATCTAGTAATGTACCATATCTTTTGATTGATGAAGAATATTTGAAAAGAGGAGATAACAAGAGGACCTAGTGAAAGGTTGAATTTTGAGAAACTATAATGGGTAGTTGATTAGTTGGCACATTGGCAAGGTAATGTGTTTTTTTTTCTATAACACTAAGTGAAGAAGTTAGTTACTTTAAAGTATAGAATAAATGAGGAAATAAAGTCTGGAAGCATAGGCTTAATTGAGAAAAAGAGAATAAATTTAGTTTAAGCCGTGTGATGCTAGTGTCGACCGAGTGCTAGTATAAGTTGAGAAAATTTTAGTGTCAATCGAGCATCAGTAGTTGCCGAGTATTAGAGAATTAACCGATCGAAGATAGTGTTTACCGAGAAGAACAATTTTAGCGATGACCAAGTTATCCAGTGATGACCGAGTTATCTAGTGATGACTCCTCAAATGAGGAATATGATGAGAATTATGAACCAGAAGATAATTCCTCTAAAGAAGAGGAAGATATGGTTACAACTACATCCCTTGTAGTTAAAAATAAAAGTCAAAAGTCAGCACAAAAACCTCCTAAGGAAATGCTTATTCAACCATCAAAGAAATCCCTTGCTAAGAAAATTGAAAAAGAAAAGGGGAAATCATCAAGAAAGGGAAAGATTAAGATTAAAATAGACCAAAAACCTAGACCTAGGATATGCTAAGAGAAAGAATACTAAATAAACCCTTACCCCTTTACTTAAGTGTAGTAAGAAACAAAGATCTCTTAAATAGGAAAAACAAGATGAGACTGAAACCCCTAAAAAGATGATAAAGAAGGATAAATAAATTGAGATACATTTTGAGCCTAGTACAAATATTGTTTCTAAAGTTGATAATAAATTAAAACCCCCTTGTTCTAGGGTTCGTACAAAAGAAAATTCACCCTTAGTATTAAAAAGGAAACACATACAATCTCCTAATTCTATCTCAGTTCTAGAAAAACCCACACCAATCATATATTTCTCCATATACTTAGGAGTTTTGGCTACTAAAACAGAAGAAAAATAGTCTATTTAAAGAACTAATCAAAGATTTGGGCAGCTCCAAATTGTTGGGAAAAGGAAATCAAAGAAAATGAATGAGCCTATAATTTATGTTCCCATTGGTGGAGAAGAACAAGAAGAGAAGAGGGATGAAGAATTAGTGCCAACATAATTCAAATATGAGGAAATAGAGTATGAAATGCCTAGAATGGGATAGGAGGAGGTTTTGAATAATGAGGAAGTTTTTAGTAAACAAGGAGCACATAAGATGACATAAAAAGAAAATATGTAAGGATGCCTAGATCAACTTGTGGAGATGGATCAAAATGTGGAGAAAGAAAGAAATCTTGACAAACTTGCTAAGCTAGTCACTCAAGAGACTTAGGGTGTTATTGAATACATTGTTGGAGAAATCCCTAACAAAGGTAAGTCTTAAATACTTCCTCCTATATTTGGCCTTTGGTGACACTTCACTTGTGGGAAAAAGTTCAACAATTAAAACAACAAAAAATTTAATGGAATAGAGAAAAAGAAAGCATGAAGCTTCAGTTTGAAAAAGAAATTGAAAACAAGGACATAGAGCTAAAGAGGTTGAATGCAAAGGTAGAATGAGTGGGTAACTTTGTTCCACAAAATATTAATTGTAGACCGCCTACTAGACTATATACTTTGTATCTTAAAGAAAGGTTCCTAAGTTTTTAGTTCATGCAAATATATTACAATCTACCTTTTTCTATGATTAATCCTAAGGAGTATTTTGCTATTTTTCAAAATTCTCCAATTAAATTGCTAAATGTGATGTTTGATTTATTTGTATAATCTAGTAATTTCTTATAGTCCAGATTGGAATTTCTTATTATATGTTGGCGATCTTCAAGTAAGGGTGTGTGGTTAAAAATTGGTACTCAAATTGAGGAAAAAACAACACACAATAATCCATTAGCTCAAGAATTTAGCTATAGGAGGACATATCAAATGACCCAACTAAATCCTCAAAAGAGGCTTATTGCTTCCTAGTTGAAGTGAGTTTAATCCTTCTCATGATGCTGATCAAATTGGAATAGAGGATTAGTGACTTGACTAGTCCAAAATAGAAGATTAAATTGCAAATGCAAAGTTATAATGAACTAGATTTAAATATTTAAGATAGAATGAGAGATTTAAGCTATAATGTATGCAAAACAACTAGGTTTCTAGAATGATAATGCAAGAGATTATGCTATAAAACAATGAAAGAAAGAAAACTATATTAACAATGCAAGATTATACTACGACTGAAGTAAAATAAGAATGAGAGAGATCTATAAGCATGTAAATGAAAGAAACTAAGATCTAGGAATCAAAACAACAAGATTACTATAAAAAAGAAAGAAAGTAAGATGCTTGAAAGACTAAGATGATCTAGATGCAAGATAACAAGATTAGGACCCTTGAGCCAGGGAAGAGCTTCCTTTTAAAGGAATTGCCTCAAGAATGGAGGGTGGAGATTAAGAGGAAAAACAATGTGTGATTGAGATGATGAGGCAAAAGGAGAGTGAAGGAGATGCAAGGTTAGGTAGAGATGAGTGGTAAGGATTAAGAGGCAAAAGATGTTAGGTAAGATTAAAAAAAAAACAATTTTGAAAGAACAAATTCCATTTAATTTCTAATTAATCAGGATTAAGTATGTGCACACATGTGAATGTGTTCTTTTAATAAAAATGTAGAAAATTTATATTAAAAGCAATATTATAGAAATTAAACAAATATGAAAGCACTAGAAATTAGACCATAGTATAAGCTTGATATAAAATTTTGATTTTTGATTTAATTAGGCCAAGGGGGATTTTTAGGCTTACTCTACATAATTATGTCTGTAAATATGCCTTTGAGGTTTAGGATTTTATTTGTGGCAATTTGATCGAAATTAGGGGCTTAGGTTCTACTAGAAAATTTTTAGGTGATTACATTTGCCCCTCTTTGAATCGATGTGCAAACAACATGTTGATTCAAATAATAGATTGTAGATAAGGAACTAAGTTTGAACTTGATCGAACGAAGATTGATAAGAGATATCAGCTCCGTAGTTGATTTAGCAAAGACTGACAATTAAGACAAGAGTATCTAGCCTGATATGAAGTGATGCAACTGAATATCTATCTAGAGATTTTTGAGATAGCTACCTCAAAAAATATTCTAAAGAAGCTAATCACCCGATCTAGAGACAATACCACATTGATATGAGTCCTAATGAACCTGATATGCCTCGAGAACAATGTCAAATTGATATGGGTCATGATGAACCTACCATGCCCTAAGAGATTGAAAAGATGTCTATCTCAATGAAATGATATGATGCGATGAGAAAAATATTTCAGAAAGGAGATGTGGAGAATATCAAGTCGAGATTCCCTGAGTGATGATGTTTTAGTCACTAATTGAATTGATCGATAAATATTTGCTTCAATTGCTAGATTTTCAGATTAGGAGATTTGATTGAAGAAGATTTGTTGAAATCATTCCTATTAGGACCAATTACAACAACCGTTTTGGGGTTACACCAGTTTAAGAGTATTTGCAACTTGGTTAAGAGATTTGAAGACTTGTTAAAGTCTATGTTATTATGATATTTCAAAATAAAGCTAATGAGTCACCCTATTAAAGGATTTATCCTTTAGATCCTATTAAAGATCTTGATCACCCTGTTAGGAGTGACCCCATTAAAGGATTTAGCTTGCTAATTTGTTAGAATCAACAAGTGAATAATGATTTGATATTTGTACTCAATGCATGATAGATCCAATGAATTCCAGATCAACTGTGTTACTCATAGAACTTATATTCCTCTATACTATCTCCAACAATAATCACATGCCATCTTACATCATCTTACATCATTGCAACAACCATTTATATACTTGTTCTAGGTTAGTGCTAGAACCCAAAAACATTTTATAATTCAGAACTTAAATCCAAGTTAAACTTATGAGAAAATGTGCCAAAAACAAAATTTAACATCCTTGATGTCAGCCCAAAGCTTTAAATATTGAAAACATATCGTCCAACCACTAAGATTTGACTGCAACATTGATCTAACCAACTGTGTCCATTGGTTCACTGTTCTAACTTCTAGTTCCACTTCAATCTTCAATAACTTTAGAAATACTCCAAGATATCTTATGCGATCATAGAAATAGATAGATATAACTTTGTAGATGTAAAATCTATGACCACACACCTTAACTCGATTTCTTGTTGCACATCTGATTGACTATTCATTGCACACTATCTTTTTCCCGTTTGACTAAACACTTAAATATTTCATCACATTGATATATACCTCCATCGGTAACACTTATTTGTTTCCTTCAATGAATTATTTGTTATAAATTCCATCACCACAATATATTTCCATGATCAAAGACATCAAAATCTTCATCAAATGCCAATGATCTCCCCCTTTGGCATTGATGGCAACACTAATAAATTTACAAAGTGTCTAACCAATGCATAACCAATACATAATAAATCCCCCTAGGAGATACATACATGTAAACTAATCCCTTCACTCATTACATGTCATTACATACATATTCTTTGCCAAATTTACTACACTACTTCCCCTTTGACAACAATGACAAAATAATTACAAAAGTAGAAAAAATAATTTATGTAGAGTAGCATAACCTATTGACATTCTAATGAAGATATCATTGTAATTACCCTTTAGCATGTAAATATCATTGACCCAATTCTTCCATTGATCTTCCATGATAAAAATATGTCCACAAAGTAGAAATGCTAACTCCTCAAGACTTTAAAAAATACATACATTAGGGTGTGCCAATTCCTTCTCTACTTCCTTCACACCTCGTTGCAAAAAATATAACCTGGAAATTGACAAGATCTATAACTCTATCAGATTAGGCATCCTTTTGTCTTGCTAAACTCTACATGATTTCAGATTTTGGTGAATAGAGTTAACTTTGACACCAAAGAAAGTAGCTTGATTGAAAATAAATGTAAGTGAGTTCTTATCAATGAAAATAGATTGTGCCAAATTCTATGTTCTTTTCTCCTCAAACTCCTTTTCTGCCTTGTATATTGTAGCATCTTCCAAATTTTTCATTTATTCACCTATGATAATAACTAAATGTTCCAATTTCTCAATTGGTGTAGCGAATTCATCATATTCTACTTCACTTAGAAAATCAGCTAGCATGTCTCTAGCAGTGAGAATCACTAGAGCTTCTTGCTATTGGAAACTACAATTGAAACAATTGTTATATTGTCATTGATGTCAAACCTTAATTGGTGAGATAGTTGCTATCTAGTAATGTACCATATCTTTTGATTGATGAAGAGGATTTGAAAAGAGGAGATAACAAGAGGACCTAGTGAAAGGTTGAGTTATGAGAAACTACAATGGGTACTTGATTAGTTGGCACATTGGCAAGGTAATGTGTTATTTATCTATAACACTAAGTGAAGAAGTCAGTTACTTTAAAATATAGAAGAAATGAGGAAATAAAGTCTGGAAGCATAGGCTTAACTAAGCAAAAGAGAATAAATTCAATTTAAGTTGAGTGATGCTAGTGTCGACCGAGTGCCAGTATAAGCCGATAAAATTTTAGTGTCGATCGAGCATCAGTAGTTGCCGAGTATCAGAGAATTAACCGATCGAAGATAGTGTTTACCGAGAAGAACAATTTTAGCGATGACCAAGTTATCCAATGATGACTGAGTAGATGAACACAATATTGATTGATTGCTAGTAATTTATAGTTTGTGAAGGAATTGAGATTCCCAGCCGACATAGTTGAATTCTTGGGATATGTAAAATGCATTGAAGATAAAGATGAATGACTTGGAGCATTTGATGCATGGTAAACCATTTTCTTATGGATTCAAGGAGAAGTTTTGTGAAGTATCTAGAAGGATAAGGAGAACAAAGTGATGGAAGGATATGATGAATCTGACCTAAACCTAAGATCTATGAAAGAGATTAAGCGACAAAAGATAAAGCTACCTAATCAAGGAGGTATAAGGATGACCTAGTTGTGGGTTATGTAGAGAGAGGAAGAGGTTGATGTTATTGATTGGTGAACCTAAGAAGAAGGTTGAGAAGAGCTGAACAAAGTTGATGTGATTTCTTGAAGGGATTTAAGAGTAGATCAGAGATGGAGATGATAATGAAGGCCAGTTAGTAAATCAACATATGAGATTATTGGATCTATATTTGCAAAGCGAGTTGTATATTTCAGATCAAAACCTACTGTTACTTTCTAACCACTGTATTAGTTAAAATCCTTTAATCAAGGTTGACCTAACAATCATTTTTAAACCCTTTAATCAAGGTAACATTCTAATGGGATGTTCTTATATCCTCTAACCAGGCCACTCCTAACAGGGTGATTAAATCTTTTAACAGGGTCACACCTAATAGTGTGTATTGTAAACTTTAACAAGTTTGGCTCCTTACAGAGCTCACTTTCAAAGAGTGAAAATTTGGTAGGATGTTACTGGTGGTTTTTCCCATATTGGGTTTCCACGTTAAATCCTGGTGTCGTACTTGTGTGAATGTTATTTGATGTGTTATCTTGTTAAGAGTTTTATATTCTGCAAGTCTATTACTTTTGGACAGTGGACTACAAGTTTTATGTTACTGATTATATTCTATAGAGACTGAGTGAATTGGTGAATAGATCTAAGTTGGTTGAAGTGTTGAAAAGTTTAATTGGTATAGCTGGACCTGAGGATAACTGATTCACCCCCCTCTTAGTTATTCTAAAATCATTCTAACAATCGGTATCAGAGCTTGTGGTGCTTGTAAGGAAAAATTTTAAAGGTACTTGAAGCTAATGATCAAGATGTACAAAAAGGAGGTACCAAATTTGAACAAAGAGAACTTCCCTACATGGCAGAGTTTGATGAAGTTACACCTAGTCGGTATTGGTGATTCAAAAAAATACTATGTGGAACATGATTATGTACCAGTTGTTGCACCTATGACAACTAAGGAGATGAAGGAAAAACAAGAACACAATTAGGCAATGTTGGAGATTGCATTAGCCCTAAGTTATCCTAAATTTTAAGACATCAAATATTGTACTAATGTAAAGAAAATGCGGGACACACTAGCAACTATATATGGTGGAGACACAAATATATTGAGAGCCAAATCTAAAAGCTTGAGAGGCAAGTTTGATGAAATGAGAATGTTAGAAGGTGAAACCATTGTTCAATTTTGTGCCAGAGTTAAAGAAGTAGTGAATGCTATTAGAAGAGCTAATGGAAATATTGATGATGAAAATGTTATTAGCAAAGTTTTGAGAACCCTACTTCCTATTTATGCTATTAGAGTTTCTACAATACAAGAACTAAGAGGTGCTCCTAGTAACAACCTAACCTTGGAAGGTATTGTTGGTAGGCTTACTACTTTTGAGTTGTCAAATTTTGATAATTTCACTACTCATAATATTAAATCTGCATTCAAGTCTCAAATGGTTTTTCATAAGACTAAGAAAGGAAACGAAAGATGTGTGAACATTGACAATGACAGTGACAATGAAACTTCTAATGATGATTTTGATGATCTTGAGGCACTTATGGCTAGAAGGCTACTGAGAGGAAAATGAAAATTTAAAGGTAAACTTCCTATAATATATTTTTCATGTAACAAAGTTGTCCATATTGCAACAAGATGCCCTGACAAGAATGACAAGGATGAAAGAAGGGAAAGCAAGTATAAAGACAAAAGGAATGAAAAAGATCACAGAAGATATAACGAATACAAGGATAAATTAAAGAAGTCTTGTTATATTGTTGAAGAAGAAACTGATAGTGAATCTGGTGAATCTAATGATTGTAATGTAGAAGTTGTTTATGTTGCTATGAAAGATGATCCTGATGAAGATGAGAAAACTACACTTATTTCATATGTGAGTAAAGGTGATAGATTGATAATTGATAGTGGTTTCTCACATCACATGAATGGTGATAAAAGTAAGTTTGAAACCCTAAATCACTACAAAGGTAGGAGTGTTAAGTTTGGTAATGATGCACCATGTCTTGTGAAGGGTAAAGGATCAATAAGATTGACTGGTAAGATCAGATGTGACAATGCTTATTGGGTTGAAGGTATTAACTATAATTTGTTGAGTATTGCACTATATGCACCCTAAAATGGTCACCTAGACCTTGGGCCCCCATCCAACAATTTATCAAATCCCTGAATTAGTATTTTCAAAAATCAACATTTTTCAAATTATATCAATTTCCTTGATCAAATCCTGGTTTTATCATTTATTCGATTATTTTCCATGGGCTAACCATTTTTATCCTAAGTCTTTATTTATTAAAAAGGAATTTCCTCCCCTTTTATTAAATAAAAGCCCCTACTTTTCCTCTTATCCTAAGTTGCACAAATAAAGCATTATTCTTATTTTATAAAAAGAAGAAAAACACTTTTTGTCTCATATGGATACAAAAGTCAACTCTTAGTTTCTCATTGGAGGAGATTTGTGCACATGGATTGCTTCTCTTTCAAGCTCCATCCTTGATTAAATCTTTTGCCTCTTAATCTCCATGGTCCATTCCTTTTCAATTCCTTTAAAAGGAGGGCTCTTTTCTCATTCTAGGATCCCAACTTTGAATACTAATCTTATGCTACATGATTTCTTGGAGATTTTGGAGCTTTGGAGATCTTCATGCATTTAGCTTTCATTCTTGCATTCTTAGCTTAAGCTTTCATGACATCTAGCTTAGTTTCTTTTATGCTCTAGATTAGCTCACATAGCTTAATTAGAAAGGATTTGTAATAATTTCCTTTCATAGCTTAGCTTGCATCTTCATTCTTAGAATAGTTGCATTGCATTTTCGTTATTGATTCTTGAAGATATTGGCATTCTTTCCCTTGTCTCTTTTAATCTCCCATTGTGTGGTTTACTAGCAAGGTTGCATGCTTCAATAGCTCTAGCTGAGAGCACCATCAATATCCTTGTGACTCCATGCCTAGGGAGCTTTAGGTCACTTTCTCAAGGTTTCCCATTCATGGATTCTCTTGGAAGTAATGACTTAGAGAAGTGCACTATTTAGTGTGTACATTTTTGGTGCCCACTGTGGGATAGAACATTCTTTTTTTGTCCTTCTTTTAATGCATTTACATCATTTTTTCGTCATCATTTTAACTTACTGTTTTGGCTCTTTATTTTTTTGACAGAATTATCATGTGATAGTGTTTCAGTGTTGTACAATAGTTTCTTGTATATCAGTGTGATACTTTACCTGTTAAAGTATCACGTGCCTTGGCAGATTCTATCGCATTGTTGTTTCATTCTTTGTTGCATGTAGGTATCAGGAACTATCGCATAGAGATAAAGTATTGCAACAGTATATAACGAAGTATTGCATGATTCTTTCTCTGACAGAAATATTGCCTAGGCCTAGCAGTGAGTAATTTTTGACATTTCTTTGCAAGATTTGATCTATTTGATTTGAATTTCTGATTTGTTATGGTAGAACAGAGTTTGATTTGCAGATTTTATTTGGTTTTGATGTGCTAACCCTTTTAGGGCTAACAAGTTATGCTTGTAGGTTCTCTCATTGCTAAATATTTTCTTAAAAGAATGCATGTCAATGCTCCAAATGCACAAGGGCTACTAATGGTTTTTGTAGGCCTGCCCAAAGCATAAAAACCAATGAAGTGCTTGTTTAATTGCTTTCTTTTTTTGAGTGCGGCATATACTAGTTTTTTTTCATAGACACTTAATATCTTGTTGTAGGAATGTTTGGGTGGTAGGAGAGTATGCTCTTCACCCTTGTGGTGAAACATAAATCTTGACCCATCTTTAAATTTTGAAACCAAGAAGGTAATTGAACCTTTGCTTGGTGTGTTTTGGAGAAATTTTTGAGCTAGGAGAATATGCTCTTCACCCTTGAGGTGAGACAGAAATCCTGAAACTCAAAGGTTGATCCACTCTTTGTTTAGTTTTAGAATCCTTTAGCAGGCCTGCTCTTGAGCAATCAAGAGGAATGACCCAAGTGGGGACAAGATTTTTGCTGGCTATTTCAACCCACTATAAAATCAAGGCTATCAAGGACACAAAACCTTGGTAGACGTAGTACTTGTCTTCACTTGATGTGAGTACTTGTGGGATTGTGACCATGAGGAAAATGTTGAGCAAGAATGCTTAAGGTACTCTTGTGGCCGTGAGGTTCGTTACTTGCCACAAGGTAAGGAGTACCTTTGGGGAGTAAGAGGGGTATTACGAACGAAATCCCTTACTAAGAACCATAGATAGAAGCCACCCTATTTTTCCACTTAGCTTCTTGGTGCAAGGATTGATCCTAGTGGACTAACCCAGATCACCCCAAGATTACTCACCATCTGTGTTCCTTTGGTTGTGTCATTGGCACTTCCACGACAAAGCCAATATCTATTGTGGGTAACCACTTTGTGTGAGGCAATGAGACATCAAGTGTGGGCCAAGTTGTTAAGTATTGAGCCATTGTCTTTTTAGGCTAGTAAGTGCTTGAAGTGTTCTCATTGTGATCTACCTATGTAAACGTTCTCAAATATCAAACATCATAGTAGTATTCATAGGATTTTATTGCTTTGATATCACAATTGCTTGTCTTGGCAAGGTTTCTTTTTCCTTGTGTAAGTGTTTTATGACATGTTTGATCACCTACTGTTTGCAAACTTGTTTGATTACTACTAGTACTATGCTTGAAATTGAAAAATCTGACCTTCAAACTAAAATTTTGACCAAATTGCCCTTAAAACTGAAATTTTTAGCACTCACTGGTCAAGAGTCGTACGATTCTAAAACTTTATCACACATTGTTCTGAGATTTATCGTGTGATAGTTTGTTCCTGCAAAACTATCGCACTACTTGCCTGGAAAGTATCGCATAGGCTACCTAGAAACTGTCACATTGCTTAGTGCGAAATATCATTTGGTCAAATTGTATCGCACTATTTTCCTGGAAACTGTCATACAGAGTCTTTTTGTTGTCTGTCTGGTTTATGCAATTTTCAGTCTTTCCTTAGTTGACCAAATTTTAGTAGGTGACTTACTTTGCCGCTAGAAATCTGTTTGTACCTTGGGTTCCTATTTTTAGACCCCTTGAATTAGTGTTTTTTAATTTTACAAAGTAGTCTTGCTTGACATCGATAAGTTAGGAATTATCCTTGTTGAAAAAGTACACCTTTAGATTCTTTGGTAACACACTTGGAGAGTTTTAGTACTCTTTTGTCCAAATCACTTCCATCAAAATTCAGTTTCAATTTCAAATATATTTGGGTAAATCCATCCTCTTGGTCCATATGTGTTAGGATACTTATCCTTTTATTATACACCTCTGTGGAAGTGTTGGTTTACACCTTTTGTAGCTTTTTATCTTACCATCTCTTTTTGGACAATTGAACACTTTTACTATCCTAGTTTGGTATTGACGTTTCATAGGGCCATCTTATCACCAAGGGTCTTTTTATTTCATGTCGATTACGATAAGGTACCAAGTTAGTCAAGGAAAATGACCTCAAGTTGTCTTTGATCAGTTACCCTTAGTCCAAACTCGTCAAAAGTGAAAGGGAAAGAAACCCATCTTTGATCAATCACCTAGGAGCGAGTCTGAAGCTTGGTTTGACCCAAAGAGCAATCCTAGTGAGTTGAGTACCTCTTTAGCACCTTCTCAATAAGATATGGACATGAGCTACACCATGACTAGAAAGGAGAGAGAAGCGATGGATCAAAATCTTGATGACATTTTCCAAAGACATAGGGATAACATGCTGTTTGGTGATGACAATCAACCTGAATCACCTCCTATTAACTCAAGATATTTAGACACCCATCAAAGAGCTGAAAGACATTATGGATGAGCTCACCAAGATACACAGTCACAACATGAAGACCAAAACAATGAATCTGGTGATGCTCATGTGAATGCAACATTTACTAATGACTTGTTTAAACATTCAAGACCTAACTCTCTACTCAAAACAACCTCAAGATATGCAAATGAAATGCTTAAAAGGATTGAGGGTGAAAATAAATCCTTTTTGGATGAACAAGCCACTAAAGAAGAAATGTTTAGACACCTAGAGGTGGAACAACAAGCCTTGTTAGAGTTGAAAAGAAAAGCATTCCAAGAGGAACAAGATAGGCTTTTAGCCCAACAACTCAATGACCAATTCAACAGTAGGGGTACCAACAGTGGAAACAACTCTCCACCATCTACTCCCTCAAGAACCCCAAGAAGTCGAAGGTGGTCAAGGACCCCTTCAAGATCTCCTAGTCCTAGAGGAAGGAGGATTTTACAACATAGGAGACAAACACCTCCTAGGAACTCAAGACAACCCTCCCAACAAGTTCACCATGGCTCTCAACATGGAGGAAGTAGTGCAAGTTTTGATGATCAAGATTTTATGAGGATGAAACAAGAACCACTATTCCAACAATATGCAAAGAAGTATCTTAATCAAAAAAAGGATAGGTTCCTAGAGAGCTTGATTAACAAGGGTGCCAGAGTCCCTTACAACTTTGATGTGGATAGAAGAATCAAGAAACAAGCACCCTCTCAAGAAGAGGATATCAAGCAAATCAAGTGTATGATGGAAAAGGTGTTGGCACCTAAAATTTCATTTTCACTTGATGCTATTTGTCCCAATCCTTTCGACAGAAGTGTGACTATGACAGATTTTCCTAGGAAAGTTGAAATCCCCCAGTATGACAAGTATGACAACAATGGTGACCCACATGATCATGTGCATCAGTTCTACATCATGAGTTTTGAGTTCCACCAAGATGACACCTATCTTATGAGATTATTTCCAAGGAGTCTCAAGGGCCAAGCCATGGAGTGGTTTACCAACATAACCCCTCCCATCAAAACTTTCAAGGAACTTATCCATAGATTTGTTCAACATTTTGCATACAACTTGTCAAGATCAGTCACTATGTTAGACTTGTGCAATTTGAAACAAAACCAAGGGGAATCCTTTGTTACCTTCTTACAAAGATGGAGATGATTGTGCTCTTGCTATTCTAGGACTATCCCTGAGCATGAAAGGATTGATATCATTGTTAGCAATTTCGTGCCTGAAATGTGGTATGAGGTTCGGAAGATGGTCTTTGATTCCTTCGACACTATGGTCAAAACCGCATGTTGAATTGAGGATGTATTGAAAGAGCAAGGCATTTTGACCAAACATAGCAATAACAATAATGGTCAGAATACTAACAATGCTAATAAGGACAAAGGCAAACACTCACACTGGAACAAGAATAAGCAAGTAGTCAATGATGGAGTTGTGGACTCTTTCCAACCCAAGGATCAAGGAGTCCTCCATTTATCTAGTGTAGTCCAAGCTATGAAGCTCAACACATCCTCCAACCAACAAGAGCATAAACCAAAGTATCAGGATAAGCCTAAGAAGGAGAGATGAAAATTTTCTAAATTGGGTGACTCCTATGAGGATGTTTTCAAGATGCTTATTGCTAATAACCTTGCACAACCGCAAGATCCAACAAATTTCCGTATACCTGACATTAAGCCACATTGGTGGAATGAAAAATCTTTCTGCAAATTCCATAATGGCATTGGCCATGACATCAAACATTGTCGAAAACTTAAACACCTTATTCAAGATCTTATTGAAAGTGGAAAATTTCAGATTGATGGGTTGAATACCAATGCAGACCATAATGCATTCAAGGAGCCTTTGCCCAAATATGAAAAGGGGGAAACTTCTAAACCTAAGAATGGAAAGGCCAAAATCAACTATACCTACACAGGTGCAAAAAATGTGGTCAATATGCTTGAGATTCTTGAGGAAAGTGTCAACATGATGAGAGACAAAGATCCTTATGGTTGTGATGTGGGCTCTCCTCCTATATTTGATGAAAAACCTATGGTGGTGCTTAGGGGTCCTCACTCTCAAAGGTCATCCCAAGCTCTCAACGCTATCACTAGAAGCCAAAGTCAAGGTCCTATGGTTATTAGAGGTCCTATTTCCAACCAGTCCAACAAACCCAAGCAAGTGACATCTAAGAATGTCACTGCCAAATCAGTAGTCAACCCTGAAATGAGCTATAATATTTTTGACCAGTTACATAGAACGCCAGCTCAAATCTCAATCTTTGAAATCTTGGAATTGTCTCCAAGACATAAGCGTATCCTTGAGGATGCTTTGCATGTAGCCAATGTTCCTAACAACATAGATGTTGACCAATTCTAGAACATGGTTAACCACCTTGCCAGCCCTCATTACCTAATATTGTCAGAAGAAGATGACAAATCTTTGAGCCATCCACATAATCTTGCCCTTCATATCAAAGTCATGATTCACAAGACTTGTGTCAGGCGTGTGTTGATTGATGGGGGTGCTGGGCTCAACATTTGTTCTTTGAGTCTGTTGAAGATACTAGGTTATTCTGAGCAAGTTATTGATACCCAGAAGAAAATTAACATTAAAGCCTATGATGAGGTAGAGAGAAGCTCCAAGGGCTTGGCCATCCTTCCTATCAGGGTTGGCCCTATTGAAAAGGACATTTTGTTCCAAATTGTTGATGCTGGTCCTTTAGCATATAATATCTTACTTGGTAGACCGTGGATCCATGACATGCAAGCGGTGCCATCCACCTACCACCAATGTGTTAAGTTACCCTATAATGGAGTAGAATTCTATATACCTGGGGATAGCACATTATCTATAAATGCAATTTCAGCAGGAACTCATGTTCCTCTCAACAGAGAAGCAGAGGATTTTGATGCAACTCTAGCACAATGCAAGGATAAGTTCAAGTCCATAGACCTTGGTATGGGGGGTATCAAATTAACTCCTTTAAAAAACTACCAATCTCACCTAGGTCCTATGGTAAACCTTCACAAGAGATGCATCCATCATCTTTAGCCATGACTCTATTTGGTACATTTGTAGAATCCTCAGTGCCTATCTAGGATGAAAAAGAAGAGGTGGCTATCAAGGACTGGATCTATAGAGTAGACAAATACATGCATAATGAAAACTTCTCTCCCTCTCCTAAGACATATGGAAGAGGGTACACTCTTGTCAAAAATATGGGCTATCTAGGTCATGGTCCTCTTAGTCGCAGATTAGACGCTAGAGCCGAACCACTCGATCATGCTCTTTTTGGACGCAGGTCTAAAAAAATGGTTGGCCTAGGTTTTGAAAGTCATAACAAGAAAATTTCTCCTATCCTTGCTATGACGGATAGTGATGATGAATCAAACTACATACCCAATTTCCAAAATCAACAAGATAGGTGTGAAGATTGGGTCCCTTCCACCAATCTCCTTTGGGGAGATTCAGATACTCCAGTTGCCAATCCAACAGTTTTAGACCTAGAACAAGAAGAATCCACTATTGAAGATCATGTTGAGGATCCTATTCAAGAACATCAATACAAAAATGGCATTCAAGAAGGTGTTACCCTTGGTGACATAAAAGCCTCTACCTCAAGGCCTCTAAAATATGCTCGGTGTAAACATCTCAGCCAGGATTTAGATAAAGAGTCACATGAGTATGAATGGGAATCTCTCTCTGATTGTTCTATAGTTGACATGGACATTGATGTTGTCCATACATATGGTTCCCAACCTGAGGTAGCTAATGAGTCTAGTGTAGGATTAGTGGATTCAAATCTACAAGTCACTTTAGTGGATGATGCTTCACTTGGTAGGATAAATCCTAATTTGAGTACCTTAGAGGGATACTTGATAGACCCTAATTCTACAATCACTAGAGATGATACCATTCGCATACACAACATTGAACTCGTCATTGACCTACCCCTTTCCAATCCTCACCTAATTGATTGGTCTCAGCGCTATCAAGAGCCTCAGCTCCTAACTTTCCAAAATGACTATGAGATAGCATGTTACCTAAATGCCCTTGAACCTGTAGTCTCTTCCACCAGCAAACCAACTACAAGCATGATGGAACCAGATATCAAGTACCTTAGTCACAAAATGAAAAGAAAAGAAAAAAAGAATAAGAGTTCTGATGGCGAAAACCACTGTGTGGCAGTGTTAGAACCTAAAAAAGTAAAAATAAAGGACGTATCCAAGGGTGAAAACCTCTCCAAGGCACCTAAGGATGAGGTACTTGATAATCTCCCAAGCTACTTTTAGGACATATCTTCAGTGCTTGTTGAGCCTACACAACCAGTTAATTTGGGTACACAAGAGGCTCCACAAATAGTACATTTGGCTCAGTCTCTATCAATACAAGAAAAAGAAGCATATACCAAGTTCCTATAGAGCAAGAAGATTAATTTTGCTTGGACTTACTCAGACATGCCAGGGTTGGACACTAATCTCATTATGCATCACTTGTCCATAGCTCCAGGTATAAAACCAGTAAAACATAAGTTGAGGAAAATGCATCCTCACATAGCTCTTCTCATCAAATCTAAACTAGCAAAACTCCTCAGTGCAGGATTTATAAGAGCCATTGATTATGCCGAATGGATATCCAATATTGTACCAGTTTCAAAACATGACAAGTCCATTCGCACCTGCACATATTTTAGGGATCTTAATAAAGTATGCCCAAAGGATGATTTTCCACTTCCAAACATAGACATGATAGTGGACATGACCATGGGTTATGAGATCTATTCATTGATGGATGGTTTTTCTGGGTATATTCAAATCAAGATAGCTCTTGAAGATCAGGAAAAGACTGCATTCACTTGCGCATGGGGAACCTATTACTAGAATGTCATGCCATTTGGATTAAAAAATGCAGGAGCTACTTATCAAAGAGCTATGACAACTATCTTCTATGACATGATGCATAAGAATATGGAAGATTATGTGGATGATACCTTGGCAAAATCTAAAAAAATGGATACACACCTGGGGGATTTAGAAGTAATTCTAGATCGTATGGAATAGTTTCAATTAAGATTAAATCCCAAAAGTGTGCATTTGGAGTCACCTCTGGAAAACTCCTAGGATTTATCATTTTAGCCAAAGGAATAGAGGTGGACCTAGAGAAAGTTCAAGCAATATTGGATATGCCACCTCCCAAAAACATCAGGTAAATGAGGAGTCTCGAGGGACACCTTCAATCTATAAGGAGGTTTATTTCACAATTGGCTGCTAGAGCTCAACCCTTTAATAAGACTTTACACAAAGGGGTTAAATGTGTCTGGAATGAAGATTGTCAACAAAGCATGGACCAAATCAAGAAATACTTGGCCAATCCTCCAATCTTAATGCCTCCTATCCTAGGAAAACCACTCATATTATATGTGTCAGCAACATAATCTTCCCTGGGGGCATTATTGGCTCAACTTGATGATACTAGAAAAGAAAGAGCTATATATTACATCAGTCGTACTCTTGTGTTATATGAGGTTAATTACACTAGTATTGAAAAATATTGCCTTGCAGTGGTGTTTGCTTTCCAAAAGTTGCGACATTACATGCTTGCGCATACAATACACCTAATTGCAAAGATTGATCCTCTCAAATATTTTCTTGGTAAGGCTACTCTCACAGGTAGACTTGCTAAGTGGATGATGATCTTATCAGAATTTGACATAGAGTATGTTGAGTGTAAGGCTATAAAAGGACAAGCCATTGCAGACCAATTGGCTGATTTTCCAATTCAAGATAAAGCACCAATTCAAGTTGAATTTCTAGATGAGCACATAATGTACATGACTGCAAGAACATGGAAGATGTTCTTTGATGGCTCTTTCATGCTAAATGGTTCAGGAGCTAGAGTGTTATTTGTTTCTCCTCATGGGTACACAATCCCTAAGTCCTACAAACTATTGTTCCCATGTACAAATAACATTGCTGAGTATGAGGCCTTGACAAATGGATTAAAAATGGCTGTAGAATGGAGAATCAAAGAGTTGCATATCTATGAGAATTCACAATCAATTGTCAACCAAGTTAATGAAGAATACCAAATAAAGGATGAAAAAATGGTACCCTACAAGAAAATGGTTGATTCATTGAGATGATATTTCACCTTTGTTACATTTCAAGAAATCCCTAGAGCAGAGAATAAAGCAGCTGATGCTATGGCTACTTTGGCTTCACTTTTTCAGCTAGAACAACATGAGTCTAGATTCAAATTCCTGGTGGAAGAGCTATGCTATCCTATCTATGACTCCCAAGAAAGCCAAGTTGTTTGTACCCTTGTTGGCCACGAGTCATCCCACTATGGTTCCATTTACTCATACCTTCATGATGGCATTATCCTTGAAACCTTCAACCATTCTAAACAAAGAAACTTGACCCAAAATGCCTCTCGCCACACCCTTATCTCTGGTGATCTGTATAGGAGGGGTTTAGATGGGACACTTCTTAGGTGCTTGGAAAAGGATGAGTCTGACCAAGTGTTAGCTGACATTCATGAGGGCATTTGTGGAGGACATTCCAATGGTCTTGCCATGGCCCAAAGGTTGCTTAGGGCGGGGTACTATTGGCCTACCATGCAGATAGATGTAGTAGCTTTTGCTAAAACATGCAAAAAGTGTCACAAACATGGTAACTCGATACATGCTCTAGGTAGGGAGCTTATTCCTTCTATTTCTCATTGGCCATTTCAACACTGGGCCTTTGACCTTGTTGGGTAGATTCATCCCAACTCATCAGGTGGACACAAATTCATCATCATTTCTACTGATTACTTTACCAAATGGGTAGAAGCTGTCCCACTTTCTATTGCCTCAGGCAAGACATTTTCTCTATTTATTTTGAACCATATCATCTGTTAGTATGGAGTGCCTTTTGAAATAATCACTGACAATGGAGGTCAGTTTAAAAACAAGGACCTTAAACATCTCTGCAAGAAATTCAAGAGAAAACAACATTGGTCATCCATTTACTTTCCGCAAGAAAATGGACAAGCAGAGGCTTAGAATAAAACCATTCTCAAGATTCTCCATAGAACAATTCACAAGAATGGTAGAGATTGGCATCTACAAATAAATTTGGCCTTGTGGGCCTATATAATGAGTATTTGTACTCCAACAGGGGCTACTCCTTTTTCCCTCACTTATGGTGCTGAAGCAGTGTTACCTTTAAACATGGAGATTTCTTCTCTTAGAGTTTCCCTTAAAGGTCTAGTGATAGATGAAGACTACCGCGCCATGAGAATCCAAGAACTAGAACTTCTAGATGAAAAGTGTAAAGCATCATTTGATCACATGAGAGTCTACCAAAAGCGTATGTCCAAAGCATTCAACAAGAAGGTTCTCCCTAGAGAGTTTCAAGTGGGGGATCTTGTCCTACAAGAAAACCCTAAGAACCAACAACATAGAGAGAAAAAGGGAAAATTCAAACCTAATTGGCTTGGACCATACATTATTACTGCTGCTTTTGGGATAGGTGCTTACTTGTTGTCTACTGCAAAGGGAGAACAACTCCCTGATCTTATTAATGTTTTGCACCTCAAGAGGTTTTGTCCATGATGCCTATTCTATCTGGGGGCATCTTTTGTACATACTTATTGATCCTGAAAAAATTCCAAAAAAATAATAATTCATATATGATGTTGAAAAAATCCTAAAAAGAATATAAAGTCCTGAAAAAATCCAAAAAAATCCAAAAATGCAAAAAAATAGAAAAAGCACCTTGGTGAAAACTTGGAAATAGGTGCCTTAGTAGCAAAAATACAAAAAAATTGAAAAAATCAAAAAATCTCCAAGTGGTGAAAACTTGGAAACATGCACTACTTGAGGCCTTTGCACCCTTGTTTCTTAGCATGCATCCTCGACACTTAGCCTTTCTCCATCATGCCTTGACCTTGTTGCCTTGGTTTGGAATTGGTCTTTGTCTTTGTCTAGGGGGCATAACTATGTTAGCTTTGGTCTCTAGGATGCATTGGTCTTTAGGACATCTTGCAATCGGTGTCTTTCAACACCACCCCCAACTGTGTTTTTCAACACTACCCCAGCATCAAGTGTTTCTCAACACTTCTCAGATATCTTACTTGTAGTCTAGCATGATCTGATATTTCTCACTAGCACATGTGATACTCAAAGTTTGACTCTATGACCTACACACACGTACTTAAACACTCAACTTGCTGAGACTTGGTTGACTTTATTTCTTTGTGTGCTGTCTATGATGATTTCTTTGATGAGTGTTCTCTCCCTAATAGTTTTTGATGATGCCGAGCTAGAAGAGTGGGGGCATGAGGACATGTTTTATTTCTTTTTCTGCTTGTGGGTATATTTTATTGGTCCTAACTGTCATTAGCATTTATGTTTGTTCCACTTGACATTGGGGCTACAAGGTATTATCCTTGACTATTTTTGCAAGTGCATACTTATAGCCATCTTGACTTTCCTTGTGTCTCGATGCAAGTATAATCTTGCCATATTAAACTTAGGAAATCTCACTGCACTAGTCATCTTGACCCATATGTTTTTGGTGCCTAGGTGGGATTCCCACATATCTATCTGATATAGATCATATTCAGATTCACGTAGTCATACTAGTGTGCATTGTATGATCTTGCGAGGCTACCAATAACACTCGATGATAAATATTAGAGTCTAAAAGCTTTGTGACCTTGAAAGTGAACCACTTTTCATATTAGCTTGCATTTTTAGGTTCATATTAGTTTAGTTTTGCATCATGCATATGGAGAGAGATCTCCTTTCATCTTTCATGGACTTATCGATCAGCTGTGCTCATCTTTCGCTTCTTCTTGATCATGTCTTTTGCTTCTTGTTTGTTTCATCACACTGTGGAGTGCATACATCTTGGATCCATTTTTGGGATCGAAATCGAAATCAAAATTCGAGTTCATCTTGATAGACAAAATCACATTTTAGAATTTCTGCTTCTTCTATAGAGTTGGCTGACCATTTAAGGCCTGATCTTTCGATCTTTGTTGGGGCATCTTCATTTCTTCATCCCCATCTCTTTCAACCTTCTAGTCTTTCATTCATTTTCATTTGATTCATCTCTTTGAGTTTTGACTTCATTTTCATCCTATATCTTTCTCAGTCAAACCTAGTCAAATGGGGGCATATATTCACTGCTTGATGGTTATCCTATCATCTTTCATCTTTGATTGTGATTTCTAGTGACTTGATCAAGTTTATCAATTTTTTGTTCTCCTCTACCTAATTTTGATTTCAATTTCGAGGGGGTAGTACCTACCAGCTTTAATCCTTGATTCAGCTTATCAATCAAACCTTGCTTGAGATTCTTATCTCTTATTTGAGACTTGATGATTTCCTATTCACACATATGTTGGTCTTGTCTTTCATGTTATCTTTGTTAGCTTATGCTTATCTTTGTCTTGATGTGTTCCCATCCGTCGAACACACATCTGGGTTGTTTTGTGATCCCAAATTAATCTCACATTTCAATTTCATTCTTTGACTGCATGTGATCCCAAATTGATCTCACATTAGTCAAAGAGGGGCAAATGTATGCACCCTAAAATGGTCGCCTAGACCTTGGGCCCCCATCCAACAATTTATCAAATCCCTGAATTAGTATTTTCAAAAATCTACATTTTTAAAATTATATCAATTTTCTTGATCAAATCCTAGTTTTATCATTTATTCAATTATTTTCCATGGGCTAACCATTTTTATCCTAAGTCTTTATTTATTTAAAAGAAATTTCTTCTCCTTTTATTAAATAAAAAGCCCCCACTTTTCCTCTTATCCTAAGTTGCACAAATAAAGCATTATTCTTATTTTATAAAAAGAAGAAAAGCAATTTTTGTCTCATATGGACACAAAAGACAACTCTTATTTTCTCATTGGAGGAGATTTGTGCACATGGATTGCTTCTCTTTCAAGCTCTACCCTTGATTAGATCTTTTGCCTCTTAATCTCCATGGTCCATTCCTTTTCAATCCCTTTAAAAGGAGGGCTCTTTTCTCATTCTAGGATCCCAACTTTGAATACTAATCTTATGCTATAGGATTTCTTGGAGATTTTGGAGCTTTGGAGATCTTCATGCATTTAGATTTCAGTCTTGTATTCTTAGCTTAAGCTTTCATGACATCTAGCTTAGTTTCTTTTATGCTCTAGATTAGCTCACATAGCTTAATTAGAAAGGATTTGTAATACTTTCCTTTCATAGCTTAGCTTGCATCTTCATTCTTAGCATAGTTGCATTTCATTTTCATTATTGATTCTTGAAGATATTGGCATTCTTTCCATTGCCTCTTTGAATCTCCCATTGTTTGGTTTACTAGCAAGGTTGCATGCTTCAATAGCTCTAGCTGAGAGCACCATCAACATCCTTGTGACTCCATGCCTAGGGAGCTCTAGGTCACTTTCTCAAGGTTTCCCATTCATGGATTCTCTTGGAAGTAATGACTTAGAAAAGTGCACTATTTAGTGTGTACATGCACAACTAAATAGTACTGGTTACTGAGTTGAGTTTCATCAAAAGATGGCTAAGATAATTGATTCCACTAGTGAACTAATTGGAAGTGGAGAACATACAAGAGGTAATTTGTTCTATCTAGACCTATCTGAAGAAACATGTTTGTTTGCACAAGTTGATGATGTATGGTTATGTCATAAAAGGTTGTGTCATGTGAACTTTGACAATTTGGAAAGCATTAGTAAGATGAAAAGAGTTAGAGGTTTACCAAGATTGAAGAAACTTGATAATGTGATGTGTAAACAATGTCAATTGGGAAAAATGAGAAAGTCTAGTTTCAAGAGAAAAAAATATACTTCTGATGATATTTTGGAATTGGTTCATACTAACTTTTGTTGACCTATTGGTGTGCAAAGTTACTATGGTGATAAATATTTCATTCTATTTGTTGATGACTTTTCTAGAATGATGATTGTGATGTTTCTTAAAGAAGTATGATGCCTTTCAGTTGTTTAAGTGGTACTTGGAAAAAGTTGAGAAAGAGACAGGTAAAATCTTGAAATTTCTGATATATGATAGAGGAGGAGAGTTCATATCTAATGAGTTCAATATATTCTGCAATGATAAAGGAATAAAGAGACAAATGTCTACACCAAGGACACCTCCATAGAATGGTATAGCAGAGAGAAGAAATATATCAATCATGGATTGTGCTAGAACACTGATGATAGAGAAGAATGTTGCACAAAAGTACTGGAGAGAAGCTATAAGTACAATTATATATACCTTGAACTGAGTACAAATCAAGAAAGGTACACATACTACACCTTTTGAATTATGGCATGGTTATGCACCTAATGTGAAATAATTTAAAGTCTTTGGAAGAAAATTCTATACACTAAAGGACAATAGGAATGGAAAAATTGATGTTAAAAGTGATGAAGGTATATTCCTAGGTTATTCCACTAAGAGAAAAGCTTACAAGTGTTTGAATTATAACACTAACAAAGTTGTGGAAAGTGAAAATGTTAAAGTTGATGAATATGCAAAAAATAATGAAGTTGAATGCAAGCAAGAACCTGAAGATTATAGATCTTTTGTATACATGGAAGGAGAGACTAGTAATTTACTTGAACCAGAAAACAATGTTGCTGAGGAACAACAAGAACCTATCGAGTTACAACACGTTAATGTCTAGCATCAGGAGGATGCTGCTAAGAAATCAGGAGAGGAAGCACAAAATTTACAAGATGAATCTGAAGATCAAGAGCAAGAAGAAAGGAGACTAGAGTCTACATTAGCACAGTATGCGAGAAGACATCATAAGCTAGATCAAATCATTAGAGCTAAAGAATCTGGAGTCATGAAAAGAAGTAAGTTAAAAGATCAAACATGCTTGTTATGTGAGTTTGAGCCTAAGATATTAAAATATGCTTTGGAGAATGAAGATTGGATTCAAGCCATGAATGAGGAAATTGAGCAGATAGAAAAGAACAAAACCTAGATACTAGTGCCTAGACCAGAGGACAAGAATGTTATTAGAACAAAGTGGGTGTTCAAAAATAAGCTAAATGAACATGGAGAAGTCACAAGGAAACAAGCTAGATTGGTATGCAAGGGTTATGCACAGGAAGAAGGCATTGACTATGGGGAAAAATTTTCCCTACTTGCTAGATTGGAAGGAGTGAGAACTCTACTTGAATATGCAACTTATAAAGGATTCAAAGTATATGAAATGGATGTCAAATCTACATTTCTGAATGGAATAATAGAAGAAGAAGAAGTATACATTGAACAAATAGAAGGATTTATTGACCCAAGCAAGAAGAACATGGTTTGTAAACTACACAAAGCACTATATAGATTGAAATAAGCCCCTAAAGCATGGTATGAGAGATTACATAATTACCTGGTAAAGATTGGATTTTCAAGAACAAATGACAACAACAATCTATACTTGAAGATTGAAAAAGGTAAAGAGATATTGTTAGCAAAAATATTTGTTGATGATATCATATTTGGAGAACAAGATTCCCTATGCCAAACATTTACAAATGAGATGCAAACTGAATCTGAGATGTCTATATTTGGAGAGATTAAATTCTTCATTGGTTTGCAAGTTTATCAGATGAAGAAAGGTATCTATATTACACAATCTAAATATGTCAAAGAGACATTGAAATTTGTTGGCATGGAGGACTCTAGAATAGTAAGTACACCCATGGATACTAGACATAAACTATCAAAGAATGATGATACAACTGAAGTGAATCAAACCTTGTACAAATCAATGATTGGAAAGATACAACATGTTGTTCACAATAGACTAGATATTGCATTAGTAGTTGGGATTTTTGCAAGATTTTTTTCTAGTCCTAAGGAGAATCACATGATGGCAGTAAAAAGGATACTGAGATATCTGAAAGGAACAAAGATTATGGACTGTATTACAAGAAGAATGAAAAGTTTGAACTGAAAGTTTACACTGATGTAGATTGGGCATGAAATATGGATGATAGAAAGAGTACAAGTGGTGGCGCATTCTTTCTTGAAAAGAGATTAGTCTCTTGGAAAAGAAAGAAAGAAAATTGCATTTCCTAATCTACAACAGAAGCTGAATATGTACCAGCAACAATTAATTGTTCAAACTTATTGTAGATCAAGTAATTGTTGAAAGGTATGAAGGAAGAAATTACTGAGCCAGTTGTTATTTTCTATGATAACACAAGTGCTATCAATATATCAAAGAATCCTCTGATGCACACTAAGACTAAGCATATTTATATCAAGTATCATTACTTGAGAGAGCTAAGTTCAAGACAAGGAAGTGAGACTAGAGTATGTGAATATAAAGGAACATCTAGCAGATATATTCACTAAAGCATTACCTAAGGATGCTCATGAGTATCTAAGAAGAAAATTAGGGGTGATTCCCCTAATTGAGGCTACCTAGAATCATATAGGAGCATTGCATCAAATGTACTAATTAGAATATTTGAAAAATTGATGCAAAGGAGGTCACACTTTAGGATTTTCCTCAATTTGTGAAGAGGAAAGCACAAGATATTGATCAGTCATAAGAAATATGATAGAGGGAGTATAAAGTTCAGAGAACCGTCATGAAGATATCTACATGGTGAAGAAGAATGGCTTTGGCATTGTTGTCAAAGAGGGAGATATTTAGTGAACTTGAGGGAGAGAGACATAAAAAGATTTAGGAGTTACCCTAATAAAAGAGGGAGAGATTGAATAGAGAGAGTGATTCATTAAACTAATGGATAGAAAAAAAGATAAATCTATCCAAGAGAGAGCTGATAATTGGATAAAAATTAGAACAAACTTTTTGGATTGTTTGGTGACTATGCATATGGAGTTTATGGTAGTGCATGTGGTGTTGTCATCAATACCAAAGAGGGAGATTTTTGGGAACTACAATTGAAACAATTGTTATGTTGTCATTAATGTCAAACATTAATTGGTGAGACAATTGCTATCTAGTAAAGTACCATATCTTTTGATTGATGAAGAGTATTTGAAAAGAGGAGATAACAAGAGGACCTAGTGAAAGGTTGAGTTATGAGAAACTACAATGGGTACTTGATTAGTTGGCACATTTGCAAGGTAATCTGTTGTTTATCTATAATACTAAGTGAAGAAGTTAGTTGATTTGAAGCATAGAAGAAATGAGGAAAGAAAGTATGGAAGCATAGGCTTAACTAAGAAAAAGAGAAGAAATTTAGTTTAAGCCAAGTGATGCTAGTGTCGACCAAGTGCCAGTATAAGCCGAGAAAATTTTAGTGTCGATCGAGCATCAGTAGTTTCGGAGTATCAGATAATTAACTGAGTGAAGACAATATTTTCTAAGAAGAACAATTTTAGCGACGATTGAGTTATCCAGTGATGACTGAGTAGATGAACACAGTATTGACTGATTGTCAGTAATTTATAGTTTGTGAAGGAATTGAGATTCCTAGCCAACATAATTGAATTCTTGGGATATGAAAAACATGTTGAAGATAAAGATGAATGACTTGGAGAATTCAATGCATGGTAATTTAATTTTATTATGGATTCAAGGAGAATTTTTGTGAAGTATCTAGAAGGATAAGGAGAACAAAATGATGGAAGGATTTGATGAATCTGACCTAAACCTAAGACCTACAGAAGAGATTAAGAGGTAAAAGATAAAGCTAGCTAATCAAGGAGGTATAAGGATGACCTAGTTGTGGATTATGTAGAGAGAGGAAGAGGTTGATGTTATTGATTGGAAAACCTAAGCAAAAGGCTAAGAAGAGATGAATAGAGTCGAGGTGATTACTTGAAGGGATTTTTGAGTAGATCAGAGATGGAGATGACAACTAAGGCCAATCAGTAAATCAACATATGAGCTTATTGGATCTGTATTTGAAAATTGAGTTGTATATTTCAAATAAGAACCTACTATTACTTTCTAACCATTGTATCAGTTGAAATGCTTTAATCAAGGTTGACCTAATAGTCATTTGTAAACCCTTTAATCAAGGTGACATTCTAATGGGATGTTCTTAAGCCCTCTAACTAGGCAACTCCTAATAGGGTGATTAAATCCTTTAACAGGGTCACACCTAACAGTGTGTATTATAACCTTTAATAGGGTTGGCTCCTCACAAGGCTCACTTCAGAAGAGTGAAAATTTGGTAGCATGTTACTGGTGGTTTTTTGCATATTAGGTTTCCACATTAAATCTTGGTTTCATACTTCTATGAATTTTATTTGATGTGTTATGTTGTTAAGAGTTTTATATTCTTTAAGTTTATTACTTTTGGACAGTGGACTACAAGTTTTTTGCTACTGATTATATTATGTAGAGACTGAGTGAATTGATGAATAGATCTAAGTTGGTTGAAGTGTTGGAAATTTTAACTGGTACATCTAGACCTGAGGGTAACTGAATCACCCCCCCTCTCAGTTATTTCAAAATCATTCTAACACTTGCTTCATCTTATCCTTCTTTTCCTTGGCCTTGATTTCCATTGCATATTTCATCATTTCCCCAGGGTTCATGTTACTGAGATCTATCTACCCTTTAATTGGAATTTCATCTTCATCACTCACTTTGTCCTTTCCCTTTCCATTTTCCTTTTCCTTTTCCTTTTCCTTTTCCTTTTCCTTTTTGTTTTACTTTTACTTTTACTTTTCCTTTTCCTTTTTGTTTTACTTTTACTTTTACTTTTCCTTTTCCTTTTCCTTTTCCTTTTCCTTTTCTTTTACATCAAGTTTGACCTTTTCAACTCGTATCTATTTTGCTTGATCTTTTGGAATTTTTTCACTTTCAACCTGTACTTTTTGTTCATTTAGCTAATCAGTAAGTATCTCTTCTTGATGTCATTAGTCATGCCTTGACTAGTCGTAGTATTCATTTTCTCTTCTTCCTTTTGTTCTTCTTGAGGATTCTATTGTTCAAATGTATCAATTTTTTCCTCCTATGGTCCTTGTGATGAGATATCACCCAATTTGTGCACATTATCCTATATATCATATAGAAGTTCATTATCAAGTGTTACATCAACACCATAAATATTCCATCCTTTGACTATTTGGGTGAATACTAATTTCTCTTCATTCGGTTGAAGTCTCACTTCTTCCTCAACATGTTCATCCTCTTTACTTCCACCATTAAGACCTAAATGTTCTCTGAGAATACTCTCAGTCTCATCTTGTACTTCTTTAGACTCACCTATCTATAGTTTGGTTACTCTAGTCTTCATTTTGAATAGGGGTATCACTTCATTGCATTTATTTTGTACTTCTTCCTTGCTAAGTTCTGGTAGGAGATGTAATACCACATATTGAATTATCTCCTTGTCTTGATTACGTGTTTCATTCATCTTGCATCTAGTTTTTCATATAATGAATTAGGTAAAAAATATTATAAATATAGTAGCACTTCAATCAAACTATTCATACTAAGGATTACTAATTCCTTAATTTTATTTTGATCCTTTTCACTAAACTTGTCATAATACAACTTAACTCTTTTTAGAATTCCCCATTTCTTCACTTCTTATATTATGTCTCCTGTTAAGGCCTTGAAATATCACCCTAACTCAGGCATTAGGGTACACTAATATTTCATGGTAATAATGGAAACCTTCTCAAGTTGTGGGTGGACTCTAATTAAGAAGGAATCTCCAGATTCTAGCCTGGTTCCTATTGGATTTGGAATATCACCCTTGACTATAACTTTAATTGGAAAAGGGAAAAGAGATAAGTTTAAAATTGAAATGGAAAAAGGGGGTGATACACCAAATTGGATTTAGGCTTATCAAAAACTTCAAACCAGCATCCACAGTGCACAAACTACTGAGATTTGCATTTGAACATTCACTATTCAACATATAGGTTAGCTTAAACTCACTATTAGGGTATGCACCACAAACAATGGAAATCTGCCAACAAACATACAGATTCTACAAAAGGTCTGGTTTTGATAACTTAGAGAAGGAATTGAATTAACTCACTTATCTGTGTTACACAAAACATACAACACTGAAATGCAGGAAAGATGAATAAGATTGATGAAAAAACTTAGAAAATATATGAAATATGGAGAACTTGCTTTATTTCCTTCAAAATCTAAAAAATGGTTACAAAACATATGCAAAAGGGCATAATGGAACTAGTATGTTCACAAAGTCCTTTTCTCCTCAATTCAAAACCTCTAAATCTAATTATGAAACTCAGATATATACCCTCCTAAGGCCAAATTTGAAAATCTAAGCCCCCTAAATCAGCCCTCCAAATTAGCTGAAAAAACCCTAAGTCACGAGCATAATTCATGCCTCTAAATCAAGCCCCTAATGTTGGTATACAAACCAATATCTATTGAACATAATACCAACATACACTAGCCAACTTCACTATTGAAACACCAAGCCTATACATATAACTTAAACTTAAATATAAAAACTTAAGTCTAAATATTATTAATGATTACAAAATATAAGGTCATGATGACCAACTCTATACAATCAACAATCCGTTGTGAAATATCTATAACATTGGCAAGGTGGAACTTATAACTTCAAGGCACTGGCTGTCGTGCACTGCAGGCATTAAGGCATTAACTTCTCTCTGTCA
This sequence comes from Chamaecyparis obtusa, assembly GCA_027943335.1. Lineage (NCBI taxonomy): Eukaryota > Viridiplantae > Streptophyta > Pinopsida > Cupressales > Cupressaceae > Chamaecyparis > Chamaecyparis obtusa. The sequence continues at coordinate 2,123,450 of BSBK01000535.1, forward strand.
TCAGACTTCAAAGTTTATCAAAATTTATCTTTTCTTGGTCTTCGAGTTATGCTTGCATTTGGGGAAAAAATGAAGGGCAAACCCTAATTCATGGCGAATGTCCTATAAAAGATCTTGAGACCACCTTTCACTTCCTCTGTGTAAGCATGCTCTTAGATATGGAGATCAATATTGCAAATTGGAGGTTATTTCTATTGTTTTGAGGCTCCCCTTTGCCTTCTCTCGGCATGAAAAAGTGCTAACTATGTGGTTTTTAATTTATCTTAGGTTGTGACTGTGACTTGAACATGAAGCTCAACTTTGACAAATACTGGAAGTTGTCATTGATAAAGAGCTAAGGATCTTTATAGCTAGAACTTAACACACATCTCAGGTTTTACAAATGGAGCTCGGGCTCCTCAGTTGGAGGCTGTGACTATGACAAGGAACTCAGGACTGTCTTTATTTTCTCTTTGTGTAAGTATGAAGCTCAGATTCTTTGAAAGGAACTCGGGCTTCAAGGTTGGAACTTGGGTTTTATGATAAAGAACTCGGCTTTTGATGGATGAAGCTTGGCTCCTGCAAATACTCAATCTCTAACTACAAGATAAGTATATCATTCCTTTTACTTTGCTTCACTTGTCGATAAAGGCCGAGTTTACTCTTCTTCTATTGCAATGACTTTGGAGTTTTTCTCCTTTGTTGAAATGATGGAAATACTAATAGTTGTCTCCATAATAAATCATTCTTTGTAAACTCCACTTTAGTTGTTCTTTCTTTGTGGCTTGAAAAGATATGAGCTATTGTGATGCTCCATTGTTATCGCTAGTCATCTATAGTTTATCACTATTGTACTCCTAGTTGTTGATTTGGGGTTTTATTTAATCTACTATGCACTAATGATAGTGACCATGCTTGCACTTCTTATTGTTATCCTATCTGATAGTAGCCACCATGTTTTCATCTTATTTGCTATGAAGCTGTGACTTTGAAATTCTCTTGTCTTTATTTACCTGATACTGTCTGTACCCTCATGCTGCCTGGTCTTTTACTTTGATGTAATGATAGTAACAAGTTCTCAAATGATTTTAAAATAGATGCAACTCCAATAATAATAATTGTGTCATGAGGTTCAAGAATGGGATTGTGACACCCACAAACACCAGAATAATAATTCATGGAGTTTGAGCACAAGCTCATGACATTCATGAAATATATTATGTGAATAATAAGCTCAATACTTTAAAATGCATCTTTTCTTTTCTCCTAGCACTATCACTGAACATGTACCTTTTTTTATTTGATCATTTCCTATATAATTTTGTATTTAGCACTATGATTGAAGATGCACCTTTATCATTTGAGATTGTGCAATTCACCAGTGGTCACCTTTTAAAAATATTGTTACTGAATTGACACATCTATATAACAACATTGCAAAATAGATGTAACTATTATCCATTTTATTTGTACAAGCTCATAATCTTGATATCACTATTATTTGACTATCTTGTGAAGCTCTTTCTCTTGTGAACACGACATGGTTGTCTCTCTTTTTTGTATATGCACAAATTGTAGCATCTTTTAAGTGCATTTGACACTGCATCTTCTTCTTCTTTTAACTATGAAATGGAATACACAGTTCATTTCTTGGAATACATCTTTGCTCTGTTCAATCTATTTAAAAGCAACATCAAATCAAATATGTTAGGTTAGTGAACATGACCAAATGGTCAATCTTGTGTGACAATGCCAGGTATGATGACATTCATACATTAATGTTGGTTAACTGATGGTGTTCACTAATCTTATGCTATCCTGTTGTTTTTGAAAAAGGTTTCTCAGCTACAAGAACTAAGTCCCTGTGATTCAGATATTTGGTTTATATAAAAAACATGCATAATGATGACCATAAATAGTAAAAGGTTTCATGGAGTCATGTCCCTTTAATACTATTATTCAGTTTATACAGATGCATATTTTTCTATTGCATTGATATTTTGGATAGATGTGCAGCTCTGAAAGATTTGATTGTTGTATGATGCTTCTAGGTTTTCATGCATTGCTTAGATCCAAATGGATCTAACATTTTTCACTATGATGTAGGACAAAAATCTATGACACAAAAAATGAGACATGAGGACTCTCCTAAAGACCAGAAGACTTGACAAACAACCAGCTCCTAAATGAAGAAGACTCTACAAGGCAATGCATGGGACCCTACTCATACTTATATCATGATTTCTATTCTACCATTTGATCTTTGTTCCAAGATGAAAGATGAAATATGAGAGAACATTTGTCTATTACATTTAGTTTGAATGCACAATGTAATGATCAATTATGAATTTGAAAATTTGGATATGATCAATACTTAGAGTACAATATAACTAATGATATGAATGCAATAGCAAAGTATTTATCTTCATCACCTAAAAAGTAGTGTTAAATATATGTACCTTCATGCAATCTTTTTGTAATGCCCAAAAAAAATCTGGACAAAAACACAACCACAATTTTTTTTTTGTACCAACTGCGACATACAACTAGGTCAACAAGATTGATTCAAGCCCAATGAAGCAAACCCTGAAAACATAAGCTCGCTTGGGCGGGTCAACTAAACACTAAGATTTTCTAAACCATAACTAGACCAATTGATTTAACCTTACTAAAGTTTATACATATATATATATTTTTTTGAGTAAATAATAAAAATTAAGTGTTCTAAGAATGTAAAAAGTTCGAGAAATAAAAGATGAATAAAGGATAATTATAACCCTTCATGTATATTCAAATTTATTATATTAATTTAATCTAGAAATATTACATAACTTAATTTAAATAAATAATAACAAAATAAATATCATAGCGATGAAACTTAATGCATGGTAAATTACAAAATTATTTAAATCCAATTAACTGCTACAATTTTTCATAAAAAGAAAATAAAACATTATTCCATGACTACATTGAAAATTTATAACAATCTCAACTTTACAGTATTAAGGTGAATAATATAACCTAATTTATTTAATAAATAAATAAATTTCAAGAGGACATTAATCTCAAAAGAAATAATAATTGAAGTTCTTTATATAAATTTACCTTTTTTTTTTTATCCTACACGTTGTAGTATTGAACAATTTAAGATGAAAGAAGATGATTACTACCACACCTATACTTCAACCTAAAAATAATTGTTAATACATTTCAAAACAATTAAAAGATCAAACTTTTACTAAGTTTCTATTATCTGGACCACTATTAAGAAATAATAAAATATTATGTCGGCTCCCTAACCCTAACACAAAATTAGGGTTGGAAGTCAATAAAACCAAACGGAAAACCTAAAACTCATCTATTTTGTTTTTCTTACACTACTCTCACCAGTCTTGTGTTGCAGATCTGAGAGCCTTCTATGTGAAGCTTTGCCAATCTAATGGCGTTGCTGCTGTAGAACTCTACTGTTCTATATTAACATTAGGTTAGATTTATTTTATTATTTATTTACATTAGTTTCTGTTGATGTTGGTGGAGAAGAGAACACTAGGCGGACATGGAAGGGTTAATAACCCTGATGAAGCAAGTCCACCCAGTCAATTTAATTGGATACTAATCTGTAAATTTGTTTTATAGTCAATGCTAATTTATCATAATTTGAAGGGTGAGATGGGCTATCTTAATGCCCATTCCCGTTCGGAAATATTCTAGAGAAAACATCCAGCAAAATAACTAGAGACTAGGGTTTTGAAATTCGATCATTATTAGAAGGGCATTTGGAGAGTATTGTCCCTGATTTAGGTGGATGATAGAAATAGAAATTGGTGACACACCAGAGGATAATCAGTTTTACGGGGATGATTTCTCATTGAAACATTATCTGTTAAATTCATTTTGCTTGCTTGAAATGAATGATGGTTTTCATATGAATTCATAGTTTTCTACAGATGCAGCGATTATTGAGTTTCAAACAGTTGATTTCAAGCGCTATGGTAAGTATTCAACGCTAAGGTATGAACAATATTATGATTATAGTTTGGATATATTATATTCTATACTTTTCCTAATGTATTGAATACCATATATATAATATTAAATTATTTACTCATCCACTATGTGTTTAGATCGGTTTGGAAATGTGGCTAAAAATTATTCTTACAATATAGCATAAGATATCAGCTATATGGCTGCATCACTATAGCCTGGTCTAGCACATGCCATATAGCTGGCTGAGGCATAGCCTAGCCTGTATAAGTTACCAGGCTTTAAGATGAAGCCACTGCACTATGCAACCTGACATATGTGTCAACCGACCTTCACCAATGTGCATACGCACTGCTATAGACTTAGTTTTATGGTCAAATTTTAGATAGTTAAGTTTATATTGCTACAGTCTCTCCTATGTTAGAGAAGGCTATGAATATAATATTTTATATTATATTCTATACATCCGTTAATGTATAGAATATAATATATATATATATAATATTTAATTATATATATAATACAACAATGTTTGAATTTGATTTACTAATCTGCAAACGGTATATATATAACTGTTGTTAATATAATATTATATATATTATATTCTGTACATTATTCAATGTATAGAATATAATATATATATAGTATTAATATTATCATTGCCATGTCGATACTTTAATAGTTTTATAATGTTGCTGATTGTTATACTTTTAATATTGTATTGAATTGTTGGTTATGTTATAAAAGCCAATACATTAAAAGTACTCCACATGATTTTCTTATTATGAATATAATAATGTATATTATATTCTAAACGTTAGTTAACGTTTAGGATATAATATATATTATTACAATATATATGTTATATTCGGCAATGTTAGTTTACTTATTTATTCAGATCTGCATACATATTGATTGCAGTGAATATAATATTATTTATTATATCCTGTACATTATTCTATGTACAACATATAATATATAATATTATATTATATGCTTTTACTTGCCAACGTTGCTTTATTTAATTCTTATCAATACTTCTTATGATATAAAATGTTATTGTTATAATACTAATTATTATATTCTTAACATTATTTCATGTATAGTTTATATTATATTCTAAAATACTCCACTTACATTTATTGTAAAAATTAGCTGAATAATGTTATAATATATATATATTGTTGGAAATATAGATGCAGTAACTGAGAGGGGGGGGGTGAATTAGTTAACCACAAAAATATTACCACCGATCCTTAAATATCTTAACAAATTATTTACTATGCCACTCGGTAAATATACAGAGAAATGCTGAAAACTTGATCCTTGAAGTGTGTAATAATTAAACTGTTCTTAAGCATTCATCACTGATTAACTTACATGAATAAAGAAAATAACATGAACACAAGAGACACCAGATTTATCATGGAAACCCAATATGGGAAAAACCACCAATGTAACTAGTTACTATTTTTCACTCTTTTGAAGTGATGCCCGGTTAGAAGCCAACCCGGTAAAAGGTTACAAAACACACTGTTAGGTGTGACCTTGTTAGAGGATTTAATCACCCTGCCAGGAGTGGCCTTGTAAGAGGTCTTGAAACAATTCAATAGAACTGTTACCTTGTTAGAGGATTTACAAAATGGTTGTTAAACCAACTCGGTTAAGAGATTTTGATATCACTGCTACAATTGCTAGAGAGTAACAATGAAATAACCTGCAAGTGAATTGCTGAATATAGATCTCTGTTCTATTTTATTAGATCCTTACTGATCAATTAAATCTTTGCTGCTCCTCAAGGATATCTGACCATCCTTCAAAATTTGCACACACCTTTCTTCAAAATGATTTGTGCATGTTGTATATCTTTTATTCACCATTTGACCTTCTATATATATATACCATTTCATAATCATTTAGATTGTCAAGTTGGCACTAATAATTATTATAACAGTCAGCTGGGATAAACAAACTGTAATAACAAATTTCTTTGAAAGGGCCGACCTTTCTCGGTAAACATTAATCCTGAAAAGATTTCCTTCAGTGACCGAGATAACTCGGTAACCACAACAAATTCTGCAACATCCCTTGGAGACCAAGAGACCTCGATAACCACTAATTTTTCTTTGATAACTGAGGAGGCTCAGTTAACACTGTTATCCTATCATGTTTCCTTTAGACACCTGAGAGAACTCGGTAGACACTAAAAACTGCCTAGCTGACCGACTGAGCTCGGTAGATACTGAGAACCGCTTAGCTAACTGACTGAACTCGGTAGATACTGAGAATTGCTTAGCTGACTGACTGAACCTAGTAGATACTGAGAATGATAATTGATATGACATTTGTGTGACATCAAAGACAACACATAGCTAATCCAACAATGTCCTTCAGACAATTGTATCCGACAATCTCCCTCTTTGGCATTGATGGCAACACAACATGTCATAGCACAATGAAATTTCACAGATAAACCAAGAGTAAGAAACAAATCCTTAGCTTCATTCTGATTCCCATCATCTTCAAACTTCTTTCTCTGACTGAGAACTCTCCCTCTTAACTTCTCAAATTATTCTTCTTAGAAATTTCTTGAAATGACAGCAAACTCTCCCTCTTTGACAACACATGCCAAAGACAACTTACATAGTTTTAGTAAATATCAATGTACCTTATGTACTGATTCATATGCAATGATTCCCTGACTATGCTGCATCAACTGATTGATCTTCAACATGTTCTGGTTGATGCATCACTAAAACTTTATTTAGTGAACCTCGGACAGGGGAGTGACCCCTAACTTGCCTCTTAGATACAAGAATGCATCCTTAGGTAGTGGTTTGGTGAAGATATCTGTAATTTGTTCTTTTGTATGAATATATTCCAATTTGATTTCCTTGTCTTGCACCAATTCTCTGACAAAGTGATATTTAATTGTAATGTGCTTGGTTTTGGAATGCATTACTGGATTCTTTGAAATATTTATTGCACTTGTATTATCACAAAACATAACAACTGGTTCTTTGATTTCAACCTTCATGCCTTCCAAAATCTATTTAAACCATATAATATTAGAGTAGTTTACTACTGCAGCAACATATTCTGCTTCTGCTATGGATTGGGATGTGCAGTTTTGCTTTTTACTAGTCCAAGATACTAACCTCTTGCGAAGAAAGAATGCACCACCACTTGTACTCTTTCTGTCATCAATGTTTCCTGCCCAATCAGCATCAGTAAACACTTTTAAATCTAGATTGCCTCCAAATTTATACCACAAGCCATAATCTTCAGTTCCCCTTAAATACCTCAAGATTCTTTTGATTGCCATCATGTGATTTTCTCTGGGTTTAGCCGAGAATCTTGCCACTATTCTAACTGCTAAGGCAATATCAGGCCTTGTGTGTACCACATATTGTAATTTTCCAATCATTGATCTGTATAAGGTCTGATCTACTTCTTTTGAATCATCATCTTTGGTAAGCTTTAGTCCAATACACATGGGTGTACCAATTGGTTTTGAATCTTCCATACCAAATTTCTTAAGTATTTCCCTGATATATTTAGACTGAGTAATGTAGATACCATTTTTGTTCTACTGAATCTGAAGTCCAACAAAGAATTTTATCTGACCAAACATAGACATTTCAAATTCTTTGTTCATAAGCTCTAAAAATTCTTTGCACTGATCATCATTTCCTATAAACATAGTATCATCCACAAATATTGCTGCCAAAACAATTTTGTTATCTGATCCTTCTTTGATGTATAAATTGCTGTTGTCATTAGCCCTTTTGAAATCAATTTGAGTAAGATAGTTGTGTAATCTTTCATACCATGCTCTAGGAGCTTGTTTCAGACCATACAATGCTTTGTGTAATTTGCAGACCATATCCCTTTTGTCTAGATCAATAAAACCTTCAGGTTGCTCAATGTAGACTTCTTCCTCAAGAATACCATTGAGAAAAGTAGATTTGATATCCATCTGATATACCTTAAATCCTTTATGTGCTGCATATGCAAGTAAAGTCCTCACACCTTCTAATCTTGCAACAGGAGCAAAAGTCTCTCCATAATCTATTCCTTCTTTTTGAGAATATCTTTTACATACCAATCTTGCTTTGTTTCTTGATACTTGACCATCTTCATTGAACTTATTTCTGAATACCCATTTTGTCCCAATTACATTTTTATCTTTAGGCCTAGGTACAAGAGTCCATGTCTTATTTTTCTCTATTTGCTCTATTTCTTCATTCATAGCCTCAATCTAACTTTCATTTTCTAATGCATCTTTGACATTTTTATGTTCAAAATCAGCAAATAAACATGTACCTTTTAGTTTACTTCTTGTCATAGTACCATCTGATTTGTTTCCAATAATCTGATCTAGTTTATGATGCTTTCTGATGTACTTGGCTAATACAGGTTCCTTGCTTCCTGAATGAGTTACATTGTCATCTTCTTCATCTTCAAGTTCAGATTGCTCGGGCTCGGTAGATACTTGCTCAGTAGCTTCAGATTGAGACTCGATACTTTGTGACTCGGTTAGAACTTCTTCTTGTGACTCGGTTACTGTACTGGGCTCGGTAGATGTAGTCTCCTTACATGTGTTTGGCAATGTATCAGGTTCAATGTAAACAAATTTTCTGTAGTTCTCTGGTTCTTTTTTGCTTTCTTCTTCAATCTTTTCTGCAAACTCATCAATTCTCACATGTGCACTTTCTATGATTTTGTGAGTAGACAAATTTAGACATCTATATGCCTTACTTTTGCAAGAATATCCCAAAAATATTCCTTCATCACTTTTTACATCAAATTTTCCTTTTCTAGATTCTCTTAAGATGTAACATTTACTACCAAATACTTTTTGGTAACTTACATTTGGTTTGTAGCCATACCATAGCTCATACGGAGTCTTGAATGTGTCTTTTCTCAGCTGTACTTAGTTCAAGGTATGAACTGCAGTGCTGATAGCTTCCTTCCATTATTTCATAGCAATGTTCTTTTTGATCATTAGAGTCCTTGCACAGTCCATGATAGATTTGTTCCTTCTTTCAGCTATTCCATTCTGCTCAGGAGTTCTCGGGGCTGATACCTCTCTTTTGATTCCTCTTTCAATGCAAAAATTATTGAATTCATGGGAGATGAATTCACCACCTTTGTCTGATCTCAAGCATTTTATTCTTTTTCCTGTTTCTTTTTCTAGTCTTGCTTAATACCATTTGAACTTCTCAAATGCTTCAGACTTTTCTCTTAAATACATAACAGTCATCATTCTAGAATAATCATCAACAAAGAGAATAAAGAATTTTTCTCCAGTATAGCTCTCAATTCCAATAGGTCCACATAAATCAGTATGCACAATTTCCAAAATATCTTCAGACTGATAGTTTTTACTTTTGAAACTAGACTTTCCCATTTTACCAATTTGACAATTCTTGCATAGACCAAAATCAGGTTTCTTCAAAGTAGGAATACCTCTTACTTTCTTGAATTTGCTTATTTTCATCACGTTGTCAAAATTTACATGAAATAACCTTTTGTGCCATAACCAACTTTCTTCAATTTGAGTAATAAAACATGAGTAATCACCAAGATCAAGATAAAATAGGTTACCTTTGGTTTGTTTGCCTGATCCTATCAGTTTTCCTTTGTCATCCAATAGTCTTGCTTTTCCATTCATGAATTCGACCTTGAATCCAATGTTGATTAGTTATGCTACACTTAGAAGATTATGCTTTAGTCCTTTGACCCAATATGCATTATCACATGTAAGTTCTTTGGTTAATGAAATTTGTCCCTTTCCTTTTATACAACAGGGTTCATTGTTTCCAAACCTTACATTACCACCATCAAAGTTTTCAAAATGTTCAAACTTGGTCCTGTCACCAGTCATATGATGTGAACATCCACTGTCTATAATCCATGTATCATTCTTGCTGATATGAGAGATAAGTGCCATCTCATCTTCATCATTATCAGATTCATCTTTTACAACAATGAAAAAAATTTCTTCTTCACTATCATCAGAATCTTTAGCTAAGAAACATGTTTTCTTACCTTTATCCTTGAATGATTTGAAATTTTTCTTGCCATTGTACTTGTAATTTTTCTTCTCATCTTTGCTTTGCTTTTTTGGACACCTAGCTGCAATATGACCAATTTCTTCACATGAAAAATAGATTAAGGGAGTTCTACCTCTGTATTTTCCTCTACCTCTTGAATACTTCTTTGCAAGTAATGCTTCAATAACTTCAAGATCACTATCAGAACTTTCTTCTGATTCTTCTTCACTTTCTGATTGGATTTTCTTCCCTTTCTTGAGTGAAAGTTTGGCCTCAAAAGCTGATTCAATATTTTTAGAAGTTGGAACATAGTTGTCATAGTTATCCAGTTCAAAGGCTATCAATCTTCCAACTAAGGCATCCAAAGTTATATTGTGATTTTCTTCACATCTTCTTTCTTGAATAGCAGAAACTCTTATTGCATAAATAGGGAGTAATGTTATAAGAACCTTACTTATAACCGTTTCATCATCAATTTTTCCTCCAGAAGCTCTGATTGCACTAACACTTGTCTTGATTCTTTCAACATATTTTGCAATGTTTTCTTCTTCTCTCATTTTCATTTGATCAAACTATCCTCTTAGGCTCTTTGCTTTGGCTCTCTTCACATTGTCATCATCGCCATAGATTTGCTTTAGCTTGTTCCACATTTCATGAGTAGTTGTGCATTCTTTGATTTCATCAAATTCTTCATAGCTAAGAGCTGATGCAATGTCTATCATCATAGTGTTATGGTTCTTCTTCTCTACAATGTCTTCAACAGTTAATGTGCCAGTAGGAATTGTATATTCTTGATCAATATATTTGCATCCTGAATCACCAATGGAAGCCAGATGTAATCTCATGAGACCTTGCCATGCTGAAAAGTTATTTTTGTTAAGCCTTGGAATTTCTCTTTTGTAAGACATCCTGATCTTTAGCTTAGGTCCTTGAAACCCTTCCTGCAAGCACCAAAAGCTATGATACCAATTGTTGGAAATATAGATGCAGTAACTGAGAGGGGGGGGGGGGGGGTGAATCAGTTAACCAAAAAAATATTACCATTGATCCTTAAATATCTTAACAAATTATTTACTGTGCCACTTGGTAAATATACAGAGAAATCCTGAAAACTTGATCCTTGAAGTGTGTAATAATTAAACTATTCTTAAGCATTCATCACTGATTAACTTACATGAATAAAGAAAATAAAATGAACACAAGAGACACCAGATTTACCGTGGAAACCCAATATGGGAAAAACCACCAATGTAACTAGTTACTATTTTTCACTCTTCTGAAGTGATGCCCGGTTAGAAGCCAACCCGGTAAAAGGTTACAAAACACACTGTTAGGTGTGACCTTGTTAGAGGATTTAATCACCCTACTAGGAGTGGCCTTGTAATAGGTCTTGAAATAATTCAATAGAACTGTTACCTTGTTAGAGGATTTACAAAATGGTTGTTAAACCAACTCGGTTAAGAGATTTTGATATCATTGCTACAATTGCTAGAGAGTAACAATGAAATAACCTACAACTGAATTGCTGAATATAGATCTCTGTTCTATTTTACTAGATCCTTAATGATCAATTAAATCTTTGCTGCTCCTCAAGGATATCTGACCATCCTTCAAAATTCGCACACACCTTTCTTCAAAATGATTTCTGCATGCTGTATATCTTTTATTCACCATTTGACCTTCTATATATATATGCCATTTCATAATCATTTAGATTGTCAAGTTGGCACTAATAATTATTATAACAGTCGGCTGGGATAAACAAACTGTAATAACAAATTTCTTTGAAAGGGCTGACCTTGCTCGATAAACATTAATCCTGAAAAGATTTCCTTCGGTGACCAAGATAACTCGATAACCATAGCAAATTCTGCAACATCCTTTAGAGACCGAGAGAGCTCGGTAACCACTAATTTTCCTTTGATAACTGAGGAGGCTTGGTTAACACTATTATCCTGTCATGTTTCCTTTAGACACCTGAGAGAACTTGGTAGACACTAAAAATTGCCTAGCTGACTGACTGAGCTTGGTAGATACTGAGAACCGCTTAGCTGACCGACTAAACTCAGTAGATACTGAGAACCGCTTAGCTGACCGACTGAACTTGGTAGATACTGAGAACAATAATTGATATAATATTTGTGTGACATCAAAGACAACACATAGCTAATCCAACAATGTCCTTCAGACAATTGTATCCAACAATATATATATATATATATATATATATATATATATATATATATATATATATATATATATATATATATATATATTATACATTATTTATGTATAATATATAACATATATATTATCAAACATTTTGTAATATGTCAAAATCAACAGATTAAGAGACATTGAGAAAAATTAGTTTTCTAAAGGATAATATATTGTACCGAGCTAATAAATTTATGATTCTGGCTACTATTACATAAACTGTTCTAATCCAGATTTCTATCATAAGCAGGTGATTCAGGAATAAATCTATTATGTAATGTCCAAAGATAGGTTTTATATTTTAATTTAGGTCTATACTCATGTTGTGTTCTATTAATCAACTTGTACAGGAAAAATCATAACAAACAAGAGATTCTCATTCATTAAAAATACATCAGATTAGCTTGGATGTTTTGCATACATTCATAGGAATAAACTTTTGAGTTAAGCATTGTTTACATTTAATATTCTTTTCAAAGTAAGAAAGAAAAAATTTCATCTCAAATCTATTTATTCATTTCTGAAACAGAACAATTTACTGCAGCTATATGAAACATAATTCATAGAAATATAAGAGTTCTTTTTGAACAGTTTTCAAATCTCATAACTTAGATATAGAACTTTAAGCTTTCAACAAGGAACAATCCTGGTAAATAGAATATCATGGAGCTGATTAATAGAAAATAACACATTGTAGTCTTTTTAACTTCATTAGAACAATTAACATAGATTTGAAATACTATTTCTTGTTTATGACCATTCTATCTAACATTTGCACAGAAACTAAATTTAAAATGCAAGTACTAAGTACAGAATTTTAAGACTGATCCAAGGGAATAAATAACATGATCACAATTCAAGAACTCCACCATCTTCAATTCTGGACTGCTTCATTATAGCCATAAATCAAGACCTGCACAACATAAGAGCTCTTCATATGGCCATGGAGCTCACCTCCCAGCCAAGGCCATTACATGCCCACCCCCGAGCTTGGGGAAACAAGTATAGGACAGGATAACACACACACAACACATCATGACACTCAACAAGATTCAAACACATAATTTACAATACTCCCCTCCCAGGCTTAAACAAAGCATTCAAGCATAGAATCCATATAGTGGGTGAAGGTGGAATTACAATTGGAGTCACCATGCTTATGATACAATAAAAAAACAACAAGCATACCAGCCTTCACAAGGCCCTTCCAACCCCAAAATACAGCTCAATTCTATGAGCAAAACAACAACTCCTTATGACCCCCAAAACATAAGCTGGTTATCATGGCTGCCCATACAACTATGTACTCAACAAATGAAATCCCAATTCAATGCCCTTCACCCCAAGTTCTCCTACTTTCCTCCCAAGGATGAGGATTGAACTTGCACACCCTTAACAAAACAATTACAAATAAACAACAAAAAACTAAAATTCAAAACTCAGATTTAAATCATCAATAATACACAAGTTTACACTTAACATATAATAAAAAGAACAGTTACAATTTCTTGCACAAAACACATCATTTTCAGGCAAAAAATAAGATAAAATAACCAGGTTTTGGTACCACCAACCTCCTTCAAGATAGGACTGAATTATGGGTTGAAGATGAGCTTGCTTTCCAAACAGCTTGCTGTCCAAACTTCCTAAAACCAGGGCCTTCCAGACTTCACTGAATTTTTCTCCTTACTTCCTTAGTAGCCTCAAAAACTAGTTTTCATTCTACTTAAAGTCTTACTTCTAAAACATTCTTTTCCCCCACGCTCTTCCCAAGCTGTTAGATATCTAGATTCAAGCAAAGATGACACTTGCCACTCCTAAGTTTCCTAGAAATGAATTACAACCTAACACAATGATGCGAGCTTAGGGAAGATTACCATTTTCATGCATCTCAAAAAATGACATGATTTGAGTGATAAAGAAGTGGCCTAGGAAGATGAAAATAGGAGAATTAAGGCCCCCAACCCAAGTCCTAACCTTGGGGCACTAAAATTTACATTAAACTACATCCTAGGACTCCTCAAAACCTCTTAAAATAGCCAATAATTCATGCATCCGAAAAGGAAGTTTTATTTTCAATGTTTTCTTGGTCTCATAAACCACCTACTAAGCTTGGGAATGCTCAAGGTTAACTAAGGAGAAGGTGGGGTCCAAAATCCACTCCACATGCCACTTCATCACTAAGGTGTCAAATGACACATCACAAAAAGAAATACACATCACAACCTATGTGGTATGCTTTGTGTGCAAAGAACATTAAACATTACACAAGATAAAAATTATTTACAAACATAAAAATTAAACATTATCAACCATACATACTTAGTCATCACATTTACGAAAGAAAATATGATATGACGAGGTCGTACTCTCTCTCTAGAGTCGACCTTGGCTTTTTACTGATTGCACTTTGATCCTATCTTGTTTCCCCAAATTAAAACCATGGCCATATCCCTACATACTCAAACTCGATGTCAATACATTATAAAAATCTTACATCAATAAACATTTCAAACATGAGGTGATAACATCTAACTAAACAATATACATGTATATACATCTGCATCATAAAATGTTACATATTCTGCATAAGCAAGTAATACTAAACTTATCATAGAACCATGATTCCATTAATGATCATAATATCGAAAGATAACATAACAATGCTGAATACATATATTACGGATAATCAAAGTATCAAATGAGTGTATATATAAAGAGTACAACTACCATGATCATCAACAAAATCTATAAAAACTACTCATAAGTCCAAATGATAGTATGTGTAACCACAATAGATCAAATGTCTATACTCAAAATATCATCCTAATGTATCAAGTGTCAAAGTGAAAGTCGTACTAGGACAGATCGGGGTAGGACCTCACACTTTTCCTATTTATGTTTATCATCCTGCATGTACAAAATTATGATAATATGTCCAACACAAATAGATTGACTAAAATAATGAATTACAAATTCTGTTGTATGGGAAACTACCACCTTAGACTTTTTACCTTTATATTTGAGCTCTTTTTATTCTTTTTTTGATTTAGTCTCCTCACTTTCTTCTTCAACAAACTTTTCAAATCTTTTTGCTTTCTCCTTCTTTCTCTTCCTTGTTATTGTGTCTGTTATTGGTGCCTCTTTGACCAATGTAGTCTTGACATTTCTCTCCGATCTCATTTATTGTTTCTTGATAGGAGAAGGTTTATCCTTCTTAACTTGAGTTGTTCTCATTATCTATCTACCAGTTGGGATACCATTGATTGCACTTACTATCTCAACATCTTCATCACATTTTTATAATTTAGATGTACTTACTTTCTCTACAACATGTTTGCGTCTAGCTTTCTCAATCTGCTCTTTAGTGAAACCCTTTTGGATTATAAATTATTCCACTTCTTTTCTCACTTTTTTCTTAATGTCTAGTTTCATAAATTCATTGTGTACTGGTAGTGACTTTTCTTGAAATGTGCCAAATCAAGGAGTATTAGGATTTACTAGTTGTGCCAAAAAATTCTTTGTATATAATGTTAAGATGTCTCCTTCCACTTCATATCCTATCGGCATAAACCATGAGATTCTTGGCTCCACTGCTTCCATCAAGAAAGAATCAGTATCTACCATGAAACATATCGTATCCTTGTATTTTTCTTTAATCTCTGAAGGTATTCTTTCTTTCTCATGCATCCTTTTATAATTTTTTTCAAATATCCCCATATTTTTTTAGTAAAATCATTTCCTAAAACCTTTATGCAATTTTTGATTTGAATGAAAGATGGTTTATTAATGACCAAGTAATACTACCAATTCCATGAAACATATTTTAAAAATAGAAGAATAAACATACAATCAACTGGCCATATTTAAACTTCCGCATCTGGTCCATCTTGATCTTCTTGAGATTCAACATTAGTTTCTCCCTCAGTGCTTTCTAGATCATAATCCTTATTTTCCTTAATTATCATGTGGGAAATATGAATGGCACCATTGGGTATACCGTTCACCTGAATGGATTGATAGACTTTGTATCCAATCACCATTGATGTATATTTAACTTCTTCATTTGTGATATCATTCATATTGATCACACACCCATCCCATTTAGACTTTGTCAATTCAATCACCTCTTCCTTGGGAATAGTGCAAAGAATAGCTAGGTAATGTATACTAGAAATAGTATCTTCATAGAATTAGTATTGAACAATAAATGAAATAGAAACTAAATAACCACAATATAGCAATCTATTTAGCAAATGAATGAACAATTAAGCATCCTATGGCTCTCTAACTAAGAGTGTTAATGTGAAGCTCTCAGCAAGCCTCCATTAATGACAGTCCTAGAATGAGAAATGATATGATAAATAAGCTAAATTGATCAATTCCAAATGAAATACAACTAATTAGCCTTAATTAGCCTTTCTAGCTATAAAATGCAAGAGGTTTGATGCTATTCTCAAATTTGTGGATTATTTTATGAGTGATTTTGCCTTGCTTATATAGGATTTGGCAAGGGTAGGGGGTGTAGTTGTGTTGATCATGATTAAGCTTGAGTTGAGTCTTTGGTTCCACCCTTTGAAGACATTTAAATATTGTGTCCTCAAAGATTGGGACAAGTAGACAAGATGAGTGGACAAGATGTTCTCCCAATTTGAGTGATTGAGATTGAATTTGGCTTGATCCATGTGAGTTCATTTCCTTAAATCTCATTGGTTGATTGATTTTCCTCCCTTTTGGTTGTTGAGAGAAATTAAGATTTAATCAATTTCTTTTAATTCATTTATTTAGTCATGTGCACCCCTTGAATGGGTTGATTTGATTAATTCAAACTATACAATTAATTGGATTAACTACACATTGATTTGATTTCACTTGATTTAATAGTTTTTAATTGATCTTTTGGCTTTAGATTTTGAATTATATTGAATTAAGACTCGATTTTAGTTTTGATTGGCTTTTGAATTATATTGGATTAAGACTTGATTTTAATTTTGATTGGCTAAAAGCTTGTTTTGATTCAATTGCTTTCATTTTGCCTTGATTTACCTAGATTTGTTTGTAAATTGATCTTGTCCATTTTTCAGTGATTACAAATGCCCCTCTTTGAGTTGACATGTGAAGTGTGTCAATTCAAAGAATGTCTTGATTCAACTTGATGAAAGTCTTGATTTAATTGATAAAGGTCCTGATTTTGCCGATGGTCAATCTTGATGCTTCTGATGGTTGATCTTGATGTTCGATGTAAGATGTAGATTTTGATGATATCTGATATAATTCTGATTGATTTGATATTCTTGATGATCAATCTGATGTTAGATTACTTATGTGATACCCTATTTGATCTGTTTCGATGCTTGATGCCCCTCTCGATTGATTAGCAAAACATTTCCTGATAAAAGATTACACTTTGATTTGATGGTCATTCTCCTGATTTGATGATGTTGCCATTGATGCTAATTATCTGAGTATATGCCCCCTTTGGGAAATGAATCAAAATGCTTTTGGATGATCTGGTTGAGATTGAGAAATTTTGATTTGTTTCCCAATATAGAAATTTGAAAATGCCCTGATCATGAGAGAATTTGATGAGAAAAGATTTAATTGATAAGATGTTGATGTTCTAGATAAGTTGATGATGGTTTGGTATCATTTGATGTCAGTCAGAATCACTTGGTTGATGTTGATGTCAATCTGATAGGATAACGTTGATGGGTTCACATTTCTCTCTCAAGATCTAGAGAGACAGAACAATGATTTTCCTTCCTCATGTTCTAGAGTTAGGAGATTGGATGCTCTCAAGATGAGAAAATGGATGATAGGATAACTTGATTGACGTTAGATGATCACTTTGATGATTTGACTGATTGATATTTGATACATGATATGATTAGATATTTTTTTGTGATATGGAGTTGATTGGATGTTCTCATGATGCAAAATTAAGGATTGATAGAAGGGTCATCTGTTGGTGTAGGTGTAGGTATAGATTTAGGTGATGGATAGAGTTAGGTTGCCCCTAGTTAATTAGAATGATTGATTATTGATGATTTCCTTGATGGAGCATGAATAATTTGATGGATCAAACATTTGATAATGTATCTTGATGATGTTGATGTACCTTTGATGATCAGATTGAGCATGATTTTTGATGATGGATACTTCATACATTGATGATGTTGATCAGGACTTTGATGATATCGATAGACATTTGATGATGTTGATCAGGACTTTGATTATACATTGATGGACATTTGATGATGTACCATTGATGATATCTTTGATCATTTTATGTATCTTGATTTGGTCTTTTGATGACGATAACTCTACCCCCTTTCTATTTTTTTCTTTTTCAAATCTATTTTCAAGCTAATAAAGGAAAATACCTTAAATGCATTTAATCTAGGATGTATGCAAATAAATGTCACTATTCAGGATTAGGAAGCTTATTTTCATCATCGAGCCTTTTGGAACATGAAATTGGTACAATCATCATTGGTTCAACCATGATGATATGAATACCTCTTTCCTCAGATTTTAATATTGCAAGTAAATAGACAAAGAATTGATCCCTTTCATATACAAATGTCCTCGATGATTCTTTGATGATCATGTCATTAGACGGATTCACATACTACTATGAATCAACCTGACAAGCACTCAAGAAGAAATCAAGAAAATATCATGTCTTCATCATTTCTCACTAGTCAACCATCATCGATTTGCTAAAAAGACATGATTTCACCAATCAAGTAATCACTTTGAACAATTTTTTAATTTTTGTTTGGAGATCCATATTTCAAAAACTTCATCCAATTTGATCCTTAGTTATGTTTAAACCTTTGATTTGATTTGTTGTGTTGAATATTTTTTATTTGATTAAGCTTTTTAGATTTTGATATGATTTGTCAAATGTTTTTGTTTAGATCATGTATTTGGATGTTTGAAATGTAATATTAATCAATAAGTTCAACTGTAGCAATTTTTCAATTTTGATGCGCTTATTTTGAGCCAACTTGCATCTATTTTGATAAGATCATTGAATTTGGATTGGTGCCCTTGGTTTGATTTAGCAAAGATCATGCTTTGTTGGGCAATGCAACTTTTGAGTGTTTGCTTAAGATTTGCAATTTTTGGATTTTTAGATTTTTTTTTTTGGCTTTTAAAAAGATTTTTGATGTTTTTGGATTTTTAGAGATTTTTGATGTTTTTGAATTTTAGAGATTTTTGATGTTTTTGGTGTTTTTTTTGGATTTTTGATATTTTTGATGTTTTTGAATTTTAGAGATTTTTATGTTTTTGGATTTTAAAAAAAAAACAAAATGTTTTTAGAGATTACTAGTTCTCAAACAAGATCACATTGAATTTGTCCCCAATGTCTAATAAGGTAAAGGACATGAAAGATGGATTTGCAAACTTATGATTCACCAATGAATATGCAATGATGGATGAAGCAAGTGTGTTTACCCATATGACCATCTTCTCAAGATTATCCAAGCTAGGGAAAAATAATATCTCAATATAGGCCAATAATGTGGTTTTGGATAGCATATGGACTAATGACTTGGTGTCATGACAATGTCCAAAGGAGTGGACATATCAAGAGACTTTTTCAAACATTATTTTCCATTTCTTTTATTTTATTCTTCAATTGGATCAAGATCAAGGGATCAATGTGGATAGGATCACACAATCATGATAAAGGGGTGGTGAAGGCTATGAGTGAATGGTTTGGGATTATGGGAAGGCTTCTTAGGAATAATGAAGGTGGCTTTAGGATCAGCAAGATCATGATAAGGTAGTGTGAACGTAACAAGTGAATAGGCTAATGGATAGGATAACTCATGTTAAGATACTTAATGCTCATAGATATGTTCAACCTTGTCAAGATCAAAGGTGAAAGATGTAATACAGATGCAAGTGAGATCAATGGTAGAAAGATGGAGGATATGATGGATGAAACTTGCCCCCAAGTGTAGAGTGAAAGAGAGAGGAATTACGCATGACGCCTGTTTGCCAGGTTTTCATCATGGTACTTGTCCAAGATGCCATAAGAAGTGGTTTTCACCATAGGATGGATTTCTTTTCTTTTCTTTTTCTTCTTTTTTTTTTTTCAAATTTCTCTTTTTGGATGGACTCAAGCCTCATGCTCTTTGTATACTCCTTGAAAAGGTATGATATGGTGGGCCAAGACTCTGAAAAGTATGCTCAAAGATGTTGATAGGGTGACAAAAATGTGATATGGTGGATAAGGTAGAGGGTGTCTAAAGATTTATGCAATGGATTGGATAATGGAAATGGAAGGATAATGAATAAGAGGATAATAAGGTTTTCCATGTATGGGCATGAAAAAGAGAATGGAAGGATAATGAATAGGAGGATAAGAAGTATTATCAAGATCAACATTGATACACACCTTGAAGGGTAGTGGAATAATGGAGGAAAAATGGCTGAAATAGCTTGGGATTTTGATGTAAGAGAGGAAACAGATCTTGCGAAACAAGGACTCAAAATGGATGGATGAGATGGAATATGTTTGGGAGCATGTGGAGTGGAATCCTTTGGAATGTTGAATGTCAACTTTGATTTATCTTTCATGTGTAAGTCCTTCAAAAGTGACTTGGGAATCCACACTTTCTTTGATTTGTCTTTCCTTTTGGATGCTTTAGAATGCATTTCTTCAATGAGGGATTTAGGAACCCACATTTTCTTTGATTTTTCTTTTTTATTGATGGACCTTTGTGGTCTCTTGAATATTTATTTTTTTCTTTCATTCACATGTCGATTAGATTGGACATAGTGATCTTCATACATAAGTGGATTCTTGATTTTCTGATTCTTATGTTGCGCATTCAAATTTCTTCCAAAAGACTTGGGATTGGTGGATGAATAAGGTTGATATGGATGGTTCACATGGATGGGTTCTTGGTTTCTCAAGTATGTAGGTCTTTGTTGATCTTGATAGGATATAGGGTAAGTGGATTGTGGGCTAGGGATGGTAGGAAAGGTTGATGGAGGGATATAGGGACCCAATATGGATTTGGAGGATGTATAAGGTTTCAAATTTGGGATATAGGGACCAAGGATGGATTTGGAGGATGTATAAGGAATATGCTCATACAAAAATGGAGATAAATGATATGTGGGAGGGATATCAAAATCTTTATTTTGAGCTGCATGGCCAAGGCTTTCATCTTTTGGATTTATCTTTGTACCAATAGGCTTATATGTAGCTTTGATAGGAGTGACTTTGATAGGAGCAGTTGAAACTTGAGATAGATATGGAGGCTTATGAAAGGTGGATGTTGGGGTACTTTGATCTTGACAAGGATCTTTTGATAGCCTAGGAAGAATACTTTTCTTTTGATTTTCAATAACTTCATTAGAGATGGAAGGAATACCTTGATATTTCTTAGGAGATGGGTATGATATAGGAGGTGAAGGAATGTGGGGTGTTTGAGATGGAAGGATATCTTCTTGAAATAAATGGAAGGGTATGAAGGATTCATCATGGGATTCTTGGGAAATGGGACTTTGGTCAAATATAGGATAAGGAGAGATATTATCTTGATCTTGATCCTTCATAATACTTGTTTCTTTGCACTTTTCATTAGTCTCTTGACATGGAGCCACTTCTAAGGATAATGTAGGAGTTTGGATCCACATGAGGGATTCTTGAAGGGATGATGGATGTTAATTTGAAATAGGTACAATAGGCATTGTAGCACATGAAGGCTTGGAGTCTATATCCTTTGAAGAATGAAAGAATTTTGTAGCAAGATGTAGGCTAGCTTGGATCTCTTTTAGAGGTAGCCCTTGAGGGTATACATAGTCATTATGGAAACTGTTTAGATCTTTGTTTGATGGAGGAATATTGGATAGCTTTTCTTATATATGAAATGGTGGAATGGTGGAATAGGTGAAAGCTATAAGAGGACCACTACTAGACATGTGTTCATAAGTTTGATCTTTCTTGAGAGTAGTATGTTCATTAGATGAGTCATTAGGATTTTCAATTTCAATTAAGTCATCATCAATAATATTTTGGATTTTATGTTTCAACTCCATGCAATCTGAAGTTTCATGTTTATTATGTCTATGATATGCACAATAGTTACTCAAAAAGATAAAACCACATGAAGTGATTTGAGGCAATGTGATGAGATAATTTTCTAGGAGTTTTTCCAAAGTTGATTCATATGAAATTCCCAAAGGTGTAAATGATCTATCTCAAGGATATTTGGATGTATTTGTGTTTCTCAAAGAGTTGTCATGCAATGAATATTGTTGAGATGGGACTAATTCTTCTTGATTTCCTTGATCAAATATGAGATTCTCTTGATATTTTGAAATAGGTTCTTCATCAAATATTGGTTTATCATTAGGATATTTTTGATCAAATATAGGGTTTTCATGATATTCTTTTTTATCAAATTTTGAATTATCAAAGATATGGCGTTCATGATGTTTTTCTTGATCATAGAGGTAAGGAAACAATGTTCTTAATGAGAATTGGTTGGATAATGTTTCCATTTCTTTTTCCATTTCTTGAATTCTTGTGAATAGAATATTCTTTTGAATCTTTATTGTTAATTGATTTTTGGATCTTAATGGATGTTTTATTTTTGTAATCAAAGACCTTCAAGCACAACACAATAATTTTATCAATTATCACAAGAAATTCTTCCAAGAAATCTACCTAAGGTCAAATTTGGCTTTTAAATGGCTCTAATGAGGTAGGCTTGCTAATTTATCAAGGTATTTAATCAAGACTCTGTTCAAAATGGATATTAAAATTTCATCCTCCAGTTATATTAAGAGGCTTCCCACCACCGGTATGTCAGAGTTTTGCGCAATCCCGAAGGACTACTCGAGGAAGTTCAAAAATTTAACACCCTTTTGTCACACACCCCATTAAGGATGCATGCATTTCATTTTATAGTGGGTTGGATGATTGTGGCAAAGGTGAGTGTATCCCACTTTGGGCTGTCCCTCTCACTGGCCCTTTTAAGGAAAATCTCGGGAGGTGAGCATAACTAATGATCTAGCATATTCATGTAAAAGAAAGAAAATAGAGTTAAGAGATAGGTTTTGGGAATTTGGTTCACCAAAAGGTGAAGAGCATATCCCTCGCTATTTCTCAATTCCTCAAACACAATTAACAATGTTCAATTTCCAACCCACTAACTAGTGAGAATTGAGTATTGCTACTCTTCTATACAAATAAGGGGTTTATTTGATTATGTGCTTAATTTCCTTAACCTTTCTTCTAATCAAAGAATTTCAACACTTTTGGCATTTTGATTCACTAAAAGAAGTGAAGAGCATAGGCCTAATGTTTAGTTCTTCAAACAATAATAGGCTGTTTCTACTTACTAGATTTTGAAAACAACAAAGCCACAATTTAAGCAAAGAAATGACTAAGCTTAGGCTTACCTTTTCCTTGTAGCTAGCAAAAGGCTAGGGGCATTTTTGATTGATTTTCACTTTTTTAATTGCTTACCTTGGCGACCATTCCTTTCCAATGTGCTTTTCCTCCAACAAGTTAGTCAACAAAACCAACAACAATGAAGAACACAAAATAAAATTGAAGAAACAAAGACAAAATTGAACTTTAAGCCTTGTCAAATTTAAGAAAAACTTGATTAAGGTGAAAATATCCAATTTAATGAAACAAATTTTGCCTTATATGCTTCTACAAATTTAATGTAATGATCATGTACCTGTCCTTGTTGAGAATCCTCAAGAACTAGCTTAATGTGAGCAATGTTCTCCTTTTTGATCTTCCTTGTCAAAGCTTTGCTTTCTTGATTGAATCTGCTCTCTAATTTTTTTACTTTTCTATGATCAGTCATCCTACAGAGACATAAAAATCATTTTCTGACAATCAGATTATGAAAATTTATAGTTTATTCAAAAGTGCTGTAGAAATGATTAAAAGCGCTATTTAACTGTTTAAAAGCGTTGTTTAACTGCTCAAAAGTGGTGATAACTGCTCAAAAGCGCTGATTAAATGCTCAAAAGCACTGTTTAATTGCTCAAAAGCATTGTTTAACTTCTCAAAAGCACTGTTTAAATGCTCAAAAGCACTAACAAGTTAGGGAATAAGCGCTAATAGAAATTTAGAAAGAAGACAAAAAGAATTGAAAGCATTGTTTCTCTATGAAAAGGCACACAAATTTGCCGTGGAAGCGCTGAAATAGTGCTCAGAAGTGCTATTTAACTACTCAAAAGTGTTTTTTGAAGTCTCAAAAGTGATGTTTCACCTACAAAACAAAGAGCTTAACATGCAAAAATTTGAACAAAAATGAGATTTATGAATTTTTAGAAAGTGAAGCCTAATGCCCCACGGTGGGCACCATTTTGTATAGTAGAAATAGTATCTTCATAGAATTAGTATTGAATAATAAATGAAATAGAAACTAAATAACCACAATATAGCAATGTATTTAGCAAATGAATGAACAATTAAGCATCCTACGGCTCTCTAACTAAGAGTGTTAATGTGAAGCTCTCAGCAAGCCTCCATTAATGACAGTCCTAGAATGAGAAATGATATGATAAACAAGCTAAATTGATCAATTCCAAATGAAATACAACTAATTAGCCGTAATTAGCCTTTCTAGCTATAAAATGCAAGAGGTTTGATGCTATTCTCAAATTTGTGGATTATTTTATGAGTGATTTTGCCTTGCTTATATAGGATTTGGCAAGGGTAGGGGGTGTAGTTGTGTTGATCATGATTAAGCTTGAGTTGAGTCTTTGGTTCCACCCTTTGAAGACATTTAAATATTGTGTCCTCAAAGCTTGGGACAAGTAGACAAGATGAGTGGACAAGATGTTCTCCCAATTTGAGTGATTGAGATTGAATTTGGCTTGATCCATGTGAGTTCATTTCCTTAAATCTCATTGGTTGATTGATTTTCCTCCCTTTTGGTTGTTGAGAGAAATTAAGATTTAATCAATTACTTTTAATTCATTTATTTAGCCATGTGCATCCCTTGAATGGGTTGACTTGATTTAATTCAAACTATACAATTAATTGGATTAATTGCACATGGATTTGATTTCACTTGATTTAATAGTTTTTAATTGATCTTTTGGCTTTAGATTTTGAATTAAATTGAATTAAGAATCGATTTTAGTTTTGATTGGCTTTTGAATTATATTGAATTAAGACTTGATTTTAATTTTGATTGGCTAAAAGCTTGTTTTGATTCAATTGCTTTGATTTTGCCTTGATTTGCCTTGATTTGTTCGTAAATTGATCATGTCCATTTTTCAATGATTATAGGTACATTACCAATTGTAGATAGAATAGATACAACATGGAGTGATTCCTTGGTTATCCTAAGTAGTCTATCCAACCATATGAACTGATCATGTATCTTGCTGATAACATCTCTTATCTATTCATCTTCAAATTCATTGGGATAGTTAACAACATGATGAAAACCTTTATCAGAAATACATTTATCTTCAACATTCAATATCAAATTCTCATCACACAATGTCTTGTACTGATCAAATATTGTACTTTATCCTAAATCTTACAATTTGCAGTGAATATAAGATCTTACAACTTCCACATATACAACTCCATAGGGTACATTGGTTAGGGTACACTAGTTAGGGCACCTGCTGGATCATTCTCCATCGACTTGAATGGATGTCATTTGAATTCTAGTCGTGGTCCCTCAGTTATATTGATCAACTTAGGAGTATCCATATTTATTTTCAATTGCACAAGAAGATAACTAATAAATACCTCAAACTATACATATCTAGGGTTCTTGATGAAGAACATGACAACACCAATTGATTACTTTTCTCAAATCAACACAGAAAATATTTTACTTTAGCTTCAAACTCATCAAAGGACTCAAATAAAACTTCTTTCACTCCACAAAAGTTCAGAAAGTATGTAAGGTAAGAATGAAATTGAAAAGTATCTATTTATTTACATTCACATGCTTGCATTAAATTATCTTACCGATAGAACTTTCCTTTTTAACCAATTGACTCATACCTCATTATCGATGATCGAAACATAAAAAAAATTCTCAAAAAGCTCCAGGATATCTTATTACATCTTTATATGCTGATAGATCTTACCACACACTTGCAGGGGGATTTTTAGATAG
Source organism: Chamaecyparis obtusa (assembly GCA_027943335.1). Lineage (NCBI taxonomy): Eukaryota > Viridiplantae > Streptophyta > Pinopsida > Cupressales > Cupressaceae > Chamaecyparis > Chamaecyparis obtusa. The sequence continues at coordinate 2,149,830 of BSBK01000535.1, forward strand.
ATTAAACAATACTTTCTCCCCCTAAGAAAAGGTGACTTAGTTTGATGATGAACCATCCACACCTGATGGTGATGTGGATCCCTCCGATATTTTGATGAAATCCTTCTTCTTCCAAATATTTCTGATCTCATTCTTGGTGTGTACTAGAAAAAGTACCTTCATAGGGTTAGTATCATCAATAACTTAAAATAATAAAAAAATTACCACAAATAGCAATCTAATTAAGCAAAGAATTGACAATTAAGCACTCTATGGATCGCTATTTAGGGATGCTAATGCAAAGCTCTCAACAAGCTTCCATGAGTGACAGTCCTAAAATGAGAATGGATGATAAACAATGCTAAAAGTTCAATTCCAAATTGAAATACAACTAATTAGCTCTAAATTTTCCTTTCTAGCTCTAATTTGCAAGATGTTTGATGCTATTCACAGATTTGTAGATGATTACAGAGTGAATTATGCCTTGCTTTTATAGATTTTGGCAAGGGTAGGGGGTGCAGTTGAGTTGATCATGATTAAGTTTGAGTTAAGTCCATGGTTCCACCTTTGGAAACCATTTAAATATTTTGTCCCTAAAGCTTGGGACAAGAAGATAAAATGAGTGGACAAGATGCATTCTCCAAGTGAGTGATTGAGATTTGATTTAGGCTTGATCCATGTGAGCTTGGTCCTCAATTCCTATTTTTTGATTCATTTTCCTCCCATTTGGTGGTTGAGAGAAAATAGGAATTAATTAATTGAATTTATTTAATTTTTTTAGCCATGTGTACCCCTTAAATGGGTTGATTTGATTTAATTTGAACTATACAATTAATTAGATTAATTGTACAATTTATTGATTAATCATGATTTATTAGGTTTAAATTGATTTAATGGCTTTTGATTTTCAATTAAATTTAGATTAAGGTTCAATTGCAATTCATCTTTGATTTTGACTTGATTTGATTTAATTGCATTTAATTGTATTGATTCTTTCCTTGATTTCTCACTTAAATGATCTTGTCCAATTTTCGGTGATTGAACCTGGTCTCTTCTATATTAACAATTTTTTTCCCTTTTGATTTGTTGACCAATTTATCAGTTGGTTTCTCATTCTACAATTCCTTTCTAGATGGCCAATATTGTGATAGTGAAAACATGCCATACCAGTTGACCTCCATGGTCCAACATTACCTCGGTTTGTTTTCATCCTACAATTTACAACCATGTGTCCTGTTAGGGTTAGTTAGAGTCACCATATTTTGAAGTGTCTAAGACCCTTATGAGTTCATTACCTTGAATTCCATTTAGCACATTCCCTTTAAAGTCTTTCCTTGCAGTAATCCTTCAAGCATCAATGTCCTTCAGAGTTATCAAGTAATAGTCTTCAAGTTTGTCAAGTTTCATTTTCGGTCTCCCTTGGATGAACCTTTTTCAACACTCCTGCCTCGCCTGAACCACTTCAAACCACTTTGAACTCTAGTTCAAAGTAGTTCGAAGTAGTTCAATGATGTTTTCTTTTCTAATGATTGTTTTCTATAGGTGGGCCCCGGCCTAAAACCTCTTTTGAGCAGTGAACCACTTCGAACCACTTTGAACTCCAGTTCAAAGTAGTTTGAAGAGGTTCGAAGATAGATTACGGGAAAAGTAGTAAGTGAAAGGATAGTTGATGGGACACATGGCATAAGCTGACAGTGCAATGATGGTTAAGTATTTAAGAAGGTCAGTTTGATTTGATGGGAATAATAAAGCAAATCTCAGCTGAAGTTTTGGGTGACGATTGATAAAATCGCTAGCACGAGTGGGAGATATCACTTGAGGGATGATTAATAATGGTATTAAAGATGGTGGATTTTGAGGACATCCTATGGCTGAGTCATTACTATTTGCATCATTTGGAATTAATGTCCTTGACTTATGCTCATTAAAGTCGAGTTTTCTTGACATTAATCTTTCAAAATATAAACAACTCTGCAAGTTTTTCTTTCTTGCTATTTTCTTGCAGAGTCTCAGCTGTGGGAGAAGAATTCATTTCAGGTCTATGTAAATAGGTAGCTCCTAAAGCTTTTCCTTATTTCCTATTGTTGTTTGATGTATTGATTCGAGGGTGGGGGGAAGTTTGTGTTTAAATTCATGAGGAAGAGATGAGGTCCAGTTTGCATTTCTTCGGGAATGTAAAGAATTTGCAATGTCAAGCTCCTATTGTCTCAGATACAGACCTGTTAGGGATATTAGTAGAGAAAATAGCAGTTGACCTCACAAGCTATGTAGCGAAAGATTATAGTTTAGAGTTCCTGTCGAGTGGATTATTAGAAGCCGCGGCTTTCCCGCCATCACCTGTATGCCCAGAATTGGTTCAACAATGTATCAATCGATATGACATAAAATCTAAGTGCATTAGGAATGTAGAAGGCCAAACCCTTGTGCCAGTCAATAGAGAGACTATTATAGCTATCTTTAAAATCCTGGAGGAATCCCTTGTCAGTTTTACTCCTACCCAATCTCTAGCTCAATACAGAGAGAATGTAGATAAAAACCGGAGTCATGTGGCTAGGAAGTGGACTCAAACCAATTACAAAGGTGGGTCTTGGTTACCTAAAGTTCTTACCAAAGATCACATGAAACCTCTTATTCATGATGTAATAGTGTTGCTTCACCAGATTAAAGGTTCAGAACAGGTTCTTCTGTATGAGGAGTGGATGTTTCATTTTATTGAGATAGTCTTGGAAGGAGGGCAACATATTGATTGGGCAAAAGTCATTGCTAGTTCTCTGAGGGACCAACTTAAGCAAGCTCAGGCCATTAAAAAGGATTTCTTTATGTCTTCCTATCTGATATACTACCTAGTGTGCACACAAGATTTGTTTGCTATTCAGCACGTTCCTTGGAATGAAGATCTTCTAATTTATGAATATTGTCTGTTATTGAGAAAGGATAAAATTTTGGAAAATTATAGGAAGGTTCATGATGTTTTCCTGGGTAAATTGTGTTAACAACTAGCAAGGGTCCCTAACCAAAGAGTTTCATTGGATGCACAGAAATTGATTCAAACTTATGGAAGTCTATATATGTAGTTCCCACGTTTCACCTACATCCGGGTTGGTGGTTTTGATGATGAACCTCTTAGACTCCCAAGGTTCACTTTTGACTGTTTCATTTTGGTAGAAATTTGTAGGTAGTTGTTTATGGTTGTTAAAAATACCATGCCAGAAGAAAAATGGCCTTCTATGTTCCCAGTTAAAATTGGCAATTTGGCCTGTAACAATATGATGGATGCTTTGGTAAGCAACCTGTTGAGTTTTCATCTATAGTTTTATGAGTTAAAAAGGGGCTTTGATAACAAGGGCTTCACCAGGCAAGTTCTAAGATTGAGTAATTATCCTTCACCTAGTTCACACCTTGAGGACCTATAGGAAGATCTCGGTGATGATGAGGCAATTTGGAAATGAGATCATTCCAAGCTTGTTATTTCATAGATCAAAATGTTGCAAATGCATTTTGATATTAAGGGTGTGGAAGAAGATAATTCCAAAGTCATAGGTTCAGAGGTAAGCAATATAGAAGCAAGAAGTCCCTTGGATATAGATTGGAATAGGAAATAAGAAGGTGATATAAAGTTGAGGGCTTGAACCATTTTCAAGGTCACAAAAAACTAGTTGTCAGAAAAGAGAAAGAAAGGAGCTAAGTTTCCCCCTCTTGAACAACATAATTCAAGATCAGCCTTAAAAAATGTGAAACATGCCCCTTCTAATGTATCTCCTATGGTTCCAAATGTAGGTAAAGTTACGTCCCCTAAGAAGAAGGCGGTTCCTAGCGGGCATCCTACTGCACCAAGATCGCGACCTAGAACAAGGTCAGAAAGGCGTTCTCAAATGGCATCTTTAGGGCTTGATTATCTGGATGTTGAGATCAATGATGAAGACATCTCCTTTTCATCAGATTAGCAAGAGAAGGTTCAAGAGGTCCTTACCATTAATGCAGAAGTACTTCAGGTTGAAATTACTCCAGTTAGAACACCTAACAACCGGATGATGACTGGTTCAGTTCCTCCCCGGTTAACCAAATTCATGAATAAGAGAAAGAGCTACAAACCCATTTCACTTCCTGTAAAAGAAATCATCACTAAATATGCTACTCAGATCCCCAAAGAAAAAAGATTGAAGAGTGATGCTAGGCTATCTACCGACCCATCTAATGGAAAGGTGACTACAGAAATAGCCACTTTCAGGCCTAAAGAGGGAATTCAGGAACCGGAAGCTGAGGAATTTGAAATTATGAAGATGGAACTTGGTGTTCTAAACATGGATTCTAGGGATCACATATTAAAATTCTCAGTTGATCATATGCTTGGACAATCCCAAAAAGATGGGAGGGAAAAATGTGAGTTGAAACAACTAGTTTCTACCATGGCTAAATTTCTTTGCTCGCTCGCTAATGATGGAGTACTGCTGCTGGCTCAGTCTTCACAAGATTTTGATCTGAATTTAGTTGAAAGCCAAAGGTTGGTTAAGAAGATGTAGCATGGGAGAATACTGATGGAGGTTGTGAAGTCTTGTACAAGCAATGTTATCACTGAAGGAAGTGCTTTCATCCGCGAGTTCATATCTACTTGCCTAGATGGAGAGGGATTACTCAGTGAGGTACAAACCCTAGTTCTGAATAGTAGAAATTCAAATGGAAGAACATAATGTTCAAAGTTGAAGTCTCCCAAGCCAAGGCAATAGAGAAAGGGGTGCTGAATATGCATGCAGATGCCCTCAAGGACATTAAAATAGTGAACCCCTCGAGTATTTTGCAGATTGACAAGGGTAACAGGGATGTAGATGCCATGGTCAAAGTCTTCACAGATATGATGAATGCCCTCAAAGAAAATGAAGTGCCTACAGTTCAAGATTTCACCAGGATTGCAAATGTGGAGTCTATGTTGTTGCTGAACTGAGGTCAGTTGCCAAAGCAAGTAGAGAGGATCAAGGAGTTGAGGTGGGAAAAGAATGTGACTCGAGCGAAGCTTTCAGGCCTAAAGAATTTGCATTTCCAGCCAGCCCAAGAACTGGTGAATGTGTTCCGGTCCTGGAAGCTCATATAGATCGCCACATTAGAAGGCCTTGATTGGAGTTAGCTATTTTTAGGACAACATTTCCCTTGTTTTATGTTTTAAATGACATGTGTTTGGAAACTCTATTTTTAGTTATGTTAACTGGTTTAAAGAGTTTTTTTGGTGTCTGAGAGGTTGGGTTTTTCTGGAGGCTCTCTCAGACTTGAAACTATTAATGCTGGTGCATTGAACAGTTAAAGGGTTAGAAAATATAGATAGGAAATAGATAGTTTCTTTTTGGCAGTAGATAGTTAGCATAGTCTTTTATTTTCTGAAATAACTGTGACTGATTTTTTATTAGACTCTGATCCAATCTTATATGAATATATGAATGCATGGTATGGTTTAGATCTTTGAATCAAAATTTGGAATGTATGAATTGCTTTGGAAGTTGATACATTTAAATCTATGCATATGTTATTCATATTCAGTCACTTTGGGTTTCTTTCTAGTTCATCTTTCTTAAGTTACTTTATAGGTTCCTTTGTTTTTAGAAATAGTTAATAAATCTCAGTTCTTTCATAGTGTGGTTTATTAGTTTGCTAGTTCTTAAATTGCCTCAATACCTAAGAGTATTTGAGAGTTCCTTCTGCACTCTCTGGTTAAAAGTGTATATGTTTACTTTGTTGTTGATAATTCATTGAAAAAATTACAAGGAAGCTGAACAATAGAAATTCAGAGGGAAGCAATTTCTTATGCTTACCCAACTATTGATGAACCATTTGTCTTAGGAATATAGTGTCTTTATTTATTTTTATTTAAAAAGAAGAAGATAACTCTGTTCACCAATAGATTTTTGGTGACTCTACTGAGGAGAGTCCAGTATAAAACACTAGGTTCTCCATTTAGTACAATGCTACAAAATGGTGTTGCCACACAATGATGTGTTTCCTGTGCTACAACCAAATGTAGAATTTAGAGACACATAAGAAGATATAAAATCAAGCCTTGCTGAAGTAGCGTGGAGATTTAGATGCAGTAATCAATAATTTCATCAAGTTCAAGAAGTGCTTGAGAAAGAAGAAGAAATAGCTAAGGGGCTGAGGGGTATACCAGTTTCTCATGAAGTGGTTATAGTAAATAGACTTGCGCAAGCTCTAGCCAGAAATTAAGGTCATTTTTGACATTGAAGCTGGCAGAAAAGAGATACACCAGAGGTGATAGAAGTAAGGGATTTGTTGACGAAGACTTTGAAGCTTTGAGAAATCTTAGTTTTGAACCTAATCTTAATACCCAAAAGAAGAAGGAAACCCAAACATTTAATAGACCTTCTTCACCTCCACCTGGCCCATTTGTTCCACCCCTTTTTGAGCCATTATAACACCAGGTACTATTGCACCTACTATCCTTAATATCCAGCCTTTGAATTTCCAATTACCTAACATGACTGCCAATCAACCCTGCGGTCAAAATATTGGCCCATTGAACTTAGGAGTTAATCAACCTGCATACTTGCCTAAAGGTGCTAACCAAATTTTGCCCAAGTTCAATGGAGATGAGAAAGTAACATCTGATGACCATATAAGTGCATTTCACATTGCTTGTGGTGTTATAAGCATTCCCACCTAAGAAGTAGTTGTTAGACTCTTTGTCAGAACCTTGGTTGACACTGCAGTTGACTGGTTCAGTCAATTACCCAAAGGCTCAATCAGAAATTGGAATCACATGAAGACTACTTTTGAAGTAAGATTCAAAACTCTTGATAATGAATTTTCTCTATTGCAACAGCTCAGTCAAATGAAGAAAGAGATACATGAGCCGATGCGAGAGTTTGTGGCCAAATTCAATAGAATCTTGCAAAGGATACCAGCAAATTCCGCACCAAGTGATGAAAATAAGAATATTTTCTTCTTAAATGCTATCCCACTTGACATATTCTTTCACCTATTAAAAGATGGCATGGCTGACTTGGCTGCTCCTCAGACGCAAGCTATTGAGCTAGAAGATACTTTCATAACGACTGGAAAGTGGAAGAGAGAAGTTCAAGCTTCAGGAAGTACTTCATCTTCTTCAACAACAAATCCTATGATGCAGAGGTTAATGAATGATATGGCTATGCTCAAGAGGTAGTAGAATAAGGAAAGTTCTCCATATCAGTCCCCTTACCAAGATGTTAGCTGAAGATAGTATAACCAACCTTCAGGAAAAACTCCTCTCTTGTCGAGTTCACAACCAAGATTGCAGATTGAACCTGCATCGAGAGAAACAATGTGTTCTTTCCATCTCATGATAGATCATGATGGAGAGTCTTGTCCTGATTGGTTAAGGTGTCTCCAAATCAATGCCACAAGGGATAACATTGGTATAGAAGAAATGTGGGAAGAGAAAGACTCACCCAATATTGGTTTATCTAGTTCTTTTTATCTGGAGTATGAGTCAGGCTTTGACAGAGGTGGAAGTGTTTTGGCAACCTTGCAAGATCCTACTTGTGGAATCTTGACAAGAAATCAGAGAATGAAAAAGTTTGTCCTTGGTTCAATTGCTACTAACGTTGATGCTAAATGCAAAGAAGCTAGAAATGGAGAAGCTTCTATGTGCCCAAAGGGTCCTGAAGTGAAGATCTTACCAAGAGGTAGTCTAGTTCCTTCCTCTTCCTTTGACTTTGTTGAATTTTGTAAAACCTCCACGATCTCTATTTCCCCTGCAGAATATCTCAAAATGAATCCTAAAGAGCTGGATAAACTGGTAAAATATGTTAAGGGAGAGTCAAGTTTAGGTTCCCAATCAGATAAGCTGCTTATAGGTGAGACAACCATAGTTGAAGAACCTTTGGTCTTTAAACCCTAAGATACCCCACAGACACCGGAAGACTGTCCCTTTGTTAATACAATTGAAAGTGAAATAGAGGAAAGAAAGCCTAATCCCTTCTACATCTCCTTACTGCTAAATGGTCAAAAACTTAGTAACTACATTATTGACTTTGGTGTGTCAGATAACATCATGCCTGCCCCAGTTGCAAGAGCCCTCGATCTCATCTTGACTAAAACCTATGGCCATTTTTATTCTATGGATGGGAAACAAGTGCCGTTAAATGGTCAGGTCAAAGATGCCCAAGCCGTTCTAGCCGCATACCCTAACAAATGTCTAAAATTGACTGTCCTAGTAGCAGATATCCCAGCCAGCTACAATATGCTGCTCAGTAGAACTTTTTGCAAAGATTTAGGAGGAGACATTAAGATGGACTGGTTAGAGGCCATGATCCTAGTCGGTAAGAAGAAAGTGAAACTTGAACCTGAGCCTAAAAATAAATATACTGTGGTGCCTTCCGACAACCCAAAACCTCAAATCCTATATGAGGAGTGTCATTTTGGTAACTATGTAATTTTGGCTGATCTTGAAGAAAATGATGAAACTTCTTCTCAAAAAGAAGAAGATATATGGAAGATGGAGTTTGACAACAACTGTTCCAATTTAGGTTCTGGTGTGGGGGTAGTTCTTTTTCCCCCTAATAAAGAGTGTATTCCTCTTTCTTTCAAGTTAGATTTCAAAAACACTAACAATACTATAGAGTACGAAGCCTTGCTACTGGGATTGGAAGAGGTGAAACTGAGGGGAGTCAAGAAATTGATTGTAAAAGGTGATGTTGAGTTAATTGTGAAGCAGGTGAAAGGACAATTCTCTATCAAGAATGACAGGTTAAAGCACTATAGAAATTTGGTAAGGGATGAGCTAGATTTCTTTGACGCCTTCTCTATAAAATTCATACCAAGAAATTAGAACACCAGAGCAGATGCCCTGGCAGTATCCGCTTCATTATTGTTGCCACATCCTGATTTTAAAACCTAGAAGTATCAGATTGAGATGATTTACAAACTAAAGGTGCCTGATAATGTGGAGTTTTGGCAAGTCTTTGATAATGACTCTCAGCTTAGAGATTTTCTAGAATGTGCCATAAGTTTTTTTGATGTATATTTTGAAGGATCAAATAGTGATTGCAAAGAAGTTTACAAAGATGTTGCAGGTAGTGATGGGGTGATTCAACTAAAAGGTAATAAAATCCCCAAGGGTCTTGTATCTCTAGAACATTTGTTCAGGAGAAAAGATGATAGTACGGTTAAAGAAAAGATATCCCATGTCCATAATGCCAAAGAATATGATAAAATTGATATAGGGGAGCAAGAAGATCCAAAATGGATTTCAATTGGTCAGACGTGTACTTCAACTGAAAAAGAAAACCTGATAAAGTTACTTACAGAATACAGGGATGTCTTTTCCTGGGGGTATGAGGACCTGAAGAATTTCAGAGGAGGTCTTTTTGAACATCAAATTCCTTTAAAGCTTGGTGTCACCCCATTTCACCAAAAATTAAGGAACTATAATCCTAAAGTATTGGAAGCCATTTTAAGAGAGGTGGAAAAAATGCTATAGGCTAGGATTATCTATCCCATCCACCATTCAACTTGGATTGCCAACATAGTTCCTATGAGAAAGAAAAATGATGAAATTAGGATTTGTGTAGATTTCTGTAACCTAAACCAAGCAAGTTTGAAAGATAACTATGCCTTACCTATGATGGAGCATGTTCTTCAAGCTGTTTCAGGATCTAAAGTCATGTCTATGCTATATGGCTATTCCGAATACAATCAAATCAGCATGGTAGAGAATGACCAGCACAAAATGGCTTTCATCACTCCATGGGGAACTTATGCCTATAGTCGTATGCCATTTGGGCTAATTAATGCGGGTGCCACTTTCCAGAGGGAAATGAATTCCTCTTTCGAGGATCTCCGTAACAAAATTATAGTGGTGTACTTAGATGATCTCACTGTCTTTTCAAAGAAGAGGAGTCAACATCTAAAAGATCTTGAAATAGTGCTCTTGAGGTGTAGAAGTCACGACATCTCCTTGAACCCCAAGAAATCAATGTTCTTTGTGGAGGAAGGAAAGCTACTAGGTCATATCATTTCAAAGGATGGTGTTCAGATTGACCCTGAAAGGGTTAAGGTGATTCAACAGTTCAGCCTGCCATTAAGTAGAAGTGGATTGAAGTCATTCTTCGGCCAGGTGAATTTCCTGCATGCATTCATCCCCGAGTTCTCAAAAATTACTAAGCATATGATTGATATGATGAGTGAGAAGAATCTGTTTAAGTGGAATGATAATGGGTGCAAAGCTGTCAATAATATTAAAGATGGGATATCTCAGGCACCTGTGCTAAAGAGTCCCAATTTCAAAAGGGATTTTACCATCTATTGTTATGCCTATGAGCATACTCTATCAAGTATATTAACACAAAAAGATGAGAAAGGACAAGAGGCACCCATAGCCTTTATGAGCACAACTCTGAAAAGGCATGAGCTCAAATACTCCCAGATGGAAAAACATGCCTTTGCCATAGTAAAAGCAGTAAAATAGTTCAGGTATTATATATTGCATTCTCATTGTATAGTTTTCGTGCCTGATACCATGGTGAAAAGTATTTTGACTCAGAAAGAGATTGGTATGAATAACAGAGCAGTTTGGATAGCAAAAATTCAGGAGTACGATTTGATGATAAAACTAACCAATTTGGTAAGGAGGAAAGGTCTGTGCAAGCTGATAGCAAAGAATGGTAAGCCATTAGAGAAAATTGATGAAGTGCCCATGGCATTGCTTGTCAATTCAACTGATCCCTAGTTTTCGGACATGGCTTATTTCCTCACTTATGGTGAGTGCCCTGATCATTTAAATCCTAAGGAGAGGCATAACTTGAAATTGAAAGCAAGTAAATATGTGATATCCGAGGGGACATTATATAAAAGAGGCATAGATGGAACCTTCCTAAGATGCATGGATGCTGAGCAACAGAAAGAACTTTTGAAAGTATTTCATGATGAAGCTTGTGGAGGCCACTACTCATCAACCGTGACTGCATTCAAGATTCTTTGGAATCATTTTTACTAGCCTGGCATGTTCAAAGACATGTATCAGTATGTTAAAAACTATGAAAAATGTCAGCTCTTCACTGGGAGACCTCATCTTACTGCTTTGCCTCTTAAACCTGTAATTGTTGATGATCCCTTCAAGCAATGGGGGATAGACTTCATTGGACCTCTGAACCCACCATCCAGCGTCGGGCATGTCTATATTCTCACGGTCATTAATTATTTTACCAAGTGGGTGGAAGCTATCCCCACTAAGAAAGTGAACTCTTAGGTGGTGTGTGATTTTCTCTTGAATTATATTTTTGTCAGGTTCGGGGTACCAATTAAGATAGTAGCAAATAATGCTACTTACTTTTCCTCTGAAGAAATCTTAGTTTTTTGTTATGAACATGGCATTTCTATGGCTCATTCCTCTGATTGTTTCTCATAAGGGAATGGTCAAGCCAAATCCAGCAACAAGAACTTGGTGGTGATCATGAAAAAGTTGATGGACGATAATCCCCGTGAGTGGCATAAGAAGTTGTTTGAAGCCTTTTGGGTAGATCGAACTACTTTGAAAAGAGCAATTGGAATGGCCCCCGTCGAACTAGTATATGGGATAGGAGCACATGTTTCTCTGCCTTTGGAACTCTCCTCAGCCAAGCTTCAAGCCGTCATTGAAGATCAGTATTTTAAAGATCCTCTGGAGAAATGAGTCATGCATTTGAGTAGACTAGAAGAAGAAAGGGAGGAATTGGTGGATCATATCATAAAGCATCAGCTGAAGGTGAAGTAGATTTTTGATATGCGAGCTTGGCCTTGTAACTTTATGGAGGGAGATGAAGTGCTTTTATGGGACAAAAGACAGGTGCCCAAAGGAGCTCATGGAAAATTTGAATCTTTATGGAAGGGTCCATTTATCATCTCTAAAACTCTTGGATCAAATGATTTCAGATTATCTTATCCAAATGGTGTGAATTTGCCTTTTACCAACAATGGGCAGGACCTTAAATTATGCAAGCTCTAATGATGCACCTAGTCAGTATATATGTACATATTAGGTAGTTTTTCCCTGCTTTCCTTTTTGGTGTGTAGTAGTGAGCTGTTTGTTTCTTTCCCTCTGTTGGCTTTTTCTATGAAACCAGTTATTCAGAGTTCTCTGCACATTGAGCAATATGCAGTCCCCAACTAGAGCCGATGTTAGGGTCAGTTAGAGTCACCATATTTTGAAGTGTCTAAGACCCTTACGAGTTTATTACCTTGAAGTCTATTTAGCACATTCCCTTTAAAGTCTTTCCTTGTAGTAATCCTTCAAGCGCCAATGTCCTTCAGAGTTATCAAGTAATAGTCTTCAAGTTTGTCAAGTTTCATTTTCGGTCTCCCTTGGATGAACCTTTTTCAACACTCCTGCCTCACTTGAACCACTTCGAACCACTTTGAACTCTAGTTCAAAGCATTTCAAAGTAGTTCAATGATGTTTTATTTTCTAATGATTGTTTTCTGCAGGTGGGCCTCGGCCTAAAACCTCTTTTGAGCAGTGAACCACTTCGAACTCCAGTTCAAAGTAGTTCGAAGAGATTTGAAGATAGATTACAAGAAAAGTAGTAAGTGAAAGGATAGTTGATGGGACACATGGTATAAGTTGACGACATAATGATGGTTAATTTTTTAAGAAGTTCAGTTTGATTTGACGGGAATAATAAAGCAAATCTCAAATGAAGTTTTGGGTGACGATTGATGAAATCGCTAGCACGAGTGGGAGATATCACTTGAGGGATGATTAATAATGGTATTAAAGATGGTGGATTTTGAGGACATCCTATGGCTGAGTCATTACTATTTGCATTATTTGGAATTAATGTCCCTAACTTATGGTCATTAAAGTCAAGTTTTTTGGACATTAATCTTTTGAAATATAAACAACTCTGTAAGTTTTTCTTTCCTGCTATTTTCTTGCAAAGTCTCAGTTGTGGGAAAAGAATTCATTTCAAGTTTGCGTAAATAGGAAGCTCCTAAAGCTTTCCTTATTTCATGTTGCTGTTTGATGTAATGATTCGAGGGGGGGGGGAAGTTTGTGTTTAAATTCCTAAGGAATAGATGAGGTCCGATTTGCATTTCTTCGGGAATGTCAAGAATTTGCAATGTCGAGCTCCTATTGTCTCAGATGCAGACCTGTTAGGGATATCGGTAGAGAAAATAGTAGTTGACCTCACAAGCCGTGCAATGGAAGATTATAGTTTAGAGTTCCTGTCGAGTGGATTATTAGAAGCTGCGGCTTTCTCGCTGTCAACTATATGCCCAGAATTGGTTCAGCAATGTATCAACCGATATGATGTAAAATCTAAGTGCATTATGAATGCAGAAGGCCAAACCCTTGTGCCAGTCAATAGGGAGACTATTATGGCTATCTTTAAAATCCTGGAGGAACCCCTTGTCAGTTTTACTCCTACCCAATCTCTAGCTCAATATAGAGAGAATGTAGATAAAAACCGGAGTCATGTGGCTAGGAAGTGGACTCAAACCAATTACAAAGGTGGGTCTCGGTTACCTAAAGTTCTTACCAAAGATCACATGAAACCTCTTATTCATGATGTAATAGTGTTGCTTCATTGGATTAAAGGTTCAAAATAGGTTCTTCTTTATGAGGAGTGGATGTTTCATTTTATTGAGATAGTCTTGGAAGGAGGGCAACATATTGATTGGGCGAAAATCATTGCTAGTTCTCTGAGGGACCAACTTAAGCAAGCTCAGGCCATTAAAAAGGATTTCTTTATGTCTTTTTATCTGATATACTGCCTAGCGTGCACACAAGATTTGTCTGCTATTCAGCACATTCCTTGGAATGAAGATCTTCTAATTTATGAATATTGTCTATTATTGAGAAAGGATAAAATTTTGGAAAATTATAGGAAGGTTCATGATGTTTTCCTGGGTAAATTATGTCAACAACTGGCAGGGGTCCCTAACGAAAGAGTGTCATTGGATGCATAGAAATTGATTCAAACTTATGGAAGTCTATATATGCAGTTCCCACGTTTCACCTACATCCGGGTTGGTGGTTTTGATGATGAACCTCTCAAACTCCCAAGGTTCACTTTTGACTATTTCATTTTGGTAGAAATTTGCATGCAGTTGTTTGTGGTTGTTAAAAATACCATGCTAGAAGAAAAATGGCCTTCTATGTTCCCGGTTAAAATTGGCAATTTGGCCTGTAAGAATATGATGGATGCTTCAGTGATTGGAAGCAACCTGTTGAGTTTTCATCTATAGTTTTATGAGTTAAGAAGGGGCTTTGATAACAAGGGCTTCGCTAGGCAAGTTCTAAGCTTGAGTAATTATCCTTCACCCAATTCACACCTCAAGGACCTATGGGAAGATCTCGGTGATGAGGAGGCAATCTGGAAATGAGATCATTCCAAGCTTGTTATTTCATAGATCAAAATGTTGCAATTGCATTTTGATATTAAGGGTGTGGAAGAAGATAATTCCGAAGTCACAGGTTTAGAGGTAAGCAATATAGAAGCAAGAAGTCCCCTAGATATAGATTGGAACATGAAAGAAGAAGATGATATAAAGTTGAGGGACTGAACCATTTTTGAGGTCACAAAAAATTGGTTGTCAAAAAATATAAAGAAAGGAGCTAAGTGCCCCCCTCTTGAACAACATAGTTCAAGATGAACCTTAAAAAATGTGAAACATGCCCCTTCTAATGTATCTCCTATGGTTCCAAATGCAGGTAAAGTTACGTCCCCTAAGAAGAAGGTGGTTCCCGATGGGCATCCTACTGCACCAAGATCATGACCTAGAACAAGGTCAGAAAGGCGTTCTCAAATTGCATCTTTAGGGCTTGATTATCTAGATGTTGAGATCAATGATGAAGACATCTCCTTTTGTTCAGATCAACAAGAGAAGGTTCAAGAGGTCCTTACCATTAATGCAGAAGTACCTCAGGTTGAAAGTACTTCGGTCAAAATGCTTGACAACCAGATGATGACTAGTTTAGTTCCTCCCTCGTTAACCAAATCCATGAATAAGAGAAAGAGCTACAAACCCATTTCACTTTTTGTAAAAGAAATCGTCACTAAATATGCTACCCGGACCCCCAAAGAAAAAAGAATGAAGAGTGATGCTAGGCTATCTACCAACCCGTCTAGCAAAAAGGTGACTGTAGAAATAGCCACTTTCAGGCCTAAAGAGGGAATTCATGAATCAGAGGCTAAGGAATTTGAAATTACGAAGATGGAACTTGGTGTTCTAAATAGGGATTCTAGGGATCACATATTCAAATTCTCAGCTGATCATATGCTTGGACAGTCCCAAAAAGATGGGAGGGAAAAATGGGAGTTGAAACAGCTAGTTTCTACCGTGGCTAAATTTCTTTCCTTGCTCGCTGATGTCAGAGTACTGTCGTTGGCTCAGTCTTCACAAGATTTTGATCCGAATTTGATTGAAAGCCAAAGGTTGGTTAAGCAGATGCAGCATGGGAGAATTCTGATGGAGGTCATGAAGTCTTGGATAAGCAATGTTATCACTGAAGAAAGTGCTTTCATCTACGAGTTCATATCTACTTGCCTAGATGGAGAAGGATTACTCGGTGAGGTACAAACCCTGGTTCTAAACTGGGAAATGGAGGAAGAAAAATGCGCAGTGATCATCACATAGGTTTGAGAAATAGAAACCTATGGCGTAACTAATTTCTTAGCCTAGAATCCATTTAAGCTAGTAGATCCATGTATGCTGTTTGTCTTGAAGCATAACTTCAGATGGAAGAACACAATGTTCAAAGCTGCAGTCTCCCAAGCTAAGGCAATAGAGAAAGAGGTGTTGGATATGCATGCAGACACCCTCTAGGACATTAAAATAGTGAACCCCTCAAGTATTTTGCAGATTGATGAGGGTAACAGGGATGCAGATGCCATGGTCAAAGTCTTCACAGATGTCGTGAATGCCCTGAAAGAAAATGAAGCACCTACAGTTCAAGATTTCACCAGGATTGTAAATGTGGAGTCTATGTTGCTGCTAAACCGAGGTCAGTTGCCAAAGCAAGTAGAGAGGATCAGGGAGTTGAGGTGGGAAAAGAATGCGACTCGAGTGAAGCTTTCAGGCCTGAAGAATTTGCATTTCCAGCCAGCCCAAGAACTGGTGAATGTGTTTTGGTCTCGGAAGCTCATATAGACCGCCACGTCAGAAGGCCTTGATGGGAGTTAGTTATTTTTGGGACAACATTTCCCTTGTTTTATGTTTTAAATGACACATGTTTGGAAACTCTATTTTTAGTTATGTTAATTGGTTTAAACAGTTTTTCTGGTGTCTGAGAGGTCAGGTTTTTCTGGAGGCTCTCTCAGACTTGAAACTATTAATGCTAGTGCATTAAATAGTTAAAGGGTTAGAAAATATAGATAGGAAATAGATAGTTTCTTTTTGGCAGTAGATAGTTAGCGTAGTCTTTTATTTTCTGAAACAACTGTGACTGATTTTTTATTAGACTTTGATCCAATCTTATATGAATATATGAATGCATGGTATGGTTTAGATCTTTGAATGAAAATCAAGATTGTATGAATTGCTTTGGAAGTTGATACATTTAAATCTATGCATATGTTATTCATATTCAGTCGCTTTGGGTTTCTTTCTAGTTCGTCTTTCTTAAGTTACTTTATAGGTTGCTTTGTTTTCAAAAATAGTTAATAAATCTTAGTTCTTTCATAGTGTGGTTTGTTAGTTTGCTGGTTCTTAAATTGCCTCAATACCTAAGAGTATTTGAGAGCTCCTTCCGCACTTTCTAGTTAAAAGTGTATATGTTTACTTTGTTGTTGATAATTCATTAAAAAACTTACAAGGAAGCAGAACCTTAGAAATTCAGAGGGAAGCAATTTCTTATGCTTACCCAACTATTGATGAACCATTTGTCTTAGGAATATAGAGTCTTTATTTATTTTTATTTAAAAAGAAGACGACAAATATGTTTGCCAACAGATTTTTGGTGACTCTACTGAGGAGAGTCCAGTATAAAATACTAGGTTCTCCATTTAGTACAATGCTACAAAATGGTGTTGCCACACAATGATGTGTTTCTTGTGCTACAACCAAATCTAGAATTCGGAGACACGCAAGAAGATATAATCTCAAGCCTTGCTGAAGCAGCGTGGAGATTTAGATGCAGTAATCAATAATTTCATCAAGTTCAAGAAGTGCTTGAGAAAGAAGAAGAAATAGCTGAGCGGCTGAGGGGTATACCAGTTGCTCATGAAGTGGTTATAGTAAATAGACTTGCGCAAGCTCCAACCAGAAATTAAGGTCATTTTTGACATTAAAGCTGGCAGAAAAGAGATACACCAAAGGTGATAGAAGTAAGGGATTGGTTGACGAAGACTTTGAAGCTTTGAGAAATCTTAGTTTTGAACCTGATCTTAATACTCGAAAGAAGAAGGAAACCCAAACATTTAATAGACCTTCTTCACCTCCAACTGGCCCGTTTGTTCCACCCCCTTTTTGAGCCATTATAACACTAGGTACTATTGCACCTACTATCCTTAATATCTAGCCTTTGAATTTCCAATTACCTAACATGGCTGCCAATCAACCCTGGGGTCAGAATAATGGCCCATTGAACTTAGGAGTTAATCAACCTGCAGACTTGCCTAAAGGTGCTAACCAAATTTTGCCCAAGTTGAACAGAGATGGGAAAGTAACCTCTGATGACCATCTAAGTGCATTTCACATTGCTTGTGGCATTATAAGCATTCCCACTGAAGAAGTAGCAGTCAAACTCTTTGTCAGAACCTTGGTTGACACTACAGCTGACTGGTTCAGTCATTTACCCAATGGCTCAATTAGGAATTGGAATCACATGAAGACTACTTTTGAAGCAAGATTCAAAACTCCTGATAAAGAATTTTCTCTATTGCAATAGCTCAGTCAAATGAATCAAGAGATACATGAGCCGATGTAGGAGTTTGTGGTCAAATTCAATAGAATCTTGCAAAGGATACCAGCAAATTCCACACCAAGCGATGAAAATAACAAGATTTTATTCTTAAATGCTATCCCACTTGACATAAGGTTTCACTTTTTAAAAGATGGCATGGATGACTTGGCTGCTACTTAGATGCAAGCTATTGAGCTAGAAGATACTTTCATAATGGATGGAAAGTGGAAGAGAGAAGTTCAAGCTTCAGGAAGTACTTCATCTTCTTCAACAATAGATCCTATGATGCTGAGGTTAATGAATGATATGGCTATGCTCAAGAGGCAGCAAAATAAGGCAAGTTCTCTATATCAGTCCCCTTACCAAGATGGTAGCTGAAGATAGTATAACCAACCTTCAGGAAAAACTCCTCTCTTGCCGAGTTCACAACCAAGATTGCAGATTGAACCCACACCTCTATAATGTCTCCAAAAACCATCACATACTATCACAAAATCATTTAACATCATTACAAAAACCATTTATATACTTGTTCTAGGTTAATTATAGAATCCTAAAACATTTTACAAGTTGGCCCTTAAATCCAACTTAAACATATGAGCGAGCACACTGAATTTTTTTTTTAACATCCTTGATGTTATCCAAAAGCATTAAATCTTTAAAATATATCAGCCAACTACTAAGATTTGACTGCAACACCGATCTAACCAACTGTGTCCACCGGTTCATTGTTCTAACTACCAGTTCCACTTCAATATTCAATAAATTTTAGAATACTCCAAGATAAATGATGAGATCGTAGGAATAGATAGATATACCTTTACAGATGATAACTCTATGAATACACACCTTAACTTGATTTCATTTTCCATATCCGATTGACTGTTCATTGTACACTATCTTCTTCTCAGTTGACTGAACACTTAAACATTTCATCACATTGATCTTCACCTCCATTGGTAACATTGATTTGTTTCCTCCAATAAATTAAGTTTCCAATAATTACAACACTACAATACATTTGCATGATCAAAGACAACATCATCTTTATCAAATGCCAACACTATCAGCTTATCTGAGTGGGAGCATAGAGGATTCAATGTGTTACTTGGTATTATGTTATTTAAATTACATTAAATATAATGATTATCTTACGAGAATGGTTGCCCAAGTTGGAGGGAAATTATTGGAGCAAAAAATGGTGTGTTTTCAACTTTTGTAGAGGTATTCAAATTATTGTATTTAGGAGGAATGAAGAGGATTATTTTTACATATTTATTGGTATTTTTGGAGCTTTTGTCTTTCTATAAATTCAACCTTTTGGGTTTAGATTTTAGAAGTAATAGTTGAATGTAGATTTCTATGAAAAAATAAAGGACATGTGGGAGGCACAAGGAGGTTGTTCATATGTATAAAGGTGCTACAATAGTGGAGGAAATTGGGAGAATGGAAGTGATTTTAATTTAAGCATGTGATTTATTGTTGATAATGTAAGCTTGGCCTCTCTTCTTGGTGGAGTTTTTTTCCTAAAAGGGTTTCTCCTTGTAATTATTGTGTTATATGTTGACCTTATGTTTCTGATTTGTCTTATTCTAATTTAAATATTTATTTATTGTTACATTATAAGTTCACATAAGATAAGTATATAAATCATGATATATAGGCTAATTTTTGGTCTCATTAAGAAGAAGCATATAATCATGATTTTCTACATTAAGACAACTTAATTTTCAGATTTGAATATGAGTTTCATATTTTCATGTTGTAGATATCCAAGCCTTTTATTCCATTCTTTGATTAGTTTATTGGATAGAGATTTATCTTCACAATGTTTTATATTGAGCTTGTTTATTTCCTAACAACATCAAAGGCATGAAGTCTAAGACCCCATTAACTCTAATATCATACATATGCCTGATGTAAATAATAAAGGGAATAAGTCAATATCATATCCTATTCTATTCTTGTAAATTTTCATTAATCCTTTACCAAAGTTTGATTACATAGACACTGCTTCCTAAACCAACAAGGAATATAATTTAGTTAAAGTAATATAATCTTTCCTTAAACAAGAAAAAACTAAAAATAAGTGTGAACCTAGTATTATCTTCACCCAAAGAGATAACTGATCAATACATGCACTTGATAGATCATTGTTAGTATTAATGAAAAAACCATGCATGTGGTACTAACATATCTAGTATGGATGGTTAATGTAGTTACAAAAGAATACATTACATATATCAATTATATCAAGACATGTATGATAAATCCAAAGTCTTGATTAATGCTTATAATGGGCCCCACTATTGATTTATAACCCTTCCTATCCAGGTTGGACCTAAAAGGTTAGATACTCCCTTTACAATAATCCTTACCTTAGACCAATTTTGTGTGAAGTTAAGTCATCCTTGCCCCACCTCTATGAAATTAACCACTTCTAAAGTCTATGTGTTTAAAACTTTAAATTCAAGGATAAGTGCATATTGTATTTCATACTAGATTTTAACCCTTGTCTAGATGTGGAAACTTTGCACTTGACTACTTCTGTCCACAACTACCTCAAATTATTTGAGCTTGTGAGGATACTTTGTTCCTTTCCCTCCAAAATATAAAATCCAGTTGATAATAGGTAAGTTATCCTTAGGTAGTTACTTGGGCTCCACTCTAATGACTACCCCTAAAGATCCTATTATGTCTATGGATATAAAATTAACTCTTCCTACTCCACAGGTAACAAGTGAAGCACATAATGGATTAAGAATCCACCATTCTTATAATTTATAGTATGTATGTTTTAGTTCCTCCTTTACATATTATAAAGAACAATGAGATAAATTATCAACATCATCTAGATTTCCTCCTATCTCCAAACCTTAGAGTTTCCTTCTATTCCTCCTTTTGTTCTCAGAGAAATAAAACAAAATGGATAGATATTGAGTGATACCAAAGCTCCTTATACAAAATCTCTAAATAATAACCAAAAAAATCATAGTGTGAGAGAACATCATAAGTGATGTCATTCCATGGTTCAAAAGCTAGCCATGAGTAGTGACTCTTCTCCTAAGTAGTTATATGTTGATATGGCTTTGCCTCTCCAATCTTCCTTTCCTTCACCTACCACTAATAATGGTATTTACCTTTCCAAACCCAACTAACATCTCAAGTTGTTGATTATAAGGGATTCTTCTATACTTTATTCTTCTATTTTAGCTGATAATGCTTGTGATGATGTTGATAGCATTATTGCACCACCTGTTATGATAAAATTAGATAGTGATTCACATGACATGGTTGAAACTATAGAACATGATTCTAAGTTATTCTTACTATTTTTTAAAGCATTAACTCTATCCCTAGTGCTACACAAGTGATTATTCCTTAGGGAATGTTGCATGTTTGGAACTAGACATATCTATTGCAGGAGCATAATGAGTTCTAGGATAAGAAGTGATTCAATATGGTCATCATTGATGTCAACACTATGTTTCATTAATGTCAAAATGCTTTTTTTAGAGGTGTTGAGGATTTTTCCTCATATAATATTTATGTTGAAAATCTATTTGTGATATTTGGATGTGTTTTTTAGTATAGTTTGGAGTTGTTGGATTCAATATTTTGTGATTAAGAATGCAGTGTAGTGAAATTATTATTTTTCTGAGTATGACTGTGAATGACAATATTCTATCTGTGAAATGTATTCTTCACATTTCTTTGTGTAATGGTTTTTGATGGTGAAATTTTTCAAATGAGTTATTAATGTCCTTAGCTTCATTAATTTTAGCTGGCACAAGATTTTGGGCTTTAGAGGCACGGTTTCAAATATTGATACTAATCTCTACTCTAAGTTATGCATTAGTCTAATTACCTTTAAGCATATCTTTGATTTGGACTTATGATTGTGGCTGCCTCTTGGGGGAGCTAAGAATTGTTGTGATTTGAATTGTATATCTTAGTGGGGAGTTGAGAAGAATGAGTAGTTGATATACATCCTTTTCCTTTTCCATTGATGTTAAAGGGGGAGAGTGAACTTGTGTTTGCAAGGCGTTCCAAAGGAGAAGTATACTTTTGTCATTGATGTGTTTCCATTAATTAAAAAGGGGGAGATTGTTGTAGTATTGAATAGAATGAGTAAGTTTGGATAAGCTGTGATATAGTATAGTTGTCTTTGTTGTTAACACTCTATTACATTAATGTCAACATGCTTTTTGTGTAGATGTGCTATGGGTTTTTCTCTGCATAATCTTTATGTTGCAAATATTTTGGTGAGATTTTGATATGTTGAGTACAATTTGGAGTTGTTGGATTTAAGATATTATAGTTTAGAATGCATTACAATGAAATTAGTATTTATCTAGGTATGATTGTGACTGGTAGTATTCTATTTGTGAATTATGTGCTTCACATTTCTCCATGCAAATTTTTTTGATGCTAAGATTTTGGAAATGAGTCATAATATCCTTCACTTCATTCATTTTAGTTGGTGAAATATATTGGGATTAGGAGATGTGGTTTCAAAGATTGACGGTGTTTCTACTCTTGTTTTAGCTGACCTCTAATGTTTAAAGTTCATTTAATTGTCTTGGTGTATGCAAGAAGATATTTAACATGTATGATGCTATTTTTGGTCTCAGTTAAGACGTGTTATGGTCCACTTCTCATTCCTCACCACCGTGGGAATGTTTAATGTTGACCTAATTTAAATTTTGTCTAATCCTTTCTTGGATGAGAATAGGAGATTTCAAAAATGAAAATTTAATATAAATAAAGGAAGAATCATTTAGGGATAATGTGGCATGGTGTGGCATATGCTTATATTTGTGTGAATTTTGTGCAAGTATATGTATGTGTGACAAGGATGTATGAAAGAGAATTTGTCTCCCTAATTACATAAGTGAAGTGTGAAGAGTGGTGTAGAGTAATGTGAAATTTAATGTGTTAGCTACTGGAAAAAGTGAGATGAAGGTGACTATAGATATTTCAGTTGTGTTATGGTTGTATATCAGTGGTGGATCTATTGTCTCTTATCCTTCTTCATCTAGGAAATGAGCCCTTCAATAATGAGCCTTCTTTGGTAAGTGAACCCTTTGGTAAGTGAGTCCTTTGGAAGTGAGCCTCCAATATTTATCCTTTCTTATAATCTATCTTAATCCATGTTCATATATTTGAGAATAATCTCCTTCGTGGTTTTTCCCTTAACAGGGTTTTCCACGTAAATTTGTTTTTTAATGTATTTGAGGTTGTGCTTTTCATGTTTATATCTTCTAGTAATTAAAAGTTTAAGTATCTTTGGTGGAAATAATCAAAAATTATTTTAAGGTTATAACCTCGTGGATAAATTTTTCACCCCCCCTCTTGGTTGTCTTTCACACCCAACAATATATCGTAGTAGTGTACTAGTCGTAACTCCTTTAACATCTTTCTTGGCATCCTTTTATAAAGAGAATGACTAGGAGGTAGAAAATTTTCTATAGTGGTTTATAAGTGTACTAGACCTTTTATATTTTTGTATTTTTGTACATTTAATATGATTCCTTGTGATGTGATACTTGGTGTATAATTTTTTGTTAAGTTCAGTTTGCATGATCCTTGACGCTCTATCAACACAAGGATACAAATAGACTAATATTTATTTGACATTCTTCTACTTGTATATTCATTCTTCTCTTCATGATAAATATGTTTTTTTTGTAAATGTACCTTTGTTTTAAATATGATCTTGTGTTATTTTTTGTGATGATGCAAAGTGTTGAGGTATTTTTAGGTCTCTTCCATGTTGACCATAAAATATTTTGTTTCTTATTATGTGTTCTTCCTCCTTTTTAATCATAATTCCATTGTGTTTTAGGATAAGGTCAATTCAAAAAAATCATATTGATATACATTATTAATCTCACTTTCATACCAACCCCATATTTTTGGATCACTTGTGTGCTTTTATATACTCTTGTTTGTATGCGAAATTGCCTCAATTTTACCATGTTGTGGGAATTTCATTGTTGTGATGTTCTTGTCTTTGAATGTATATTACCTTAAAGGAAATTTCTATTGTTTGGTATACATAGTTTTGATTAAGTAAAAATAGGTTTTGAAAGGACCCGAAACCTTGTACATAGCACAAAAGATAGAGCTTTAAGAGTTCAAGAAATAACTGTGAGGCCATACATTCCTCTATTTGAACATCCACTTTGTGATTCACCATGAGAATGACTATTCAATTTGACCACACACCACAAAGTTTTTTGTGTTATTATAGCACTTTTTTGCAACATGTTATCAATATTACCTAGCAAACATAGTGTTATTTCTTGAACATTGATCTTTGATACTATTGGGGTGACACTCACCTAGTATGTTTGGGGATTTTTAATAGCCCACATGGACTTCATTTATTCATGAGCCACCAAGAATAACACAACTCGCTATCCATGTACCTTATGAGCCCCTTGTGGACATTGCTTCTAGTAATTATATGAGGATATTACTAGCTAGTCCTAGTGGCCATGTTTTGTGCATTTGTGGCATGAATCTTAGTAAGTAACCAAATATATTAGTAGTCCTAGAGGTCATGCCTTGTGTTTGTGGATATCAATCTTAGTGATAATCTGAGCATCTTACTAGTCCTAGACGCCATACCTTGTGCTGTGTATACCTTGTGTATATATCCAACATTGATCATATTTTCTCACTTTGTGCTTTCCTTTTTGTCTTGAAATTGTATATTGATAAGACCCTAAGTCTTGGGGGCTATTTCCTTGTTGAGCTAGGAGTCATCTTGTCTCTTCAATGTCATGATTAAAGAACCTTTTTCTTCTTTTTACTTTATCACAAGTATGAAAATAAGTTCATACTCTTGCTAAAGTGAGGACTAAATGTAGTTTCATAAACTGTATACCTTAATTATTTTTCACTCATTATTTCAAGAAAGCATACTGACATCATAGAAATCAAATCAAGCATAAGTTTGTATTTAAGGAGAAAAATGTTTAAGTATGTAAGTCTGATACAACATTCATGATCAATTACAATATGTTTCTTCATATGCAGTAACATGTTACATGGACTCAATCCATCACATAAAGAATTGTGTGAGATTCCATGAAGTGGTTTTATAATTGAAGTAATATCTTATCAAAATAACATTTCATGACTTGTTTAGATTCTATCCTTGTGAGGGCATGGACTTATATCTCATCAAATTAGCTATTGTATAAGTTGAAACACTAACACAAGATTTGACTTGGGAAATCTCCTAAATGACACAACATTTTCTCATTTTCCATGTGCAAGTTTAGATTCGATAGTGAAAAGGATACAAGAGTGTAGAGTAGATAGTGAGAGATTGTGACAGACTTTAAACAAATGAAAAAACATGGACTAATTCTCATAGTGCCCTTGTCTTATTGTTTAGAAAAACTAATTTGAAAGACAATGGAATATAGCCTCTTGACTACATTTATGGTTACCTACTAGAGTTTCAAACACCTTCATACTAAGACACCCAACACCCCCATCATGTTAGTTTGCACCAAGTTTTAGATTTGGGTTCTTCTATATATCTTTGTTGTAAAGATAGCTTAATGTTTCAATTATCCTTTCTGTATCTGTTGTTTTTAGTCAATTTTAATCACTTTCTATCATTAATATAGATCACATACATACACTTCACAATCTTGTTTCTTTTGCAACAAAGGAACAAAACCTTAGTGCCTAGTTCTCATATTAGTTATAGCTAGGTTTTTCTCGGTTCCAATGTTATGAAAGGAATTGGGATTTTTGGTTTGCATTTGATTACTTAGGATACCATTTTCCAACACATTGAAACCTCGAGTAAATATTCAATTATTAGGAAAGTAATACAAATTTAGGGTCTTCATTGACAATTTCTTTGAGAGGATCCATTATGTAACAAATAGGAAAAATCTTCAATCCAAAAATAGAGGAAATAGAAATGATAAGGGGGATTATAGTTGATAATAAGATATTAGAAAATGGCCATGTGCATGATAACACATCTTAGAACAATACTTATCATGCATAATATTGACTCTTGGAAGAAAAAGATGGGGGAATCTTTCTGCCATCGCCTTCATCAACGAAACAATGAGGAAGCTTTCCTTAGAGGCCATCTAAATCTTTAATAAAAATTCAATCTCTAGAATCTTTAGGAGCATTTTTGACATTGAGATCACAAAGAAGTGAGTCTGTAAGACATGATGATAACTTCAGTGGCAATATTTGCCAATTGGTGAATATTTAGTATCCGCGTTTTCAAAATTGGCGAATAAGTGAGACTAGATGGGGTGGTCGGATCACCTTGACTTCATAAATTTTTGATCAAATGCAAATCAATTCGCCATCATTTTTATTAATTAATTTCATATATTTTAAGGATTTCACCAATAGAATCCACGTTTTCCAAATAATTTATTTGATATTGTCGCCTATAATTTTAGAAGTGAGTCTTAATTCATGACCATATTCACCAATATGTGGTCAACAGTTAAGGTTAGGTTATGGGTTAAGTATATAGATTGACATGTGTTTCTATTCTGGAGACTTTCTATGGAACTTTTTGTCCTTTAAAACTTTGGCCCAAAATAGATTTGACAATGGACATTTGTCTCTATTCCATCGACATTCTGTGGAACTTTGTATCCTTTAAAAGTTTGGCTTGAAATAAAATTTATGCCATCGATCTAGGATGATCCAATGGTTACAAAAAATAGGGTTAATATATCTTAGATGATAGAAAATTAACTCAGGATGCATTAATAAAATAATAAAAGTCATTTGAGCTTTTGAGGGAAATTGCACCGATAAAAGTGGGAAAAATTTAACCTTTGAGTTTGATAATTAATTAGGCTCCATATAACAATAATGGTGAAATGATGATTTTTAGGTATGTGTGTCTGTTGCTGTGATTTTCTTCAATAATGATCTTCTTTTATATAATTTTCATACGATTGAAAAAAATTGCTAATACAAACTAATATTTTTTCCTTTCAAATTAATTTTTTTTTGCCAACAATATTTTTTTTCCCAAAATAATATATTTAACAAAATATGGTATAGTACATTTATTACTTAATAAAATGAACACAACCCCTTTACAACATTTTAAATTGATTATAAAATTCAATTTAAATAAAAAAGAATAATTAATTTTATTTTCATGTAATCACATCATTTTTTATTTTATATTATCCTTATTCATTCATTTTCTAAATAATTTTGAGACGTACATGTATGTGCTATACGGCAGCAAAATTAATAATTGAATATTTATTAATATAATCACGAAGGCTCAAGCAAGCAATGTGATGCATTGGAAAATACTCTTTAGTGTTTCCACTTTTGGCATGTTTCTTAGCAATCTTGTAAATATTCTTTTGTGTACGAATAGAGGAGTTTTGATTCTTTTACATTTGTAAACATTCTATCTACCTCTTAGAATCTTATGAAACAATATAAATATTTTATATTTTAAAATAAAATTTATTTTTAATCTTATAATTAAAAAATCAAATTTGGCACGTTTCCAAGAATTTTAGTAACTTAATTTTTTGGGAAATACTAAATATCAAGGATTGAAGATTTGCTCCAATAATTCTATAAAATGTAATTTAAATATTATTATTAAATTTATAATTGAATAGGATACTAGACATACTTAAAAAATATTAGTCCTTTACTTAGCTCTGTCATTCAAAACGACAAATTTAACATAAAATAATTACGGTTATTAAATATAATATGGGGAATCTAAATTAGATAAATAACTTATGATAGGTACTCATTTAAGATAAAAGAACAAATATTAACATATTTATCTAAGGATTCAAAGCAAATTATTTTAAAGTTATTTTATTGATTTAAAAATAAATTTATATTTATTTAAAAAGTTATTTTTAATGTAAAATTATTTTATTTTATTTATATTGTTTATTTTATTTTATTTAACGAGTTATTTTATAATTCTATTTTTTAAAATAATATATATTGTTTATAGTTTAGTTTTTATGTATACTTAGTTTATAGTTATTTTATTTAACTTAAAACTTATTCTACTTATTCAAGAGTTATTGTATTTACTTAAGAACTATTTTATAGTTTTAGTTCTTTTAGATAAATGTTCTATTGATGACATTTACACTATCCTTCCTAATTTTTGATGAAATTAATGTCCCCCTCTTGTATGAATTAATGTTTTCATTTTTGTAGCCTTAGTTCCATTGGGCATCCATAATTGATATCCAATCTAAGATTTTATTTAAAGGGCCTCCTTATCAATTTAGTCATTTAGTCTTGGTGCCATGCTTTACTTCTTGCTTTAACCATGTTCCCATATTGAAAAATCCTAAATTTTTTGAAGGATGAGATTTTTTTGATTCAATTTTTGGCTCAAGGTGGAATTTTAGACTTTCCTTATTGGCACATTCCTTCCATTCATTGAAACCATAAATTTCCTTAATTTCTCATGTCAATATGCCCTAAGGTAAGATGTAGCATGTATTCAGATTCCTTAAATATTGATCTCAATATTTTTGAATTTCCTATCTCTACTTCCCCTACTATGTTCTTGGTATGCTAACATTTGGTTTCCTAGTCTTCTACTAGCTTCCTATCTTATCAAATCTAGGTCTTCAGGGATGTGTATATCTCTCTTTTTCTTTTCTTAGTTAAAGGTCGAAGCCGTAACACTTTTATATTCATATTTAACTATTTTTTAAAATTACAAAACATACAATAAGTAGCAAAAGTATCAAACTAAATTGAGATTCAAACACTATTTGTGCTTTAATAAGTTTCTACTGTCATTGAATTCTATCCATTCCACGCATGATCTATTTTATGTGGTAATGGATTTAGTGCATTCCATCTATACTCTTACTCCTATAGATTTGGATTTAAAGTTATCAAAATTTGATATGTTCTGCTAAAATTTTATGCAATAACAACCATTAACTAAATTCATTTTCTAAATATAAAAAAATTAGTTAAATTTCAAAATGCAGAAGGGGAATCGAGACTACTCATGGCATTGTGGAAGGCCCAACCTCCATGCTCACCCTAGTTGAGGATCCTTCTCTTGGAGTAAAATCAACTTCATTGTTGCATTCATGAGATCTTGTTTCACACGACCATATAAGTGTAGGTTCTTTTGCTACCTAGTTAGGGTCTTATGCTTCAATATTTCCTAGATGTAGTCCATGAATTTTCATAATTTTCATTAAACCTTTCTCCAATTTCATCATCCTGACCTCTCCTTCTTCCTTAGTGACTAGTTTCTCTGTTGTTAGATAGTCACAAATCCAAGAGGGCCCTTCATTTCTTCTTAATTTATATAACTTCACGAGGAAGTCAATATTCTCTCTAATGTCAAACTTCCTTTCTCTAAAGGGCCGCATATCCTCAACGAATAAGGTGGGAAATCTTGGTGGGGTTTTTTCATTTTTGATAGTGTTATAACCTAATCTATTAGACACCTGATATTTAGGATATTAGCGGCATTTTATGACTTTTGTTGACTTGGTTGGGTACTTTTCGAGTCAACTCGTTATGTTTGAGTTAGACATGTTAGTCATTATATGTGACTAATCTTGATCTTACTTTGATTTTTTGGTGCATCTTAAAAATAATCCTATTTAATTCAAAAAATAATATATTATTCTATTTAATTCAAAAAATGTATATTATTCTATTCAATTCAAAAATAATAATATTTATAAAGACTTCATAAAATTAGTTTTTAAATCTCATCTTAATAGAAAAATAATATGCACGACAACATTCAATTCATTTTGTTGGTGCATCTTAAAAGGACTAGTAGTTTCCACAACATTCAATTCATCTTGTAGGAAATCTTTTTATAAATTCTATTGCATTCATAAACTAATATATGTCTAAAGACACTAAAAGATTTTCTTTCCACATTCCACCGCCTTCTCTCCAAATCCACTAATTCAATTTTAACAATTTCTCTTACTAAAAAACAATAATATACTTTATATAAATATGTCATCATAAGGAAAAATGATATATTTGTAAAAACAATAATCTCTTTTTGGGTGAATCTAGCTGACAAGAAAAAAGATGAAATTAGATGAAGCAAACGTAAGGATGGTTGGATAAAAATAAACTTTGACAGGGCATTGGCAACATTATAGGCATTGAAGATGGAACTAATAATGTAGCAGAGGCATTGGCAACATTATAGGCCATAAGACTTGGAAGAACATTGGTCGTTAAAAAATTACATTTAGAAGGCGACTCCCTAGTCGATACTAAATTATTGAGGTGTAGTGAATGTTCGACAACAATTCATTAATGCAAGACATATATTTCGTATCAATATGGACATAATCAGTTTAATATTGGTATGGGTTCTTTTTGCCATTCTAACTTTCTCTCTGACTCCATCAAAGGGTAGCTTTCAACCATTAAATATTTATGTAAGCTGTTGCCTAGTCTTCACACTCTCATCAATCTTTTCTACAGTATTAATTAATAAATGGAGGAGCCTCGTTCAAGGGCCGACCATACTATATTACTATTATGTTAATGGCGGATTTCTATGGACTCTCTGAGATAGTCAATTTAATGGTAGAAAACCTTTGCTTTCAATACTTTAATACTTTGAATTATTAGATTGCTCTGAAAATGATTTTGTCTTATTCTTTAATGGCGGATTTATTGACTTTCTGAAATATGTGACTTCAGGATTATCCATCTTTTGCTTTCAGCGCGTCAATCCAATATTTTATTATGCAATATATTAAATACAGTGCATGATGGCGTGTACATTTAATACAATACTTTCAGAAGTTGACATTATGAAATTTTTGGATTCTTTCTATTATTGGATCATTTCTACCTTGCTTCTTCTTTTGATCTGTAATTGCCATTTATGCTAGTTTCGCTATGGACTGCATTATTTTGTTTCTTATTATTATTGTTTTAATAGACTCACGAAGGTTGTTTTTAATTTCAATTATATTCTCTAAGTTTCTTATTTCCCATAACCTGATAAATAGACTGTTGTTTTCGTTTTCAACCATATTCTGTAAATTTTTCGTCTGATGAATGCTTGATTTCTTTAATAAAACATTTTGAACCCACCGTCACCCAATTTTTTTTTCAATTATCTGGAGATGCAAATATTAAACAAAACATCCCGTCTCCGGTCACCGTGTTGCCACTATCTCTGTTTTCGTACTATGGGCCGTTTCTTTTTTATTAGTTTTTTCATAAAGCAACCATCAAAATCTTACAATGACTACTTTTTAGGTTGATTTATATTGTGGATTACTCTAAATTTTGTATTGTTAGTACTTGTCATAAGCTAAGTAAGTACAGTAAGTACATGAATAGCTTTTTAAAGAGTTTTTAAAGAATTTTTATAGAAAATTATAAGAGGTTTTTTTTAGGACTTTTATTCAATTTTAGAAATTCAATTTTATTATCTTTATTTATTATTATTTAATTATTAAGTATTTTAAAGTTTTTTTTGCTATTATGATTTCACTTGTGTATTCTTTATGAAAAATATCTCTTACATAAAAATAGTTATTTGACCTACATAATTAACATTAAAATTAATTATAGATAACACTATTTTACAATTTAAATTAATTACAATTTATATTTTATAATTATTTATAAAACTTAAAAAAATTATTATTACGACTATAATTATAATAATTTTATAATTATCTATAGTTAAAAATTACTTTACACATAAATTAAAATTAAAATTAAAATTCCTTATAAAACTAAAGGCAAGTACTGCCACTACATGACACTTGTTATAATTATTATTTAGATGTGGTTATTTTCTACAGAAAAGCACACATCATAATTATAATATAACATGCATCTCTAAAGTGTCAAGAGTTAGCATGGGAAGAGCTTCAATTGTAATTATTTTTAAATATTTATGTGCTTTGATTCTTTTATTTAATTGTATGTATGAGAAGTGATATTATTCTATTAATTTTTTAGTATTTTTAAAAATATTTTTATTTATTATAAATAATTGTAAAGATATGTATATTTTTTGTATGTTTTATATTTAGAAATATATAAAATAAATTATATAAATAAATAAAATATAGATATCAATCTTATATTATATTATAATATAGAATAAATAATATAAAATATTTTTGCAAAGAAAATCAAGTATTTTTTAATTGTCATGTGTAGTAATCATAATTCAAAGACTTCATGGAATAGAGGTTGAAAATGAAATTATAGACAGTAACAATTATTGTTTGTGTTAAATTATTGACTAATTTTTTTAATTAGTTTTTAAATAAGATAAATGAAATAAATAATATAAATAAAATAGAATAATCATTGAATAAATTTTAAAAATAGATTATTATATATTTCTTTATGATGTCTATAATAATCATGTAATGTGCATAATACTAATAAATATGTAATTATTAGATTAAAAATTGATTCATAATTTGATATAAATGAGTAGCTTGTCAACAATATTTACAACCCAACTCCATTTATAGTTCACAAGATTCATTTATGATTGTATCTATCTAACTATGTTTGATCCTTCTATTTCATCAACTACAAGTTATCAACCTCACTCTTGGATATCAAAATTTGGATATTTGTACAGTTACTAGGTGTAAATGCTATTGGAGCTATCAAATCATTTACAAAATTTCTCAATTGCTTTAGTTGTTCTTTGAGTTATTTTTTAGTTACTTCATCTTTAGAAACTCTCAAATTTTCAACATTATAGTCTAAATAGGCCACCTCATCTTCCTTTTTTTGTTTACCAAAATTGACTTAGGTCAGTTGGTAAGCTTGAGGTATCATATCTTTGACATCTAAGTTATCTACAGTAGGAGTTTTTATTTTAGTAATCATTTCCCTATTTTTCTTTTCCTTGATGCTAAGATAATTCTAGGCTTCTTCTAGAAGGTTTTCAATTATTTATCATTTCCTTTATTTCTACTAAATCCAATAGTTGTATTTATGTGATCCCTTTTATAGAAAATTATACCACTTCAGAAAAGTTGGGGCCCGTGGGCTAATGGTAAATAAATAAGAGAAAACTGAGATACCTATTGGTGAGAACTCCTTAGAGGTGATTGGACTACAATATCTACTTGTAGATGACTCTTTAGAGATGACTAAGTTATCTATGATATGTCCATTTTTTCACCTTCAATGTCCATTTCCTCTATGAAAATGGTATCTTGTTGTGATTTTTCCTTTCTAGGAGGAAACTAATATGTTTGTGATATATCTTATCCTCTCTTAAGCTATTATTCTACCTATTCAAATACTTTATTTTTGTATTAAATATTGTTTAGTAAACTTTTACATAGTCTTCTGCAAGATCTCACAGATACAATTCCAATTAATCACATGCTCAACAGGTACATAATGGAGCAATACAAAAAATTATATACAAGAGTCACTATATACAATACATCATATGAAGGGTCATTTGTACAAAAAGAGATAATCTAAGACATTATACTGCTAGGTATTAATCCTTTCTATCCAGGTCTGCCAATCCATGAGCCCATCAGACTAGACCAACACTTTGTTTTGTATAATAAATTCATTGTAAGGATTCTCTATCCTCTCTATAATATGCACATTATTACCTACAATAGTCATAAGAGGGGCCCTATAGTACTATCTCTAGTACACCTATTCTTAGAGGTTGTTACTCATTGCCTTGCCTCTATCATCTAGTTTCAACCATAATTTTTTGTAGTGTGACCTCAAAAACTATCATTTCTTCTGTCCATCTACTCTAGGTGTATCCATGTGAGATATCCCACTTAAGGATATTGGTAGTTCCATCTTGTAGGAGCCTCTCAAACTTAGTCTGTGAAATCCTCAAGACTGTTGTCACCTGCACATCCATAATGAACCAAATGAGTCTCCTCAAAGACTCGGTAAGGGATCTATTCTTACCACTAAACACATTGTTGTTATGAAGTTTCCAAATGTGCCATAAAATTTCAACAGAAAGGCAAGACCAAAATACATTAAATTCCTTAGGATCTAGATATAGCTAAAGATGATCTCTAGAACATAGATATTTCTATTAGTGACTATGCCATATATATTCCATATCTCTTTAGAAAAAAATGTTAAAAATGATGTAATTTATAGTCTCTAGTACTCTGCAAATACTACACAAATTCACTTCTCTTGAAGGAATCTTAGTGGGGTAGTCTATGGATAATAATCTACCACATAAAATATTTCTTTGTTGGTTACACTTGGTTAACCCATAGACTATCAAAAAATTTGGACCAAGAAGTATATTTTTTTTTCTCTTTAATACAATGTACTAGAGTTCCATCTAGCAACCTATATGAGGTGTATCTATTCTAATTTGTGCAACATTATTTGGGGAGAGACAAAATAGAACATGCATCCCTAAGGACTGTATTTGTTCTCCAATGTGCCCAGGGAAGATTATACATTTCCTTCAGAGTAGACCCCAATCAACAAGCTATTAATTCACAATGACATCCTTAAACTTGTAATACCTCTCCTTTTCTATTCCTTGGCTTAGAATCCTTGTAGTAAGGCAAACAAATTACCTTTGTGACATAGGTTTCCACCACAGGGATCTCTCCCTGTAAATTTTATTGTCTGACGTAATGATTTCATTTTGAGAAATGAACTTCGTCACTTGTTCCTAGCTTTTTCAAATAGATTTTAAAACATTGGATCCATAAATGTTAAAAGGGAACGTGGCTACCACTAGATCACAAAAGCTAAGATATTTCCATGAAGGATCTTTTAAAGGGACAACACAACTAGTGTTGTGTCTAACGAGTATTTTCCACGTCTCCTCTCCTACTATGGCTTTAAAATCCATTTGGTAGCTGATGAAATGCCTTGGGTCCTAAGGTCTTTTAAAACCTATCCTCATTTACACTTCCTCATCATGCACCAATTCCATCTAACCCCATGTTTCTTCTTCACCCCTCTCCCATCAGACTATAAATAGTTTCAGATGAATTCTTGGAGAGTTGTACGATGATAAAATATTTTGGAAGACCTAAATTTTTCCAACAAGAGAAATGGTTTGTGTATTCCATTTCTACAACTTTCTTTCCACTTTCCCTCTAAGCCATTTCCACATTTCTTTAAGGTTAGGGATATCTGCAAAAGAAACACCCAAGTATCTGACAATGTGCTTTCTCTCCACCCCCAAGTAAGAGAATATTTAGTAAACCAGATAGGGGGAAAATATTTCTAGCCATGCATAATAGAATCTTGAATAGATATTTTATTTCCTGAAGCCAAGTGCAAAAGAACT
>BSBK01000535.1:2187500-2375755 GCA_027943335.1 Chamaecyparis obtusa
TCCATTTGGAAGAGCCATTTACACAACTTAGTTCTTCTACTATGACCATTAGGTGCATAGACAAAACATATGCCAATTTATTTATCCTTAATCTTGATAGAAATTCTAGAAGATTTTGTTAGATGGGGAGAAAACCCATTTGAGAATGAAGTTCTTCCACTTGGGACCAATAAGGATAGCTACCCCACCTTTTCCTTTATAGTGATTGGTACCAAAGTTAGCTGCATCTTTCCATATACATTTAAGCTCACCTCTAATGATAATTGCATTTCTTTCACCTCCAAAAACATCAACATATCTATATTTTTATGCACGAGGAGGAATATTTTTACCACATATTTTCTATCTAAAGATTCCAAACCTCTCACATTCTAAGAATCAATGTTCAACTCCATCATAGAAAATAATTAAGAGGTGGTGTCCATGGGATCTTTAAAGCTCTCATAATATTTAGGCAATTGATCATTTTTTGGTTCGTGTTCTTGTTTACTACTAGGGGGCCTCCCCCTTCTTTTCTTAGGTTTAAACTCAAATGTTTGTTCTACT
Organism: Chamaecyparis obtusa; assembly: GCA_027943335.1. Taxonomy (NCBI): domain Eukaryota; kingdom Viridiplantae; phylum Streptophyta; class Pinopsida; order Cupressales; family Cupressaceae; genus Chamaecyparis; species Chamaecyparis obtusa. The sequence continues at coordinate 2,188,047 of BSBK01000535.1, forward strand.
TTAAGGGGAGGCTCCTTCTTATGTTTATTTTCCTTAGCTTTCCCGAATTTCTTGGCCTTGCTTTTTTCTTTAGCCTTTTTCAAACCAACTTCTATTATTTCTTTTTCAATGAGGTTACATTCATGTTTTCCCTTATATGGAACAATTTCCCAACCATTATTTTCCTAAACCTCTTGGATTCCTTCAAGTGAGGTTTTATCTCTTATTTCTCCCCCCTCAACACTGATCATACTACATTGTCTATTAAGAGGAATACTAATAGTGGATTTATTCATAGCCCCAAAAGAGGGAGTGGCATAAAGGATTACTACCAAAGACTAATTAGAGAGACATGTTGGAAACTACAATTGAAGCAATTGTTGTATTGTCACTGATGTCAAACCTTAACTGGTAATACTATTGCTATTTAAGAAAGTACTATATCTATTTGAGTGTTGCTAAGGGGATAGGCAAGGTTGGTAACAACAACACCTAAGGAAAGGTTGAGTTATCTTGATAATTCAATGAGTACTTGATTATGTGGTACAATGATAAGACAATGTATTGTTTATCTTAGTAAGAATGAAGACTAAATTGGTAGGCTTAACCGAGCATAAGTGAAGAAATCTAGTTTAAGCCAAGTGTTGTTTGTGTCCATCGAGCTAGTGAATGTCGAGTAAAAACAATGTTGACCGAGCACCAGTTAATTGCCGAGGAAGACAGTATTAGCCGAGGGAATAGTTTATGTGGTGACCGAGCTTTCTGGAGAAGACCGAGAAGTTGGACACAGTATTGACCGAGCATCAGTATTTTGTATTTGTTGAAGAATTCAGATTTCTAGCTGACATCGTTGAATTCTTGAATTATGTAAAACATGTTGACTTTATTTATTGATTGTATGAAAGGATTTAATGCACTGTAAAATGTTTTATTGTAAATCTTTAAGAGATTTGAGATATTTCAAAGATAAGCAGAAGAACAAAATGTAGGACGGATTCAATGAATTTGACCTAACCCTAAGATCTACGAAGGAGATTAATTGGAAAAAGATGTATTGACCTAATAGAGGTAGTATTAAGGAAACCTAAGCAAGAGGTTGAATGTAGAGAGATGAAAAAAAGAAGTGAATGCTAGAAGTATTGTTATTGACTGTCTAAGTAGAAAAGGATGAAGGAGAAGTGTTGTGATCACTTGAAGGGTTCTGAGAAGATCAATGATGGAGATGGAAAAGGTTCACAGTTAGTAAGCCAACATATGTGTACGGAATTGAATCTGATATTTGCAAAGTGAGTTGTATGTTTGTTAGATCAATATTGCTGCTACTTTCTAACCATTGTAATAGTAAAAATCCTTTTAACAGAGGTTGACCTAACAGTCATAGGTATAAATCCTTTGAACAAGGTTTCATTCTAATGGAGTGTATGTAAGTCCTATAACAAGGCACACTTTTAATAGAGTGGTTGAAATCCTTTAACCGGGTCACACCTGATAGTGTGTTTGTAACCTTTGACAGGGTTGGCTTTTCACCAAGCTCACTTTAGAAGAGTGAACATAATAGTAACATGTTACAAAGTGGTTTTTCCCAAATTGGGTTTCCACTATAAATCCTGGTGTTGATACTTGTGTGAATGTTTTGGTTTGAACATTTCTATGTTTTACAAGTTAGATGCTATTGGATAAGTGAACTGCAATGTTATATGTTTTTGTTATGCAATCAGTAATGACCGAGTAGGTGTTGGTTATTAGATCTGATTTGTTGAAGAGTTTGAAAGATTGTTTTATACATCTGGACCTGAGAACAACTGATTCACCCCCCCTCTCTATTATTCTAAATCATATTAACAATTGGTATCAGAGCTTTTGGTGCTTACAAAGAACAAGTTTGAAGGTACTTGAAGAAAATGATCAAGATGTATAAGAAGGAGGTAACCAAGCTGAATAAGGAAATATTTCCTGCATGGCAAAGTTTGATGAAGCTGCATCTGGTCAGTATTGGTGATTCTGCTAAGTATTACATTGAACATGACTATGTCACACCTACTGCACCTCTGTCTACTGAGGAAATGAAAGCCAAACAAGAACACAACCAAGCAATGTTGGAGATTGTGTCTGACCTAAGTTATCCAGAATTTGAAGACATCAAAGATTGCAGTACCACAAAGCAAATGTGGGACACCCTTGCAAGAATTTATGGCAGTGATGTGAATGTGTTGAGAGCAAAAGATGAGAGCCTAAGAGGTAAATTTGATGAAATGAGAATGCAAGAAGGTGAGAATATTGTACAATATTGTGGTAGAATAAAAGAAGTTGTAAATGCTATTAGAGGAGAAAATGGAACTATTGAGGATGAAACTGTAATAGGAAAAGTATTGAGAACTATGCGTCCTATGTATGCAATCAAAATTTCTACAATCCAGGAATCTAGATGTAACTCTCCTAATGTCCTTACCTTAGAAAGTTTGGTCGGCAAGCTTACTGCTTTTGAACTTTCTAACTATGATAACTTCACTGTTGGTAGTATTGAATCTGCTTTTAAGTCTCAGATGGTTTTGAATAAGTCAAAGAAGGGAAAAGAAAGATGCATCAGTGAAAGTGAAAGTGAAAGTCATAGTGATAGTGGCACATCTGATGAAGAACTTGAGGATCTAGAAGCTCTTATGGCTAGAAGACTGAAAAGGGGAAAAGGAAGGTACAAAGGTAAACTCCCTATTATATGTTTTTCATGTAACAAGGTTGGTCATATAGCTGCTAGATGTCCTAACAGAGATAATAGGGATGAAGAAAGAGACATCAAGCAAAAGGATAAAAGAGAAGATAGAGGTTACCGAAGATACAAAGACTACACAGGGAAAGGTAAGAAATCCTACTACATTGCTGAAGAAGAGACTGACACTGATAATGATGATTTTGAAATTGAAGTTGTCTATGTTGCAATGAAAGATGAATCTGATGAGGATGAGAAAACTACATTAATATCTTATGTGAACAAAAATGATAAATGGATTATTGACAGTGGTTGTTCACATCATATGACTGGAGATAAGAGTAAGTTTGATACCTTAAACCATTATAAAGGTAGGAGTGTAAAGTTTGGAAATGATGCACCATGTCCTGTTAGAGGAAAATGATTGATTAAGCTGACTGATAAGATCTCTTGTGAAAATGCTTATTGGGTTGAGGGTCTTAATTATAATCTACTGAGTGTTACACAGCTTAATAGTACTAGCTACTGAGTGGAATTTCATCATAGGAAGGCCAAAATATTTGATGCCATAGGTGAACTGATTGGAAGTGGAGAACATACAAGAGGTAATTTGTTCTATCTAGACCTATCTAAAGAAACATGTATGATTGCACAACTTGATGATATTTGGTTATGGCATAAGTGGCTATGTCATGTTAACTTTGATAATTTGGTAGAAATTAGCAAGAAATAGAAAGTGAGAGGTCTACCTAGATTGAAGAAACTTGAGAATATAATGTGCAAAGAATGTCAGTTGGGTAAGATGACTAAGTCTAGGTTCAAGAGAAAAACCTTTACTTCAGAGAATGTCTTAGATTTGGTTCATACTGACCTTTGTGGACTGATGGGTGTACAAATTATTGTGGTGCTAGATATTTTATCCTGTTTGTTGATGACTATACCAGAATGATGCATGTAATGTTCTTAAAAGAAAAATATGATGCTTTTCAATTTTTTAAGTGGTATGTGGCCAAGGTTGAAAAAGAGATAGGTAAAAACTTGAAGTGTTTGAGATCTGACCGAGGTGGATAATTTACATCAAATGAGTTCAATCTATTTTGCAATGATAGAGGGATAAAAAGAAAGATATCTGCACCTAGAAATCCTCCACAGAACGGTATAGCAGAGAGAAGGAACAGATCTATCTTGGACTGTGCATGGACATTAATGATTGAAAAGAATGTTGCACTGAAGTATTGGAAAGAACCTGTAAGTACAACTATTTATACTCTTAACCGAGTATAGATAAAAAAAGGTACAAATCTGGCACCTTATGAATTATGGCATGGGTATGTACCGAATGTAAAATACTTTAGAATCTTTGGAAGTAAGTGCTACATATTGAAGGATAGTAGGAATAGAAAAATTGCTACTAAAAGTGATGAAGGTATAATCCTAGGCTATTCCACAAAAATTAAAGCTTATAAGTGTCTGAATTCTAACACTAATAAAATTGTGGAAAGCGTAAATGTCAAAGTTGATGAGTATGCAGAGAAAAATGAAGCTGACAGTAACAGAGTACCATAAGATTACAGATCTTTTGTGTATATAGAGGAAGAAGAGGCAAGTGATAGACCTGCACCTGATGCTGAGTCTCAGGTTAGCAATGTTGAGCATCAGGATAATAATGTTGAGAGAGAAGAAGAACATGCCGAGCGAAAGGAAGAAGCTACCGAGTATCAGGAAGAGGTTGCCAAGCATTCAAAAGATGAATCTGACAATCTGGTTGAAGAACCTGATGAGCCTAATGAAAGAAGAGTAGAACATGTTCTAGCACAATATGTACGGAGACATCACAAACCTGAACAGATTATTGGAGATAAAGATACTGTAATTCAAACAAGAAGTAAGGTAAGAGATCCAACATGTTTACTATGTGAATATGAGCCTAAGACAATAAAGGAAGCATTAGAAAATGAAGATTGGATAGAAGCAATGAATGAAGAGATTGACTAGATAGAAAAGAATGATACCTAGACTCTGGTGCCGAGACCAAAAGATAAGAATGTCATTGGGACAAAGTGGATATTTTGTAATAAGCTGAATGAACATGGTCAAATCACAAGAAATAAGGCTAGGCTGGTATGCAAAGGCTACTCACAAGAAGAATGAATAGATTATGGGGAAACATTTTCCCCTATAGAAAGATTGGAAGGAGTCAGAGCTCTGCTCGCATATGCTGCCTATAAAAATTTCAAGGTATACCAAATGGATGTCAAGTCTGCATTTTTAAATGGTATATTCGAAGAAGAAGTATATATTGAACAACTAGAAGGATTTGTTGATCCAAATAGAAGACACATGGTTTGCAAACTAAATAAAGCACTATATGGATTAAAGCAAGCTCCTAGAGCATGGTATGAGATATTGCACAACTACCTAATACAGATTGGATTCTCAAGGACAAATGACACAAGCAATCTGTACATGAAATATGAAGAAGGTAAAGGAATCCTGTTAGCCAAAATCTTTGTAGATGATATTATATTTGGTGGACAAGATGCCTTGTGTAAATTTTTTTCAAATGAAACACAAATTGAATTTGAAATGAGTATGTTTGGAGAGATCAAATTTTTTGTTGGTTTGCAAGTATATCAGATGGAGAAAGGAATATTCATCACCCAGTCTAAATATGTTCATGAGATACTGAAAACCTTTGGTATGGAAGACTCAAGGCCAGTAAGTACTCCCATGGCTACTGGACAAAAGTTGTCTAAGCATGATGATGCTGTAGAAGTTAACCAAACTTTGTATAGATCTATGATCAGAAAGCTATAGTATGCTATACATAGCAGACCAGATATTGCATTAGCTATTGGGATTGTGGCAATATTTTCTGCCAATCCTAAGGAAACTCACATGATGGTGGTTAAAAGAATCATGAGATACTTGAAAGGAACTACTGACTATGGATTGTACTATAAGAAGCATGAAAAATTTGAACTAAGAGTGTATACAGATACTGATTGAGCAGGAAATGTAGATGACAAAAATAGTACTAGTGGTGGGGCTTTCTTTCTTGGATAGAGATTAGTTTCCTAGACAAGCAAGAAATAAAATTCCATTTCCCAATCTACTGCTAACACTGAGTATGTGGCTACAACTATTAATTGTTCAAACTTGATATGGATAAAGCAATTGTTGGTAGGCATGAAAGAAGAAATCACTAAACTAGTTGTCATCTTCTGTGACAACACAAGTGCTATCAACCTCTCTAAAAACCCAGTGATGCACACAAAGACCAAACACATTGCCATCAAGTATCACTACTTGAGAGAATTGGTAAAAGATAAAGAGGTCCGCATGGAATATGTGAATACCAAGGAACAAATAGCAGATATCTTCACTAAAGCTTTACCTAAAGAAGCTCATGAATACCTAAGAAGTCAATTAGGGGTCCTTCCCCTAACTGAGGCTTCCTAGTCAAGCTAGGAGCACTACATCAAGTGTGCTGCAAAGAAAATCTAACATATTGATGCAGAGAAAGGTCACACTTTAGGAGTAGCCTAGAGTTGTGAAGAGCACAACAAGTAAAAACTAAGTCATAAGCAAGATGACAGAGGGAGAAATACTCTACTGAACTAAAAGGATGATATCCACATCTACAGGATGTATGTTTTTGTTGCTGCTTTGGCATTTTTGTCAAAGAGGGAGATAATGACAGTTGAATACAAATGAATACACAGAATGAGAAGATCACACTAATACATTTAGGGTCATTTTGCGACGGCTATGTGTCGCAATTGCGACAGCTATGTGTCGCAATAGCAACACCCATAGACGTCGCTATTTTTTAGTCGCAAATTGCGACATCTATGGGTAGCCGTCGCAATTGCGACACATATCCCGTCGCAATGTGACTAAGATTTGTTAGCGGCATGGCCGTCGCCCCCCCGTCGCATGGCTTCGGAGGGCCGTCGCAATCGCGACGGACCTCCCAAGCAATTGCGACGGGCGCCTGCATCGCATTGCGACGGGTTGCCGTCGCAATTGCGACGCCCGTGGGTGGATTAAAAAAAAAAAATTAATTTAATACATTGCTAATGAACCACATTAATGCTTTTTTCTTTCAACAAATGAGGACAGCCACTGTAAAGACAACATGATAATGTACACTCACTGTAAGGACAGTCACAAATGAGGACATCTCACAGTGACTGTCCCTAGTGTAACTGCCACTTGAATGTATTGCTATTCAGCCACATTAATGCTTTTCTTCTTCAACAAATGAGGATAGTCACTGTAAAGACAACATGATAATGTACACTCACAGTGAGTGTACATTATCATGTTGTCTTTACAGTGACTATCCTCATTTGTTGAAGAAGAAAAGCATTAATGTGGCTGAATAGCAATACATTCAAGTGGCAATTACACTAGGGACAGTCACTGTGAGATGTCCTCATTTGTGACTGTCCTTACAGTGAGTGTACATTATCATGTTGTCTTTACAGTGTCAATATATGCATTATTACTTAAACTGAAGAGTACTCTAAATAATATGTCATTGTGGAGTTTTGATTGCTTCCAATTTGATATACGCTTGTTCTACTTATGTATCCAGCATCATGTAAGAAAAGTTGATGCTTTTAAATAGATTCATTTAGCCATGAAATGCCTGTGCATGTTACATACAAGATTCCAAGGCCCAAAACTGATTACTCATTATAATTCATGTACAGAATGATAATCAACCACAACGAGGCATGCGTAGGCGCTGCTTAGATTTTGAGGCATCAGAAGCTCATAGAAGAAACTTGACCAATGGCTCATGGAATGCAACAAACTTATTGCCTAAAACAGGAGCATTGGTAACCACAGATGATGGTTTTGAAAAGAACACTTCACCATCAATGTCACATGAGGGAGCTGCAATTTCTGATGGCAAGTAACTTGTAGTATATAAGAGAGATGCAGGTACAAATGCTGGGAATACATTGCTAATGAACCACATTAATGATTTTTTCCTTCAACAAATGAGGACAGTCACTTTAAAGACAACATGATAATGTACACTCACTGTAAGGATAGTCACAAATGAGGACATCTCACAGTGACTGTCCCTTGTGTAATTGCCACTTGAATGTATTGCTATTCAGCCACATTAATGCTTTTCTTCTTCAACAAATGAGGATAGTCACTCTAAAGACAACATGATAATGTACACGGGCTGTAAGTGTACATTATCATGTTGTCTTTACAGTGACTGTCCTCCTTCAAATGGCAATTACACAAGGGACAGTCACTGTAAAGGCAACATGATAATGTAGAGAAACGTTATCATTTGTATTTTCAACAGTGCCGAGAGAGATTCCCTCCACGAAATCACAGCTACAATTTCTGAGTACGTTGGGTTTATTTTTCTTTTGTCATTATTATGTAATCTGGTATTCAGCTGTTACAGAGCTAAAATACCCAGAAATGAGGACATATCTGTGTTGAATTTATTGTTAGCGGCTTTGGTTATTTAGAAGTTTAATTTTATTTGTTCATCTTTCAAGCACAAATGTTTTGTGGACCGTAACATCTTCATTGTTTTGGGTATGCAATGAAACAGCCGTAACTTGCAACTACCTTCACAGTACTTGTGTACATTATCATGTTGTCTTTACAGTGACTGTCCTCATTCAAGTGGCAATTACACAAGGGACAGTCACTGTGAGATGTCCTCATTTGTGACAAGGACAGTCACACATGAGGACATCTCACAGTGACTGTCCCTTGTGTAATTGCCACTTGAATGTATTGCTATTCAACCACATTTATGGGCCCGTTTGGACCACAGCACACAGTAGCATCTACAGAGAAGAATATCCCAGGTGTAACAAGTTGTAAGAATATACCAACAGTTCTAAGAAGTTCCCTAGCACATAGTAGCATCTACAAAGAAGAATATACAACATGAGGGCAGCCACTGTAAAGACAACATGATAATGTACACTCATTGTATGTGTACATTATCATGTTGTCTTTACAGTGACTGTCCTCATTCAAGTGGCAATTACAGAAGGGACAGTCATTGTGAGATGTCCTCATTTGTGACAAGGATAGTCACACATGAGGACATCTCACAGTGATCGATTGTCCCTTGTGTAATTGCCACTTGAATGTATTGCTATTGAACCACATTAATGCTTTTCTTCTTCAACAAATGAGGACAGTCACTCTAAAGACAACATGATAATGTACACTCATTGTAAGGACAGTCACAAATGAGGACATCTCATAGTGACTGTCCCTTGTGTAATTGCCACTTGAATTACACAAGGGACAGTCATTGTGAGATGTCCTCATTTGTGACAAGGATAGTCACACATGAGGACATCTCACAGTGATCGATTGTCCCTTGTGTAATTGCCACTTGAATGTATTGCTATTGAACCACATTAATGCTTTTCTTCTTCAACAAATGAGGACAGTCACTCTAAAGACAACATGATAATGTACACTCACTGTAAGGACAGTCACAAATGAGGACATCTCACAGTGACTGTCCCTTGTGTGATTGCCACTTGAATGTATTTCTATTCAGCCACATTAATGCTTTTCTTCTTCAACAAATGAGGATAGTCACTCTAAAGACAACATGATAATGTACATGGGCTGTAAGTGTACATTATCATGTTGTCTTTACAGTGACTGTCCTCCTTCAAGTGGCAATTACACAAGGGACAGTCACTGTAAAGGCAACATGATAATGTAGATAAACGTTGTCATTTGTATTTTCAACAGTGCCGAGAGAGATTCCCTCCGCGAAATCACAGCTACAATTTCTGAGTACGTTGGGTTTATTTTTCTTTTGTCATTATTATGTAATCTGGTATTCAGCTGTTACAGAGCTAAAATACCCAGAAATGAGGACATATCTGTGTTGAATTTATTGTTAGCGGCTTTGGTTATTTAGAAGTTTAATTTTATTTGTTCATCTTTCAAGCACAAACATTTTGTGGACCATAACATCTTCATTGTTTCGGGTATGCAATGAAACAGCCGTAACTTGCAACTACCTTCACGGTACTTGTGTACATTATCATGTTGTCTTTACAGTGACTGTCCTCATTCAAGTGGCAATTACACAAGGGACAGTCACTGTGAGATGTCCTCATTTGTGACAAGGACAGTCACACATGAGGACATCTCACAGTGACTATCCCTTGTGTAATTGCCACTTGAATGTATTGCTATTCAACCACATTTATGGGCCCGTTTGGACCCCAGCACACAGTAGCATCTACAGAGAAGAATATCCCAGGTGTAACAAGTTGTAAGAATATACCAACAGTTCTAAGAAGTTCCCTAGCACATAGTAGCATCTACAAAGAAGAATATACAACATGAGGGCAGCCACTGTAAAGACAACATGATAATGTACACTCATTGTATGTGTACATTATCATGTTGTCTTTACAGTGACTGTCCTCATTCAAGTGGCAATTACAGAAGGGACAGTCATTGTGAGATGTCCTCATTTGTGACAAGGATAGTCACACATGAGGACATCTAACAGTGATCGATTGTCCCTTGTGTAATTGCCACTTGAATGTATTGCTATTGAACCACATTAATGCTTTTCTTCTTCAACAAATGAGGACAGTCACTCTAAAGACAACATGATAATGTACACTCATTGTAAGGACAGTCACAAATGAGGACATCTCACAGTGACTGTCCCTTGTGTAATTGCCACTTGAATTACACAAGGGACAGTCATTGTGAGATGTCCTCATTTGTGACAAGGATAGTCACACATGAGGACATCTCACAGTGATCGATTGTCCCTTGTGTAATTGCCACTTGAATGTATTGCTATTGAACCACATTAATGCTTTTCTTCTTCAACAAATGAGGACAGTCATTCTAAAGACAACATGATAATGTACACTCATTGTAAGGACAGTCACAAATGAGGACATCTCACAGTGACTATCCCTTGTGTAATTGCCACTTGAATTACACAAGGGACAGTCATTGTGAGATGTCCTCATTTGTGACAAGGATAGTCACACATGAGGACATCTCACAGTGATCGATTGTCCCTTGTGTAATTGCCACTTGAATGTATTGCTATTGAACCACATTAATGCTTTTCTTCTTCAACAAATGAGGACAGTCACTCTAAAGACAACATGATAATGTACACTCACTGTAAGGACAGTCACAAATGAGGACATCTCACAGTGACTGTCCCTTGTGTGATTGCCACTTGAATGTATTGCTATTCAGCCACATTAATGCTTTTCTTCTTCAACAAATGAGGATAGTCACTCTAAAGGCAACATGATAATGTACACGGGCTGTAAGTGTACATTATCATGTTGTCTTTACAGTGACTGTCCTCCTTCAAGTGGCAATTACACAAGGGACAGTCACTGTAAAGGAAACATGATAATGTAGAGAAACGTTTTCATTTGTATTTTCAACAGTGCCGAGAGAGATTCCCTCCGTGAAATCACAGCTACAATTTCTGAGTACGTTGGGTTTATTTTTCTTTTGTCATTATTATGTAATCTGGTATTCAGCTGTTACAGAGCTAAAATACCTAGAAATGAGGACATATCTGTGTTGAATTTATTGTTAGCAGCTTTGGTTATTTAGAAGTTTAATTTTATTTGTTCATCTTTCAAGCACAAACATTTTGTGGACCGTAACATCTTCATTGTTTCGGGTATGCAATGAAACAGCCGTAACTTGCAACTACCTTCACGGTACTTGTGTACATTATCATGTTGTCTTTACAGTGACTGTCCTCATTCAAGTGGCAATTACACAAGGGACAGTCACTGTGAGATGTCCTCATTTGTGACAAGGACAGTCACACATGAGGACATCTCACAGTGACTGTCCCTTGTGTAATTGCCACTTGAATGTATTGCTATTCAACCACATTTATGGGCCCGTTTGGACCCCAGTACAAAGTAGCATCTACAGAGAAGAATATCCCAGGTGTAACAAGTTGTAAGAATATACCAACAGTTCTAAGAAGTTCCCTAGCACATAGTAGCATCTACAGAGAAGAATATACAACATGAGGGCAGCCACTGTAAAGACAACATGATAATGTACACTCATTGTATGTGTACATTATCATGTTGTCTTTACAGTGACTGTCCTCATTCAAGTAGAAATTACACAAGGGACAGTCACAGTGAGATGTCCTCATTTGTGACAAGGACAGTCACACATGAGGACATCTCATAGTGACTGTCCCTTGTGTAATTGCCACTTGAATTTATTGCTATTCAACCACATTTATGGGCCCGTTTGGACCGCGGCACATAGTAGCATCTACAGAGAAGAATATCCCAGGTGTAACAAGTTGTAAGAATATACCAATAGTTCTAAGAAGTTCCCTAGCACATAGTAGCATCTACAGAGAAGAATATACAACATGAGGGCAGCCACTGTAAAGACAACATGATAATGTACACTCATTGTATGTGTACATTATCATGTTGTCTTTATAGTGACTGTCCTCATTCAAGTGGAAATTACACAAGGGACAGTCACTGTGAGATGTCCTCATTTGTGACAAGGACAGTCACACATGAGGACATCTCACAGTGACTGTCCCTTGTGTAATTTCCACTTGAATGTATTGCTATTCAACCACATTTATGGGCCCGTTTGGACCGCGGCACATAGTAGCATCTACAGAGAAGAATATCCCAGGTGTAACAAGTTGTAAGAATATACCAACAGTTCTAAGAAGTTCCCTAGCACATAGTAGCATCTACAGAGAAGAATATGGGTCAACGAGGTTGACTTCAAAGCCATGCAATCTAATGGTAATAGTAATATCATAATTTGACATACTATCAGAAATACTTCCTAAATAGACTATTCAATCTTATAAGAGATGGATTCATGAGAACTATTATTTATGAAATATGAGTCAATGACTTTAATTAAAAAAATTACACAATCTAATTCTTGTAAAAATATCAAAATTTGACACATTGAAAATACCTTCCAAAAGTATCGTTAATTGATTAATATGAATCACTACTCATGAAATATAATTTTATAAACCTAATCTAAAAACTACACAATAAAAATCTTAATAGCAATATTGTAAGAAACTATTCCCAAAAGCAAGCCTAATAAAATTTGATGAAAATAATTTTTGTTTCACTCAACTTTGACATTCACAACTTCCTCTTTTATTATAATAAGAAAAAAAATGTCTTTTTAGATATACCTCATGAACCATACTCGAATAATCTATCATTTTTCTTCTCAAAAACATATTTGCAGAGCCTGCTTCTTTTACTTGTTTGTACTTTTATCTCTCTGATGGAAAGGGTTCCTTCAGGACACATTTTTCCAAGTTCACTGCTTGAGATATTTGAGGAGGGTTCCCCTGCTTGAGTATCCATCCAACCCATATTCGAGTAGTTCTACAATTGCACAGTCTAAATTAATAATACTGACAATTGAATGACGAATGATGATACATAGAATTGATATAAACTAATCCTAAAAACACTAAAACATTATTAATATATTTATATTTCATAAATAAAATTGATATAAAAGATTTGGAAAGATACATTAAAAAATAGAAAAACAGTAATTTATAATAGAAGGAAACTTAAATTGCTATTTAAAAAAAAAACAAGAGTCTTAAATCTTATCATTTTGTTTCATTATCATCCATAAGTACACACCTCTAGCATAATAATTATATTTTACCACCCATAAAATGAAAAAAATATTTTCACAAGAGAAATTGAAGCTAGATTATAAAAATGAACCATCTTATTGGAAACTGGAACTGTTATCATACCCAAAAGGACTACAAAATTTCACCTTATCATACCCAGATTGTTGCTTTGCTTGGCGGAGGGAAATTTGATCAGTAAAATTGACACAGAGTATGTTGTCTCCATTGTCATGCTGGATAACAAAACACCAACTTTAATGGGCATGTACTGTCCCTTGTGTAATTGCCACTTGAATGCATTGCTATTTGATGCAGGGGCATCCCTAATGCAAGCCAAAGACACCATGATTGAAGGAAGTTGCCATGAAGCCAAGGAGTCAAATCCTATCAATTGGAACATAAGATTTTCACCTTGGAGCTTTGAAGGATTGACTGGTGAAAGGTCCTTTTGATTGACAAATCAGAGTCTTTTTGAATGACAAATCAGAGTCTTTTTGAATGACAATAAATTAGAATAGGAGTTTTAGATGTTTTCTTGGTTTGTAATAAATATTAAGGATTGATTTTATCTCCTTATAAACATCCACTTGTTGGACACAAGACCCCTTGGTGACTTATAAACCTTGGGCATCTTTTGAGTCCTTGGATGAAATGAGCATAGTAAGTGTTTATTAGGTGTCTTTTAGATGTTGTTAAGAAGTTTGAAGGTCCAAAATAACTTTAATAAGGTTCCTAAAGTTTCACAACACATTTTTAACCTTCTCGGCAAAGTTGTTTGCAAAGTTGTAATGCAACTTTAAAAGTTGCTTAGCAAAGTTGACATTTGTTGGATAAACTGTTCTAACCACCTAGATGGTTGAACCAACGTTTGGAGAGCCTATTTTAGGCTTCAAATGGTCGAAGCCAGACAGAGAACCAGTATTGTAATCATTTTGCTTTCATAAAAAATAAAAATAACCCTGTTTTAGTGCATTTCTGGTGAAAAATGAACTCTGTACGGCTGTACGGATGGTGGTTGGATGATAAAATTTGCCTGGAAGTTTTAATAGTGACATCTGATGCTTTGGAAGTTGGTTTGATTGATTCTCTTTGTTTTATATCTAAGTTATTTCAAATTTTCTGTGCATTGTTTACAAACCCTCATTTTCAGGGTTTGACTGATGTAAAGACCTTAACTCACGTTTCAACCATTGGAATTCCTTCTTCCTTGGTGGAATGAGAGTTAAGGATGTATATTTGTATATTCTAAAAGCCCTGACTACTCTGCATCACTATTGAACCACATTAATGCTTTTTTCCTTCAACAAATGAGGACAGTCACTGTAAAGACAACATGATAATGTACACTCACTGTAAGGATAGTCACAAATGAGGAAATCTCAGAGTGATTATCCCTTGTGTAATTTCTGCTTGAATACATTGCTATTGAACCACATTAATGCTTTTTTCCTTCAAGTGGCAATTACACAAGGGACAGTCACTGTGAGATGTCCTCATTTGTGACAAGGATAGTCACACATGAGGACATCTCACAGTGACTGTCCCTTGTGTAATTGCCACTTGAATGTATTGCTATTCAACCACATTTATGGGCTTTTTTGGACCATGGCACACAATAGCATCTACAGAGAAGAATATCCCAGGTGTAAAAAGTTGTAAGAATATACCAACAGTTCTAAGAAGTTCCCTAGCACATAGTAGCATCTACAGAGAAGAATATACAACATGAGGGCAGCCACTGTAAAGACAACATGATAATGTACACTCATTGTATGTGTACATTATCATGTTGTCTTTACAAGGATAGTCATTTGTGACAAGGATAGTCACACATGAGGACATCTCACAGTGATCGATTGTCCCTTGTGTAATTGCCACTTGAATGTATTGCTATTGAACCACATTAATGCTTTTCTTCTTCAACAAATGAGGACAGTCACTCTAAAGACAACATGATAATGTACACTCACTGTAAGGATAGTCACAAATGAGGACATCTCATAGTGACTGTCCCTTGTGTGATTGCCACTTGAATGTATTGCTATTCAGCCACATTAATGCTTTTCTTCTTCAACAAATGAGGATAGTCACTCTAAAGACACAATGATAATGTACACGGGCTGTAAGTGTACATTATCATGTTGTCTTTACAGTGACTGTCCTCCTTCAAGTGGCAATTACACAAGGGATTTGTGTTTTCATTTGTGTTTTCAACAGCGCCGTAACCCTCCGCGAAATCACATCGGGATATAAGGGCAAAACAAACAAGAACGTTGTCATTTGTATTTTCAACAGCGCCGAGAGAGATAAACAAACTTAAAACTCAGACTTAAGAAAGATGAAGGCAATGCTTCAAAAGGCCGATGCCCTAAATACGGGAAAACACAATACCACCATTAAACGATGCCCTAGTCACCGTATCAATGCTGCCAGCTCCGTACCAGTATGCTGACTGCTCACTTTCATCCTGTGATAAAGGTAACTTCATTAATCATACTTGAAATGGCAGCATACGAACTAAAGTTGATGAACATTTATAAACTAAAAGTTTAAAACTACAGATTACAAATGTAGTAGTTTCATACGAAAAGAACTTGATGTCTGAAATTTACCATTAGAAGTATCCAAAGGAATACCACAGTACTGTTGAACTTGGAGAATCGGAGATGATCTACACAGTAAATTTCAACAGCTGTAAGGACTGTTACACCATCTTTAGCATTTGAATACATTTTCTCCTTGGCTTCTGGTGGATCCTCAAAGACCCCCAATGACGTTTTCCCTACAATTATCAATTGTTTGTCAGTATGAGATATTAATAAATAAACATTAATCACAATATTAGGAAAACAATGTTCTTGATGTCTGAATCTAAATCATAGAAAGCTCTAATAAAGCAGTTCTCAGTTTCACATTAAACTAAGTTTCAATTTCAAATGGTTATAATAATTTTTGCAAGTTATAAGTAGCTGGTTACAGTATATGACATAAAAAGAAAAAAAATCATTTCTATTCTTTTCTTCTTTTTCTCTTTCAACGAAGCTTTTGCACCACACAAATGCATACCAAGAATTTCTCAGGAGGTTTCAAGACCATTGCATACCAAACTTCTTCTCTGTAGATGCTACTGTGTGTCATGGTCCAAACGGGTCCAAATAGACCTAGTGACTCTAGTAGGTCTCCAAAACCTGTTCTGCAGCAATAACTCTTCAATTTGATAAAGGACCTTATGAACTTATATGTTTTTTGAGTACCCTTTTTGATGTTCTAACAATCCTCCAACTCCCAGACCTTGACTCCACTCCAGCATATCAATGTCCTTATTGAGTCCGCAGACCTAATGCATGCCTTTGGGTGTGGGTTCCAAAACAAGGCATTGAAAATGGGTGCATGAAACCAAGATCAGAGTTTGAAGATGTCCACCATGCTCTAAAGATCTAGATTCAACAAGGTTTGAGGTCCTTTACTTGCCGCTACCCTCTGATCTTGCATAATCCATCAACTCCTAGTCAAGAACATTGAGATTCTTGACCTAGGGCTTGCTCTTGAAATTCTCTGGCTTAGTATCCTGTTCCAAAGCTTTTAAAATATGAAAATAAACCCCCTTAACTTGCATTTTACAAAGAACAGAGGATATCCTATGGTTTATTTGCAAGTTAAGGCCATTTGAATGCAATAACCCAAAAAATGAGGGTTTGACAGAACAACAGATAAGAAAAAGGAATAACTTTGATATAAGGTGTCTTGAATCTACCAAATAAACTCTCAAAGCATAATATATAAATACTCTAACTTCCACACTGGTCTTCCCTCCCTTTCACATCCGTACACTGTACAGTGCTTGAAGGAAATGCACAAAAAAGGCTCTGAAATAGTGGCTCTATCTGACAGAGAGTCCATGCTAGGCTTCATGACTAACCTAGAGCACATTCCTTGTTATGGAGGAAGTTTGAATGGTGAAGAACTTATGGAATGGATAGAGGACCTAGATAACCATTTTGACTACAAGTATCTTATTAATAACCATTTTGACTACAAGTATCTTATGGATAGAGGACCTTGATAACCATTTTGACTCATTTAGTATCTTATTGAGCTTCACTTTGTTTCGAGAATATAGTTTAATATTCTCTACTAAACAGGGCCAACCACGTGAAGGTGGAAGCTCATTTGGCCACACCCCCCTCCCCCTAACATCACTCTACATTCCCCGTTAACATCTAACATTCATTCATTCTTTCAATTATTAATAAAATGTAACATTCAATCAATATCACATGATAACATTCATTAACACATTAGATTCGTTAACACACAACATTCATCAATATGAAAATAAACACATAATTCATGAACATTCATTAGCACATAATTAAATTCATTGAGACATAAAATTCAGTCATTATCAATTAAGGTATTTAGATGACAATCATTTCTTTTTTCTCTTTCTAATTTTTTTTTCTATGTAAGCTCTAAGAGGAGCATCAGTGTTATCATCAAAAGGGGGGTCCTCTACAATAACAAATAAAAGAGTTAAATTTAAAATATTTAATTATAATTGTTACAAGTATTTAATTATTTTAAAGAACATAACTGTGGTGCTCTTTAATTACCTGATCTAGCCACATCATTTTGTCTAGACTCAACCTCAACATGCTCATGAGCACCGACCCCTCGATCCTCTACAGTTGCTATACAAAATGTTACATTAATCCAAACACCAATTGTAATTACATATAAAAATTTTAATAGCAAATGTATACCTCCACCACTAGGATGCACATCATGCGAACCTTCATTATGCATAGATTGTGTAGAAGGATTGTCAGGCTGCATTCCAATATCCTACACATTGTTATCATTGCTTTCTTAAAACAGATATACTCACTTTATATTAGAACTTAACATCAAATAGACTAATTGGTAAAGTATTCAATTTGAAATAAATTTCATTTAGCTTATTTACTTGTGGCTCAGATGCATCATTATTTGAACCTTGCACACTGATTTCAGCTCGTAGCCGTTCAGCCACGGCTCTATAGCCTTGTTGGAAGCCAATTCTCTTGTCCTCTTCTGTGAGGCATCTATTGAACTCTGACCCCTACATTTTTTCTTGGTATGGTGAATTTTACTTGCATTGTTTGATCAAAAAAAATTTCCTTGCAATATATAAAAAAATTGATACAAGTTTTCATTTACTAATACTTACAATTCGTGCTTGAAGTTTGGAAAAACCACCAGAGCCGAGCTTGTGTGTCCCGTGCTTTTCTAATCTTGCCTTTGTTGCCTTTGATGTGTCAGGCAATCTATGAAAAGTTTGAAATATGTTAGAGACCAGTATAGGAAAAATTTAGAGGTTAATTAGTACATAATTACATTCTCAAAAGTATCACATACCTTGCTCTACTCTCTACTGGCGTAATTCCTTTTTTCATGTCGGCTTTATACTTTCCATCCAAAATCAAACCCTGCCACTCAACCTCAAGAACACAGGGCAGACGCTCGTGCCTTGGGTTAACCTCTAAATATTTCCTGTACTAGTCCCTAATATACTTCAAACATAAACCAGCTCTTTCAAGGAGCTTGTTTCTCTCGAATGCACGAGGTCCAAAAAGCTGGGTCATACTATGTACAAGATCATCCTTCAACTTTTTATCTTGGTTATTCCACTTTTTAAGTAAAAAAAAACATGTTAGACTCATAAATGAAGAGAAGCTACCTTTAATATAGTTCAAGAAATTGATGAAAAGGAAAACTATTCTAGCAATGATATGAAATCAAAATAGTGGTTTGGGGTTTTAGTTAGGATATGATGTTCCACCATGTACGTATGGTGGGCCCGAATATCCGCAAACACTCGTCACCAAGTTTTCGCCAAAAAATATCATTCCCTACAAAATAATCATGGGATCATTAGTCGATGAAGAGTGATAAAAAACTAAATTACTATTATATCACTATAGAATAATAATAACTTTAAAGTACCTGGAAGTTTGGATACTTTTAAGGGAACGCCTTCATCGTCGCTGATGATCAATAGGCAATCCTTCACCGTTCCCGTACTAGGAACACGGGAACATCTAGGAAATGATGTTGCATCGGGACTTGTTGCATCTCCTATTGCAAAAAATGAAAACCATTATCAAATGCCTCCAAGAAATAATACTTCAAGGGAAATAAATTGGTGCAGAGCACCCATGGCACAAACACAATCAAGGGATCTACATCGTAAACACATAACACTTAAACACATAACAAAAGAGAGAAAAAGAGGGATTTGTGTACCAGTAGATGGTGCAACAGTTGGTGCATTTAGGCTGTGTGTTGTTGACATGGCAGTCGGCAAGACATTTGTGGCTGTCCTGGATGGATGCGGCGTTGTCATATCATCATGGAAAGGAGCTGAAGAATAAAATTGTTAGAGCATGCATAAATATAGAACGCGTGGACTAGCATGGACAAGATTGTTAGAGCATTAAAAAAAAAGATTGTTCGAGCATGTATTGTCAATGATTATGATCATTCCTATATATATTCAGTGGAAAACACAAGTGGGGAATGGAACATGTGATCTACCTGAACCACTTGCAATACCGGCCTCATCATGGGAATGGGGTTCAAAATTACGCAAATAACTCTGTAAAGACAATGCATCCATATTTTAATTAATGTCATAAAAGAGCATAACATAAAAACCATTATTGAACTCTTGTAATAATTAAAAATTTCATTAATACTTACTTTAAAGTTTTCAGAAGTGCGCAACAACTCAGCTGCCTTGTCTTTTATTTCCTGAGTCTGAGGATGTATGGATACCAAACGTAGAAGTTCTTTCCCAATTTTCTTTAGCAGCTTTTTAATGGAACCGATCGGGTCATCGGTCTCTGCTAAATCAATAAAAAAAGGGTCCACAAGGGGGGACTCCTAAGGGACTGCAGGTTGCTTTCCCTCTCTCCGACCACCGGCCCTCTGTGACAACAATAGTATTAGTATTATCAAAATTACTCCAAAACAATGAAAAAAATAACATTAAAAAAAATAACATTTTGCTTCTATCTAGTTTGCACAATTACAATGAGTTT
Organism: Chamaecyparis obtusa; assembly: GCA_027943335.1. Lineage (NCBI taxonomy): Eukaryota > Viridiplantae > Streptophyta > Pinopsida > Cupressales > Cupressaceae > Chamaecyparis > Chamaecyparis obtusa. Next base: position 2,208,514 of record BSBK01000535.1, read on the forward strand.
TACCTGCTCATGTGTAGATGAGCTAAGAATATCATCACCATCACCTTCGGGCGGTTGCTCCATATTGTGCCCCTGTGTCAAAGATCAAGTATAAAAATGTTAGCCAAAAATTTAATAACTAAATGGTATGTTGGAGTCATTGATTAGAAGTTGGTTTAATAGTATGTACCACCCCCATGATAGTAGCCTCGTTTGTATCTATGCGGTTCAAATTGTAATCAATAAGCAGCTCTTCCCCTGCACGTATTGATTTTATCGCACAGATGAATACACGATTTCCCTCGCGCACCTCAAATATGCAATTGGGTTGCTTTATAGTTGACCCAGGTCGTGTACTATTTATAAAACCCGCAATATTCCCTGTTGCTTTTGGCCTTCCATCAATGTATATAGCCACACTTTTACTTTGATTATTGTCTTGCTGTTGTATATAATTTGCCGAGAGTGCATACCTACGCATACTTTTTTTATATTGAACAATATGCATCCAACTTTTGTAATCGTAACATGGTCCAACATACTCCATCAATTCAGAAACTTTGTTGTAAGACACCTTTATGCCATCCATAGAAAATAGGCCCAAACCATGTAATGATGATGGTGCTATGCGATATATCCTCTCATTAACACAAAAATCAGTGTTTATTGGAGGAAGTTCCTTGGGTACCCAATGTTTCTGTAGATGTTGGTACCTCAAGGGCACCTCGATGTCGCCTTTCATCTCATCATCATAAGAACATGACCCCCCTTGAGCAAGGAAAAATTTCATGTGTTTATTGAATTTCCTTCTGGTCCTTTGACCTCTAGTTAATCTCCCTATTCTAGATAAACTGCATGTCTCACTTTCCTCTTTTATTCCTATATTTCCCTCACTCGAGGAAGACACTTCTGACAAATACCTATTTGCTGGTACCTGCAAATGGGAGAGATCTTAGAAGACATCAATCTTACTATTGATAAGTGTATTAAATAGACTTTCTATAAGGTGTATTGACTTATACCTGTTGATCCATGAGACTGTGCGGGATGCTCTTGAAAGGGGTTCAATTTCCTGCAAATGTAATTCAATTATCATGAGCATAATCACATCATAATCATAATCACATCCATCATAAGCATCACATAAAAATTAAAAACATTAAAACGTACACATTATAACACTTATAGCTTTTAAATAGATAATGAATAAACTATGTAACCATTTAAGACAAATATATTTCTATCAAGAAATGAATATTAAATACATTAAGGATTGATGGCATACCTTTAAATTTCATCATCATCATCCTCATCATCATCATCATCATCATCATCATCATCATCCTCATCATCGTCGTCATCATCATCGTCCTCGTCATCATCGTTGTCGTCGTTGTCGTCATCATCAACATCATCATCATCAACATCAACATCATCTTCATCATCATCATCAGTAGCAGCATCATCTTCTTCTTCTTCTTCATGAAAATTTGTCTCAGGAACATCATCCAATAATTGTCGATCGTGATCATCATCTACATCATCTTCTACTTCTTCGGTATCTTCTTCTTCCATCGCATTATACTTTATCGGCCTTCCTCTCGGTTCATGTCTAACAACAAATGACCAACCCGGTTTATGTGAAACCTCTGAGTAAAATACCTGCTCACATTGGCTTGGAAGAACATAGGGCTCATCCCCAACTGGCTCAAACGACCTTGTATTAACCATTGTAAATCCATTATCATGTTCAATAACAGTTCTATTAGGATCATTTGGATTAAGTCGTAGCCTGTACCATTTGACAACGAAGAGTACTAATTTGAAGGAACTAAAGTCGCACTCAAGTATATCATCCAAAATGCCATAGTATTGATTTTTAGACTCTTGAGGATCTAAGTCATTTCTAGATGAAATATTAGTCACTTGAAAGACTACAGTTATTCTAGAATCACAAGTTTTCTTCGTGTCATCCAACACTTTGACGCGAAATTTTTGACCATTACAGAACATACCCTTGTGGTGTTTAACCTGCAATAATATGTGAAACATGTCAAAATTATTATATCGTGAGTTGATAAACATACGGGTGATTAATAATTTTGTACGTACCTGGAAATCTCTTAAACCATATGCTAAATCTATTTCCCTTTGCGTAACATTAGAATCTCCATTACGATGAGCTTCTTTAACCAATGAAGATACACCTTCCCATGTTAATGTGTGACCAGAATGTTGACATCGTTCAATCCATACCGTCATCCAATCAAGATTGTTTGCAATATACAAATGTAGTGCATCCCACTCTCGAGCAACTGTACAAAAAAAAAATAGACGACTTACAACCGATTTATTTTGAAGATTAAGAAATAATTTATTACAATAACATCTTATAATTTATTACCTGTCACTTTCCTCAATCTACCTTTCCCCATCAAGTACTCCCCTTTGAATTTTTTAAAAGGGTCGAGATCCCAAATGCGATCTACATGGATATTTGAAGCAAACTTAGGAAGATATTCAGTAATGTACACCATAGTCTGGTATACCATGTATCCCTCTACCATAGAACCCTCAGGATGTGCTCTTTGTCGAACCAAAGCCTTCAAAGATTTCAAGTGCCTCTCAACCATCCACATTGACCTAGTGTGTGCAGGTCCACACAATTCAATCTCCTCAACTTGGTGTATGAGGTAGTGTTCTTGTGCATTGAAAAAAGTTGGAGGTAGACACTTTTGCATTTCACACAATAAATGAGGAATTCTTCTCTTCCAATAGTTTATATCTTCTTTATGGATTTCTTTAGATGACAACCACCTACATTAAGAGATTCAAGTCACAAAAAATATATAAATACGAGACTTTACAAAATAATATACAATAGATTACATAGCAAGAAAAACAAATCATGAATATAATAAATATATACAACAAATTGAACAGATATTACTGCTTACCTCATGTATTTTCCAAGATCATATATCACTTATTTGATGTTATTGTTGAAGTGCTCTGGGAGAGATAGAGGTAGCACGTACTGCAGTAATTATAAACCAATCATTTCATTATTTTCTAACATAACATAATGAATAGTACACGTAGTTTATGAATATATTGTAAATACAGAAGAACATAACTTACCTTGATGAAAGTATGCCAATCATGCATTTTGAGCCCTGGCCCAAATTCACTTTTCTTTGATATGAGATTGCTTATGTTCCCAGCAAATCCTGTGGGAAATCAAATTTTTCGTATGACTTCTTTTATGGCATCACTTTGCTGCTCCGTTAATAACCAAGGAAGGGCACTTATATTAATCTGATCTCTATTGCTATTTGAGTGAATGAAATTCTTCAGTGCATGATTGGATTCATGAATGTCATTACAAATTTTGACAATTTTTTCTTTGTCACGCCTTCCATCCAGTATTTTCCACAATGTCTCTGTTATATTCTTTCCAACATGCATAAGATCAAACAAATGCACAATTTGTAGGTCCTCGTAGTAGGGCAACCTACTAAATTGTCTGGGATAGCTTTTTAGTCCCTTTGGAAGGTTGTCAGTAGTGCCTTGACGACCTTCACGATCATCAATTACATAATTAGTAAACAAAAATCACAATAGAAATATATAAATTACAAACATAAACCATTAAGTGGAACGACATTACCTCGACGATTAATTCTATTATATTCCAACTTCCATAGGCGAGGTGTCATTCTTCGTGGCTTTGATGTAGTCTCTTCTTTCCCATTGAAAAGATGTTTTTCCATACTTCGATACTTATGATTCCTGTGGAGGAAGTGTCTGTACTCATCAAACACATGCTTTCCTAAACTTTTTGAATGACGAGATTTCATCTTTGGACCACAAACTGGACATGCAAATTTTCCCTTTGTTTGAAGACCTACAAGATAATGATATAATTAGATTATTAAATATGTTGATTTTTATAATTAGAATTATCATGCGCAACTTGAATTCACTATAACATACCACAAAAATGTGTTAGCCCTGGGGCATCATGTATTGTCCATACAAGTATTGCATGGAATTGAAATTGTCTTTGTCCTATTGGTCTAGACACGTCATACATAGTGACACCGTTCCATAACTCCACCAACTCGTCAATAAGAGGCTCAATATATACATTCATATCTTTAACTTGATATTTACCTACTTGAATGAACAGTAACATTACATAATTATTGTGACCATTTTACTGTAAGATTTGTAAGTACATGTAAATTAATAACTATCAAATGATAAAATACCTGGAACAATCATTGCCAACATAATGTGCTCCCTCTTTATTGACATCCACGGAGGAATGTTATTGTTGATAACAAAAACAGGCCACACCGAGCAAACAGATCTCATCTCTCCAAATGGATTGACACCATCCGCTGCCAATGAAAGCCTGAGATTACGAGGTTCTTCTTTGAAGTGTTTCCACTTTTCCTCTATGTGCATAAATGCCGAACCATCCGCAGGGATTCGAATAATGTCATCTCGACTTCTATTGCGTGCATGGTAATCCATAAATTGTGCCAAGCTAGTACACCTGAATAATTGTCGCATCCGTGGAATAATGGGGATGTAACGAAGAACCTTGTGAGGCACCTTTTTTGTTATTCGATCTGTTCGATATCTACTCGTATGACATATAGGGCATTGTGTTGCAAATTCATGTTCTTTATAATATATAATATGATCATTGGGACAAGCATGTATTGCTTGATACTCCATTCCAATATCTTTCATAATAGCAGATAATTCTCGATATGAGCGAGGTAGAATATTTGATGGTGGTAACAAAAACTCGCCTATCAATCTACAGCAAAAAATATAAGTTGTTAATATAAACAATATTAGTGGTACATTATTCACCCTTTGTTAACTATAAAGACATATATGACATACCTTAACATACATGACATTGTTATGTTGGATAAACCATTCATAACCTTCAAGCTCAACAACAACAATACAGCAGAGAGAAGAGTTGTTTGGGAGTCTTTGTATAGGGGCTCGTATGCCTTCTCAAGTAGAGGTACATTAAGGCTATCATCATCATCATGATCAGATCCGCTTGGACTAAATGTGTCATGGATCAATGTATTTATACCATCATCTTCAATTGTGTTTTCTGGCGCATGATCGTCATCTTCCATGGGATCATTATCTTCACCTTGGATATTCGCACCCCCATGTTCCTCCATATCATGTACTTCCCTGGGGAGATCAACCTATATAAAATTGATTAACATAAATAAACCATGATCTTCAACTCATCATCAAGTGATTTCATATGTATATAAATTGTTAAAATGATATAATGAACAACTTACCAGTGGATGATAGTCATGCCCCCCTTCAATGTGACCATTCTCCCTACAATGTCTCTTAACTGTTTTGATTAGCAATCTTCTACGGTTTAAGCCCTTACAAATTTTGCAGGGACAATAACATTTTCCATCACCTTTTCTTTTCAAGTTAGACCACAATCTAGCGATTGTCTCCCTATTTTGTTCTTCACTTATATTATCTGACATGATCGTTCTTCGCAGGAAGCAAAAATTGGGCTATGAAAACTTCGGTCTACAACTTTCAGTGACTAAGCAAAATTGTCAAAAGTACACAAATCTTCTTAGACCTATCCTTTAATATTTTAAAAGTCTAGTTAAAATATACATTAGATTAAAAAATATACAATTTTCATGCCTGAGCACGCGGCTACGACTAGTGCAATGGTCTTCTTGCTTAGCTCTAGAAGCTCTCTAGCAATCAAAACATATAAGCTACAAGGCCTAACAACAATTTCAAAACATATAAGCTACAAGGCAAGACATATTACATGACATGGCAAAAGGATTGAAATATACATTAGATTAAAAAATATACAATTTTCAAACCTGAGCGCGCGGCTATAACTCGTGCAATGGTCTTCTTTCTTAGCTTTAGAAGCTCTCCAGCAATCAAAACATATAAGCTACAAGGCCTAATAGCAATTTCAAAACAAGGGTCATCAAAAGAACCAAAAACAATGTGTGCAAACAATACCTTGTGAAGTGGTATAGACAATTAGAAGATGCTACTATGTGCTAGGGAACTTCTTAGAACTGTTGGTATATTCTTACAACTTGTTACACCTGGGATATTCTTCTCTGTAGATGCTACTGTGTGCTGTGGTCCAAACGGGCCCATAAATGTGGTTGAATAGCAATACATTCAAGTGGCTTACACAAGGGACAGTCACTGTGAGATATCCTCATGTGTGACTGTCCTTGTCACAAATGAGGACATCTCACAGTGACATTCCCTTGTGTAATTGCCACTTGAATGAGGTCAGTCACTGTAAAGACAACATGATAATGTACACATACAATGAGTGTACATTATCATGTTGTCTTTACAGTGGCTGCCCTCATGTTGTATATTCTTCTCTGTAGATGCTACTACGTGCTAGGGAACTTCTTAGAACTGTTGGTATATTCTTACAACTTGTTACACCTGGGATATTCTTCTCTGTAGATGCTACTGTGTGTCGTGGTCCAAACGGGCCCATAAATGTGGTTGAATAGCAATACATTCAAGTGGCAATTACACAAGGGATAGTCACTGTGAGATGTCCTCATGTGTGACTGTCCTTGTCACAAATGAGGACATCTCAGAGTGACTGTCCCTTGTGTAATTAAGTATTGTGGGGAAGCATTCTAAATAACCAAAGCCGCTAACAATAAATTCAACATAGATATGTCCTCATTTCTGGGTATTTTAGCTCTCTAACAGCTGAATACCAGATTAAATAATAATGACAAAAGAAAAATAAACCCAACGTACTCAGAAATTGTAGCTGTGATTTTGCGGAGGGAATCTCTCTCGGCGCTGTTGAAAACACAAATGACAACCCGCTTGATTTCACGGAGGGAATCTCTCTCGGTGCTGTTCAAAACACAAATGACAACCCGCTTTGTTCAAAACACAAATGATAACCCGCTTGATTTCGCGGAGGGAATCTCTCTCGGCACTGTTGAAAACACAAATGACAACGTTCCTTTTTTTTTTTGCACTTATATCCCGACCAACATAAGGTCCATTTGTAATACAACATGATAATGTACACTTACAGTGAGTGTACATTATCATGTTGTCCTTAGAGTGACTATCCTCATTTGTTGAAGAAGAAAAGCATTAATGTGGCTGAATAGCAATACATTCAAGTGGCAATTACACAAGGGACAGTCACTATGAGATGTCCTCATTTGTGACTGTCCTTACAATGAGTGTACATTATCATGGTGTCTTTAGAGTGACTGTCCTCATTTTTTGAAGAAGAAAAGCATTAATGTGGTTGAATAGCAATACATTCAAGTGGCAATTACACAAGGGACAATCACTGTGAGATGTCCTCATGTGTGACTGTCCTTGTCACAAATGAGGACATCTCACAATGACTGTCCCTTGTGTAATTCAAGTGGCAATTACACAAGGGACAGTCACTGTGAGATGTCCTCATTTGTGACTGTCCTTACAATGAGTGTACATTATCATGTTGTCTTTAGAGTGACTGTCCTCATTTGTTGAAGAAGAAAAGCATTAATGTGGTTCAATAGCAATACATTCAAGTGGCAATTACACAAGGGACAATGTCATGAGCCGTGACATATTGAACTTAGTATAATAATAAAATGATTAGATGATATATAATAATCTATTATTAACGGTATATAACAATAATATATAATTATTATCAAAAGATAATAATAATATATAGTTAGCATAATAAGTAATATGTTAATTAAATAATATTAAAATATTAATAAATAATATAATTATGATTATAATTATAATATAAATTAATAATAAATAATTATTAATAAATTATATATATTATATTATAATAATATATTAAGTAATAATATTAAATCAATTATTGATATAATAATTTTAATATATAAATAATATTAATAAACCTCTCAATATAAAACAATATGTTATCACTATAATAATATTTATTATAATATTATTAATATTACTAACATCATTAATTATAATATTTAATAATAACAATAACATTAATAATAATAATAATAATAATAACGTTTAAAGCAATATTGAATATCTGTAATCGATATACATCTACATTAAACATCTGCATTATCTATCACGATGAGGAATGAAGAAGTGATACAACAATCACTAGTCATTACACATCGATACCATGAGAGGATGATTAATGAACCAAATACTATGAAGTCAAGATCAACATGATATGAATAAGGGATAGGTCGCTATGTGTTTCAGAAGATGTATTGATAAGCAAGAAGGATAACCATTCATATATTATAAATAATCATTAATTGCACAAGTTTAGACAATGACATATCCGATAAAGAAATATCAAACATGAAGACCCGCTAGCAAATATGCACCATCACTTCCTATGTTATCATGACAATAACATAAACTAGATTGAATTCTACTATCTATATCAATAGACACCACATAGGAGGATATCGACTAAAGGATTGAAAGATTATCGATTGTCTGAGATAAACCACATCTTGTAGAAACACAAAAGCATCAGTGATTATATCACAAGCTATTGATGAATGAGGCATCAGTCATGGATAATAAGTACAATGTATCCTTAAGTATTAACAGGAATGGAAGTCAATTTGAAGATCAAACTCCATTACCAGCAATCAACCAATAAATGGACAATTATCAGAAAATGATATCGACTTATATCAGAGTAGAAAGATTGGATATCATCATAACAATATGGGATAAGGCAAGAGTTAATATCGATTGACTAAATACTAATGATAGTTAGACCAAACTAATACAAACACAATGGATGTTAACTACTGGTTGCACTACCAATTAGGGAAGATTACCTTCATAAAAAGATTTGATATTGAGTCAATCTGGGAGTTATCTATGATCAGAAAATAATGAAATAATATTATGTGAACTGTCAGATTATGGAAAGGTGTGATTAACAAAGGGACATGGAGGAAGAAACAAGACACGTCTCATTCATAGCATCTCTTCATTTGTTAAAGACAATATAAGAATGCATTCTTGTCAGTCACTCAAGGCATCATTAGAACTTTATTTACTTATCCATATTTGGATATACTCAATAGAGCATCTGCCTTTGGCAGTTTGGTTTCAAGTTTATCATTGCAGATCAGAGACAACACCATGATTGCACAGATAGAAAGGATAGTCAGAAACAGCATCAATATTTGAAGTTGCAAGCATATAATTCAGAATCTGAAATAGCAACATATCACTCATAGCGATATTACACATTTGCATAATTACATCATCATATCAGACACAGCAAATACATTGCTGTAAGCAATACTTATTGATTGTATATCGATATTGTTTATATCAGACATACCATCATTATACTATCACTATAAGTGATAGGAAACATCATATTCATAGCATATTTCATATCATTATATCCGACAGTGCTATTAAACATATTGGTATCAATATCATCTTGCACACATATTGTGATTGAATCTGAAATAGCGGTTGATATCTTAAGTAACCTCCATTACTTAGTTTAATTGTAAGTATCTGATAGAGTAAGTCTGAGAAGTGGAGTAATTGTTCCTGTTTTCCAAGTTAGCCAAAAAGGGGACATTACAGACAATCACTGTGAGATGTCCTCATGTGTGACTGTCCTTGTCACAAATGAGGACATCTCACAATGACTGTCCCTTGTGTAATTCAAGTGGCAATTACACAAGGGACAGTCACTGTGACATGTCCTCATTTGTGACTGTCCTTACAGTGAGTGTACATTATCATGTTGTCTTTAGAGTGACTGTCCTCATTTGTTGAAGAAGAAAAGCATTAATGTGGTTCAATAGCAATACATTCAAGTGACAATTACACAAGGGACAATCACTGTGAGATGTCCTCATGTGTGACTATCCTTGTCACAAATGAGGACATCTCACAATGACTGTCCCTTATGTAATTCAAGTAGAAATTACACAAGGGACAGTCACTGTGAGATGTCCTCATTTGTGACTGTCCTTACAGTGAGTGTACATTATCATGTTGTCTTTAGAGTGACTGTCCTCATTTGTTGAAGAAGAAAAGCATTAATGTGGTTCAATAGCAATACATTCAAGTGGCAATTACACAAGGGACAATCACTGTGAGATGTCCTCATGTGTGACTGTCCTTGTCACAAATGAGGACATCTCACAATGACTGTCCCTTGTGTAATTCAAGCAGCAATTACACAAGGGACAGTCACTGTGAGATGTCCTCATTTGTGACTATCCTTACAGTGAGTGTACATTATCATGTTGTCTTTAGAGTGACTGTCCTCATTTGTTGAAGAAGAAAAGCATTAATGTGGTTCAATAGCAATACATTCAAGCGGCAATTACACAAGGGACAGTCACTGTGAGATGTCCTCATTTGTGACTGTCCTTACAGTGAGTGTACATTATCATGTTGTCTTTAGAGTGACTGTCCTCATTTGTTGAAGAAGAAAAGCATTAATGTGGTTCAATAGCAATACATTCAAGTGGCAATTACACAAGGGACAATCGATCACTGTGAGATGTCCTCATGTGTGACCTTTGTGAAGGCAAGTGCCAATTTGTACCCAAGTTACCAATATTGTGGCAAAAGTGGGAATGAAGCATTTAGGGGTCAAATTGGGCAAAGAAGTGTAGAAGTGGCCTATGTGAGGTCTAAATAGCCTAACTAAGTCATGGTTAGGGTCTTATGGTATTTGAACAATAAGTTTTGAACCAAAATCCCAAAGGTTGTAACAAGTTGTCAATGTTGTCATTCACAACATTGACAACATTTGTGCAAGGGAGCATTTTCGAGTAAGATGGTTATGTAACTATATGAAACCATTGAATTAGGCATCAGATCAACTATAAGAGGCCTCCATCAATCTGTGCAAAAGGTTGGGGGGAAAAACATTTGGAATTAAGAAGATTTGTAGAGTAACACGGTTTTAGTGAATTCTTGAGTTTTTTTGTTTCTTTGTTTTCAGTTGATTAATGGATTAGATAGCTCACAGTGTCTATTGGAAAAGTTAGTACAAGTTGTTTTTTTATTCTGTGTTGTGTTTTTTTTGAGTTTTGAAGCATTCCAACTAGTTTGTTAATTCTTTTGTTAAGTACCCTATCATTGGTTTGAACCAGGCAGGTTGAACAAATGGAGTCTTAGCTCATCATTCCATTGTCAATTTTGTACGGGCTCTTGGAATGGGTGAGGAGACTCCATGTACTATATGTTTGGAAGGAGGGGCCCTGGGAAGCTCATTTTCTATGTTTGCAATGATGTCCTAGGTGAGTCAGTTGAGCACAGTTAGGGATGACAAATCATTACAAGAAGATTACAACAAGTTGAATGCATTGGTTGCTTCAACTAAAATCTCATGGAGAGGTAGACACACATCTAAAGAAGACCCAAGTCAAATTAGAAGATTGGGTGAGTTTCTTTGGCTGCTAAGAAAACAAACTCTTAGTCAGACTGTCCAAGTTGTGTCAAAATACTTGTTTTCAGGCATGGCTGTAGCAGTTGGTGTACAAAAAATCTAGGAGGAGAAGACCTTAGATATCTTCGAGTTCTCAATAAAGGGCATCTGAATCCTAAGCCCTTTAGGTGGCTTAATATAAACAAAAAGGCTTGACAAAGGCCTAATTGCTAGGAGCCTATTTTTGGGTGCAATTGGCATGGTTTGATGAACCGGATTGAAGTACTGATGAAAAGTATAGGTGAAGGAGTAATATTGAAACCAATAGAGGTCCTAGTGGCCAGCCTCTCCATGGAGTAAAGTTCTAGTTGAATGTGTTTCAATTTGTGAAGACAAGACTAGGAGTGTCCTAGTAGCTAGATTGGTATTGAGCAGAGTTCGTTGTATTTCTTGTTGGTGTGCACTAGTTGAAGGAGTGGGATCTTGGGTAGAGATACCTAAAGAGTGTAGGGATAGTTAAGTACCCTATCAAGTCAAAACATTGGCCTAAAGAGACCCTAGTGAAGGATAGGGAGTGAGCAAGACAAAGTGTTACATCAATTAACAAGATCATTTTTTGGTAATTGTGTACATTATCATGTTGTCTTTACAGTGACTGTCCTCATTTGTTGAAGAAGAAAAGCATTAATGTGGTTCAATAGCAATACATTCAAGTGGAAATTACACAAGGGAATATCACTATGAGATGTCCTAAGTGTGACTGTCCTTGTCACAAATGAGGACATCTCACAGTGACTGTCCCTTGTGTAATTGCCACTTGAATGAGGACAGTCACTGTAAAGACAACATGATAATGTACACAAGTACCGTGAAGGTAGTCGCAAGTTAGGGCTGTTTCATTGCATACCCGAAACAATGAAGACATTACAGTCCACAAAACATTTGTGCTTGAAAGATGAACAAATAAAATTAAACTTCTAAATAACCAAAGCCGCTAACAATAAATTCAACACAGATATGTCCTCATTTCTAGGTATTTTCGCTCTCTAAGAGCTGAATACCAGATTACATAATAATGACAAAAGAAAAATAAACCCAACGTACTCAGAAATTGTAGCTGTGATTTCGCGGAGGGAATCTCTCTCGGTGCTGTTGAAAACACAAATGACAACGTTCTTGTTTTTTTTGCCCTTATATCCCGATGTGATTTCGTGGAGGGTTACGGTGCTGTTGAAAACACAAATGACAACGTTCCTTTTTTTTTTTGCCCTTATATCCCAACAACATCGCAATTGCAAGTTAGGGCTGTTTCACTGCATACCCAAAACAATGAAGACGTTACGGTCCACAAAATGTTTGTGCTTGAAAGATGAACAAATAAAATTAAACTTCTAAATAACCAAAGCCGCTAACAATAAATTCAACATAGATATGTCCTCATTTCTGGGTATTTTAGCTCTCTAACAGCTGAATACCAGATTACATAATAATGACAAAAGAAAAATAAACCCAACGTACTCAGAAATTGTAGCTGTGATTTCACGGAGGGTTACGGTGCTGTTGAAAACACAAATGACAACGTTCTTGTTTTCTTTGCCCTTATATCCCGATGTGATTTCACGGAGGGTTACGACGCTGTTGAAAACACAAATGACAATGTTCTTATTTTGTTTGCTCTTATATCCTGATGTGATTTCGCGGAGGGTTACGGTGCTGTTGAAAACACACATGACAACGTTCCTTTTTAATTTTGTGCTTATATCCTGACAACGTCGCAATTGCGACAGTGACAAATGTATTGTCGTCGCAAATTGTGACGGTGTCGGGCTATATTTGAAAAAAAAAGGGCAAAACTGCATGACATTTGCCTGCCGTCGCAAATGGCTGTCGCAAATTCACCCCAAATGTATTAGTGTCAAGACAGTGAGAGAAATTTAGTGGACGGTCATGCATGGCTAATAAATTCTATATTAGAATGAAGATAAGGATATTATACATTTCTTTGATGATAGATAAGTTTTGGATTGGTTGGTAATTCATGTGATATTCATATGGTGTTGCCATCAATGCCAAAGAGGGAGATTGTTGGAAATTGCAATTGAAGCAATTGTTGTATTGTCATTGATGTCAAACCTTAACTGGTAATACTATTTCTATTTAAGAAAGTACTATATCTATTTGAGTGTTGCTAAGGGGATAGGCAAGGTTGGTAACAACAATACCTAAGGAAAGGTTGAGTTATCTTGATACTTCAATGAGTACTTGATTATGTGGTACAATGATAAGACAATGTATTATTTATCTTAGTAAGAATGAAGACTAAAATGGTAGGCTTAACCGAGCATAAGTGAAGAAATCTAGTTTAAGCCGAGTGTTGTTTGTGTTGACCGAGCTAGTGAATGTCAAGTAAAAATAGTGTTGACTGAACACTAGTTAATTGCCGAGGAAGACAGTATTAGCCGAGGGAACAATTTATGTGGTGAGCGAGCTTTCTAGAGAAGACTGAGAAGTTGGACACAGTATTGATCGAGCATCAATATTTTGCATTTGTTGAAGAATTTGGATTTCTAGCTGACATCATTGAATTCTTGAATTATGTAAAATGTATTGACTTTATTTATTGATTGTATGAAAGCATTTAATGCACCATAAAATGTTTTATTGTAAATCTTTAAGAGATTTGAGATATTTCAAAGATAAGCCGAAGAACAAAATGTAGGATGGATTCAATGAATCTGACCTAACCCTAAGATCTATGAAGGAGATTAAGTGGCAAAAGATGTATTGACCTAATAGAGGTAGTATTAAGGAAACCTAAGCAAGAGGTTGAATGTAGAGAGATGAAAAAAAGAAGTGAATGCTAGAAGTATTGTTATTGACTGTCTAAGCAGAAAAGGATGAAGGAGAAGTGTTTTGATCGCTTGAAGGGTTCCGAGCAGATCAGTGATGGAGATGGAAAAGGTTCACAGTCAGTAAACCAACATATGTGTATGGAATTGGATCTGATATTTGTAAAGTGAGTTGTATGTTTCTCAGATCAATATTACTGCTACTTTCTAACCATTGTAATAGTCAAAATCCTTTTAACAGAGGTTGACCTAACAGTCATAGGTATAAATCCTTTGAACAAGGTTGCATTCTAATGGAGTGTATGTAAGTCCTATAACAAGGTGCACTTTTAACAGAGTGGTTGAAATCCTTTAACCGGGTCACACCTGATAGTGTGTTTGTAACCTTTGACAGGGTTGGCTTTTCACCAAGCTCACTTCAAAAGAGTGAACATAATAGTAACATGTTACAAAGTGGTTTTTCCCAAATTGGGTTTCCACTATAAATCCTGGTGTTGATACTTGTGTGAATGTTTTGGTTTGAACATTTTTGTGTTTTACAAGTTAGATGCTATTGGATAAGTGGATTGTAATGTTATATGTTTTTGTTATGCAATCATTAATGACCGAGTAGGTGTTGGTTATTAGATCTGATTTGTTGAAGAGTTTGAAAGATTGTTTTATACATCTGGACCTGCGAACAACTGATTCACCCCCCCTCTATGTTGCTCTAATTCATATTAACAAGACAATCCTTAGATTATGAGTCATGTGAATTTATAATAAGGTCCAAGACTTCTTTTGAATCTGTCACTACTATTGGTGAATTAGGGATCTCCCCACTGACACCCCCTCTCCTCAGGTGGTCAATAGCTCCTCTAGAGGTATCCTTCTCATGAACAAGATCATTCTCTACATCAAGATTCAAAGCGGAGGTAGAGTAACCATTTGAATGCAGATCATAGTTTCTCCTTTCATATTGAACATCTTCTAAACCAAAATTACCTCCTTGTTCACTTCTCTTCTTTGTAATTGAAACCTTCTTCAAATTTTGCAATGCCAACTGTTGGGCATTCACATTTTTGTGCTTGAAGGGTTTACATAGAGTGTGGGGAGGATATTAGAAGCAATGAGAGGTTAATCCCCACAAGGAGCACAAAGGGGGATAGAAGGCATGGTCATGAACCCCTCAGGAGAGGGGATATGTTCATTGATGGCCATATCCAGATCTTGGAGGTACTTTTGGATAACATCTCTGTTAGGATCAGGGTTAAGATTAGGAATTTTATTCACATTAGAAGGATTAGGAGGGGTAACACATGTGGCCATAGAATCTAAGGACCTAATATTGTATTTCTTTGGTAGAGGGGGGATTTTTCCCCTCACGTTAGGGTTAACCCCATTCAGTTTGTTCTTTAATAATGAATATTTCTCCTCATATGACCCAATATTTTACATAGAAAGAAGTTTTTTATTCCCCCTAGATATTCAATAGGGAAATCACCAAATCATTTGACATATCAATGTTTAAGAATTTAGGAATATCAATACCAAGTTTAATAGAAATCAAAACTCTCACATCCATGTAAGGAAGTAGGGATGGGGTTCTATCTATTTTCAAAACCAAGCCAATGGATTCCAATGAATTCACTTGATAACATCCCATAAATATGGTAGTATGTTTCTCACAACTAACCATATAGGGCATGAAAGTGCTAAGATCTCACCATTATTTGCATTTGGATCCCAATTGACTAACCTAAAGCAACAAGACCCAATATTCTAGTATTATTTCTGCAAAACCTCTTTTTGGATATTAGGGATTTTAAACAAAACAATCATATAATCATTTTTAAACCATTCTGAAATAAGAAAATTGAAACTTGAGCCTCTTGATCCAAAATTTATTTATCCAAGCATTAAGAAAGCTCCTATATGGGACTCAACCTATATCTAGAGTTGCAAGAAAAATTCCAACATCTTTAAGCCTAGACTTTTCATTTTCAATAACATTGGTCATTTGTCTATTCAGCCCATCAATAAGAGTTTTGGGAATGGATCCCTTACCTCCTAGTCCTTCATGGTTGCTAGTATCCTCTTTCTTTCATATCTTCACCTCAAACCTAGTGCCTTTTGGAAGTTGCCTCTCGTCTGTGACTACTTTAAATGATTTCATTTCTCTTGCATTTGACATAGAATTGTCTCCCTCTAAAAACCTATAAATGCTAGAGGACTCATGTCCCATCAACCTTAAATTCCTCTGAGATGGAAGGTGGGGAGAAATGCCTCCCAACAAATAAGACAAGGCCTCATGCACGCAGGATGGCCTTCAACCCTAGGAGCCACTTGTAGAGAAAAACTTCTCCTATATTAAACTTAGATTGTGCCACTTCAAAACAATTATTTGTAGCATATTTATTATATTAATACTTTTGATCCTCTGAGATTATTGGAGTTGTAGAATTAGGTATCTTTGGTGGTCACCTAATAAGAGGATGGGAAGAAGATCTTTTAGAAGAAGAGGATGATCAATTTTTTTGGGCCCCAATTGATTTATATAAACTGATTGAGAATAAGTGATGACATTAAGTTGACTAAGGTGGATCTATTAAATAGATAGTGATCAATATAATACCCTTACCCTATCTTTAATATCCACTTTTATCATATGAGCCTACTCAAGGGCTTCATATATCTAATCTACGATAGACATAGTTTTATTCATTTAGACTTCTTATATATTGTACGAGGATAACTCTTCTCCATTATATTCTTGGAACATAGACTTTATTTAAAATCTTCCCATATTAAATATTTTTAGGTGAATATAACTCAAGTTTCAACTTGATCTCCATATAATTGAGATTATTGGCCCAATCGTAACTATACTTGAAATTCTCACCAATCAATATTAATATGAATTTATGCAAGAAACTGTGAATAATGGTATTTATGAGGTTCAAAAGAAGGATGTTGGTTAAGCCAAAGGACATTACTAAAAATTCATAATGTCCTTCATGAGTCCACAAGGTATTTATTGGACCAACTCTCGACATCTCTAATTTTTCAATGGTCATTTTTTCATGAATTTTTTCTTACTCTCTTAGAAGATCAAGATAATGTTCTTCATGTCTTAAAAAACTCTAATAATTTTTATCTTGCTTTAATCTCTAGTATGTAGTTGTAAAATACTCTATGGTTTCATCACCAATCGTTCATTCTCAAACCTTTCTATCTAGATTATCTTAGATGGAAGTGGATGGACCATGGGTAAATATCTATATTTTTTGACATACTTTTTCTTTTAAAACTCTTCTATAACTCTTAGGCAATATGTTAGAGCTAAAATTAAGATAAAGATCCACTTTTAGATTGTAAAGACTCTTCCCCTTACTAATAGGTTTTATATTTGTTCAAAATTTATTCCTACCACTAATTATTTTTCAAGATAGAGTGAATACTTAAATATTTTCTATATTTATCTTTGAATCAATGAAAGGGGTTTGATGGAGTTGCCTACGAATTATGTTTCATGAACCTATTGATCTTGTCCTTATTAGTATTCACATACTAGGTTGTGTATCATGTGATAGGAGGATAATTAGAGACTTGGATCTTAATGAAGCTTAAAAAAAATTCTGTAGCACTATATTTCTTCTAAAACTATTGTGGGTGACAAGTTTGGCAAGGTCTTATTTTCTATTCAATTCTTCTCATGAAGTGTTGGCATGCTTTTAGCACCCCTATTTTAAACTTTCAAATCAAGCCCCCACTTTATTCAATGCAAATGTTGCATAATTTTTAAATATTTTTTGAAGTTATGTGAAGTAAGCGACATGTTTTGCAAAGTCGGTCATCTTGTTGAACTACAAATCTTGAACTATTTTAGTTCATAGTTCAAGGTTCAACAGTCAGATGTAAATTATAACAAGCCTTGGGTGGTAGCCATTATATGCCTTTTATGATGCAAGTTCAAAGGTCAAAGTTCAACGACGCGATGATTTGTGTTCACACAGTTCAAAGTTCAAAGTTCAATGGCAGGATGATTCGTGTTCACACAATTCAAAAGTACAAGTTTACTTTCAAAAGTTGAAATTGTAGAGTTTGTGGCTCATAAGTTTGAATTCCAAAAGTGAGTGATATATTTTAAATGGTGGGCATACAATCAAAATCTTGGGTTAACAAAGTTCTACATGATAATCTTTCAATTGATGAATTGTAGTCACTTACAAAATGCAACTTTAGTGACAGAGATCTCAGATGCAATCAATGTTTTCAAGTAATAAGATATGGGGTCCAAGAAATTTATGAAAGATAGTTTTATGCTTCCTCTAAGGTCATCCATCAACTATTTTGAGACAGTCTAAAGAAAAAATTACAAACTGTGAATGTGCAGCCATGCACTTACAGCTTGTATCCAGTCGGATTTCATGGCAGTTTTACATACCCAAAATCAGTAATTAATAACTTTTTACTGGGATATTATTTTTGAAATCACTCTAGTTAGAATTTAGATAACTAGGTTCTCGACAACATATCCAAAATTTAACTCGATCCAACGGTGGAATAAAAAGATATGCCCCCCATATGGAGACCCATTTTTTCTGCTAGAAATATTTTCGTCAGCCCAACATTAAAATGTTTTTATTTTTGGTTTGACATATTCAATTGCCAGTTGTCCAAATATCATTTAATATGTTAAGCTATATCTTTATAAACTTTAAAATTAATAGTTTATAAAGATATCATGTTTTTAAAAGAGAAAAACTTTGGGAATGAATGGAAAATATTTTCTAGAATCAGTTATGGAATAAAATTGAAAAGTTACGGGGAGTGAAAGATGAAGGGAAAATTAAAATCAAGAATCAGTTATTAAAACGGTTGCAGGAGCTGAAGATTATTTAGAGGAAATTTTTTATGAAATAGGGGTTCTTCTTTTTTCAGCAAGTCTGTTGGCTATGGGAGAGGGAGATCAATTTTCTGAATGTAATTGTAACAGAGGAAAAGGATTTATTTTTTTTACTTTTCTGCATCTTGATTGTAATAACATGGATGCTCTGATCTTGTGGTTATGTCATTTGGTATTTGAAATAAAGAGTGAAATTGTATTTTGGATATGTTGGTCTAATTTATGATTTCTCTGATTGAGATAAATCATATGGTGATCTCTTTCAGATTTCAGTCACTATCCTGTACTTGTTTTTATAAAATGAATGTTTGAATCTGTGGGTTTATTCATTCTTCGTATTATAGAAATGATTTCTTTGCATTTCCTCTGTAATGTGAAGGATTTAATAAATGGTCTTGTGGTTGTCTATTAATCTTTCTCTCTTTTTACTTATAAACTTGATAATCACATTCATTTCATGTTAGGCTACCTTCGTGTCTTCTGGTTAAAGACATACTCAACTTTTTAATTCATTGTAAATCTTTCTAAGAGGGAGCTGTACCTCTCAATTCAGAGGAAGATTATCAATTTAATGATAATCTATCCAACTGTTAGTGCTGTTTGTTCTTCTTTCTGGGCTTTTGGAGTTAAGTTATTTATTTATTTTTGAAGGACAAATTTGTTTACTAACAAATTTTTGGCGACTCTGCTGGGGAAACGAAAATAAAATATCAGTATTTTCTTTTTTCTCAGTAAAACTTCTATTATCATCTCAGTGTAAAAGAGATTGGCGACTCCATGTTATAATTTTCAGAATCTTTTGGTTAAAAAGAGTCCAGTGTTTATTATGGCTTTGGTTGCAGCCCAGCCATGGAGACCCTAGTTTGGGCCTCTTGCTTTGTCATTATTTTCAGCCATACCTAAAAGGCCAAAAGAGTATATTCCTACATTTGTTGGAGATAAAAATGAATTCCTAGAAATTCACATTAAAGCATTCAGTGTTGCATGCAGTATTCTTGATGTACAAGAAGAAAATGTCTATGTGAGATTGTTTGTTGGAAGCCTGATTGGTAAAGCTGCTGATTGGTTCCAGAATTTACAAAGTGGATGCATTACTTGTTGGAATGATCTGGAGGTAAAATTCCTTGATAGATTTGGATCTACAGTTGATATAGGTGAATTATTAGTAAATTTTGTTCAAATCAAGATAGAGGAAAATGAATCTATGAGACGTTTCATTGATAGATTTAATAGATGTGTTAGTAAAATGCCTCATGAAAGTCAACCAACTAAAAATAATCAGTTATCTATTTTTATTGCTGCATTGCAAACTGAGATCAAAGTTTTGTTGAGGCAAAAGAAATTGCAAAATTTAAAAGATGCTCAAAGGGAAGCTGTGGAAATAGATGATTGTATGACTTTGAGTGGAATAAAGTGTTTGGATACATATGCTACAAATATATCTCAATTTGAAATTTATCTTTGTGATCAAAATGTGCATCCAAAGAAAGGCACTTTACAAAGGGAGCCTGTCATGAAAGCAGTGTAGCCACCACAATCTATTTATTGTTTCCAAAACTTGACTATTTTTAATGATCAAGACTTCCAATCAGCTCCTGTGATTGAAAATAATCCTTTTAGTGTTGCTAGAATAAATTATTTACATGTTGAGCATGAGGATGAGATAAAAAATGTGTATGACCATACTACACTATCAGAAAACTCATTAACATGTCTACATGCACCATCCATTGAGCAAAGATCCAATGATGGAATATTGTATGCAAGCTTGCCTAAAAGCATTTCCTTTTCAGATTTTGAGGCCTTTACATTTTCTAATGCATTTCCAGCAAGTAATTTTAAGCATGCTAGTATGATGGAGCAGCAAGAACAAGAAATGTATAGTGATGATAAGATAGAAGATATCTTTCATATTGATTTACATGTAGATTTTGAGTCTTTTCAATTTGATTGCATGCAAGATAGTAAAGAGGTTTTACAATCTAAGGTATTGAAGAATCATGAGAGATCTTATGAAGAGAAAGATGATGAAAACTCTTTTGCTTCTGGTATGACATCACATACACAATCTGAATTAGAGATATTCAAGTTTGATTATGAAGATGTGTTGCTTGATAGTAATCCCATGCTGGAATCATTTACTTTTGACAATGTTCTTGATAATGCATCCTTGGAAAACAAGTATCAAACAAATTCAAATTCAGATTTTAAAAGGAACATTCTTGCAGATCATCATTTCACTCTTGAAGAATGTTGTCCAATCAAATGCCTAACTTGTTTTTCTAACATTCATATGGGAGGCACTGGTTTTCTTTGTACAAATCAGCTCATTCAATATGGTGTTAGCACATTGCAACCAGAAATCTATGATGAAACATGGCTCTTTGGGAGTGAGTTTTTACTTGCAAAATTCTTGCACACTATTGATTTGTTTTTCAATATTGGAGAGATCATCATATGGTAGTTGGTATGTGTTGCTTCACATGGATGTATCCCATTATTCTGGAAAGGTTCATTCTTTTCACAGCTCATGAACGGTTTTGTGTAAGTAATCTTTTCCCTAGTTCTCATGGTGGGAGTTTCCTGCCTGTGTACATACTTGTAAATAAGTTTGGTTTGGCTAGTTTTTGTGGTGCTGGTAGTTTTGTTGTGTTTTTCTCCCTCCATCCTCTACATGAACCTCCTTGTTATTAGCTTTGACTCCATTGCCCAATGGCTAGACACTTTTTCTTCACCAGAGATGCTGGATTCTTTGTGTCTTTATCATCCACATCCCCAGTCAGAGCCATTTGTTGGCATGCTTTTAACACCCCTATGTTAAACTTTCAAATCAAGCCCCCACTTTATTAAATGAAAATGTTGCATAATTTTTAAATATTTTGTGAAGTTATGTGAAGTAAGCAACATGTTTTGCAAAGTCGGTCATCCCATTGAACTACAAATCTTGAACTATTTTAGTTCACAGTTCAAGGTTCAACAGTTGGATGTAAATTGTAACAAACCTTGGGTGGTAGCCATCACATGCCTTTTATGATGAAAGTTCAAAGTTCAAAGTTCAATGGCATGATGATTTGTGTTCACACAGTTCAAAGTTCAAAGTTCAAAGTTCAATGGCAGGATTATTCGTGTTCACACAATTCAAAAGTACAGGTTCACTTTCAAAAGTTGAAATTGCAGAGTTTGTCGCTCATAAGTTTGAATTCCAAAAGTGAGTGGTATATTTTAAATGGTGGGCATACAATCAAAAGCTTGGGTTAACAAAGTTCTACATGATAATCTTTCAATTGATGAATTGTAGTCACTTACAAAATGCAACTTTAGTGACAGAGATCTCAGATGCAATCAATGTTTTCAAGTAATAAGATATGGGGTCCAAGAATTTTATGAAAGATAGTTTTATGCTTCCTCTAAGGTTAGCCATCAACCATTTTGAGACAGTCTAAAGAAAAAATTACAAACTGTGAATGTGCAACCATGCACTTACAGCTTGTATCCAGTCGGATTTCATGATAGTTTTACATACCCAAACTTAGTAATTAATAACTTTTGATTGGTATATTATTTTTGAAATCGCTCTAGTCAGAATTTAGATAACTAGGTTCTGGAAAACATACCCAAAATTTAACTCGATCCAATAGTGGAATAAAAAGATATGCCCCCCATATGGAGACCCATTTTTTCTACCAGAAATATTTTCATCCCCTCAGCATTAAAATGTTTTTATTTTTGGTTTGACATATTCAATTGCCAGTTGTCCAAATATCATTTAATATGTTAAGCTATATCTTTATAAACTTTAAAATTAATAGTTTATAAAGATATCATGTTTTTAAAAGAGAAAAACTTTGGGAATGAATGGAAAATATTTTCTAGAATCAGTTATGGAATAAAATTGAAAAGTTATGGGGAGTGAAAGATGAAGGGAAAATTAAAATCAAGAATCAGTTATTGAAACGGTTGTAGGAGCTAAAGATTATTTAGAGGAAATTTCTTATGAAATAGGGGTTCTTCTTTTTTCAGCAAGTTTGTTGGCTACGGGAGAGGGAGATCAATTTTTTGAATGTAATTGTAACAGAGGAAAAGGATTTATTTATTTTACTTTTTTACATCTTGATTGTAATAACATGGATTATCTGATCTTGTGGTTATTCCATTTGGTATCTGAAATAAAGAGTTAAATTGTATTTTGGATCTGTTGGTCTAATTTATGATTTCTCTGATTGAGATAAATCATATGGTGATCTCTTTCAGATTTCAGTCACTGTCCTGTACTTGCTTTTACTAAATGGATGTTTGAATCTATGGGTTTATTCATTCTTCATATTGTAAAAATAATTTGTTTGCATTTCCTCTGTAATGTGAAGGATTTAATAAATGGTCTTGTGGTTGTTTGTTAATCTTTCTCTCTTTTTACTTATAAACTTGATAATCACATTCATTTCATGTTGATGAATGAATGTTATGCTGCCTTCGTGTCTTCTAGTTAATGACATACTCAGCTTTTTAATTCATTGTAAATCTTTCTAAGAGGGAGCTGTACCTCTCAATTCAGAGGAAGATTATCAATTCAATGATAATCTATCCAACTATTAGTGTTGTTTGTTCTTCTTTCTGGGCATTTGGAGTTAAGTTATTGTTGGTAAACATATTTTTCTTCTTTTCAAACTCCTTTTATTTGCCCAATTTATATCAAAGAACAATTTTACTCAACAGTTGGGAAACTATTTATGAGAATATCTAGTTTCCCTTTGAATTGAGGTACAACTCCCTATATGAAAAATCTTCAATGAATTATGTTTCAAATCTTATCCCTACTGTAAATAAGTTCTTAACCAGAGAACAATAGAGGAAAACTGAGTTCCACTAGGGCAAGTGAAATCTTAGGTGGGATTTAAATGCAAAGATGCTATGCTGTGACCTTCACAATCTTATGAATTTCCCAACAAAGCAATTATGAAAAATGCAAATTATGAGATGCAATGGAAAAATGATTATGCAAATTATGAAATGCAAATGAAATAGCTGATGCAATTCCACAACCAGTTATAATTCTCTGATTATCCTACTGATTGGCTAAACTGAAAACAATAGAACAAAACTCTATTTATTTATCATTCCCAATTCAACACAATGAAATAACACCAAATACAGTTGGACAGAAAATAAATGGCACTGGACTTGATTGTCTCTGCAACTAGCTTCACATCAAAAATTTTGCTGACCTTTTATTAACTTCTTTTATAGTATATATAGAGTTTTACAATACATAGCATTCATGGGAATACAAAGTGTTTCAAATTCCAGAATTTGAAAAGACTGAAGATAGGTGTTTCGACATCACAACAAGGAGGAACTGATAAGACTTTATCCTTTCATCTGATTTGGCTTGAGAAAGTCTGCAAATCACAACTGGCAAAAAAAACCTTGCAGAAATGTTCAAATTCGGGCCCCAACAGTTACCAGCTCTTCGTTTAAAACATGACCATTGATCCCATCCTTCCCGGAAAATCAGACGATCTAGATCATCCCCAAAATAGTTGCAAGCCCCTATGAAAGGTCAAAGTCCACATCGCTAGTCAAAAGCCAATCGGA
The DNA here is from genome assembly GCA_027943335.1 of Chamaecyparis obtusa. Lineage (NCBI taxonomy): Eukaryota > Viridiplantae > Streptophyta > Pinopsida > Cupressales > Cupressaceae > Chamaecyparis > Chamaecyparis obtusa. Next base: position 2,233,301 of record BSBK01000535.1, read on the forward strand.
AGTGAGCATACCAACATGTCAGCACATTCGGACCCACCTCGAGCCTTACTGCAGACTTAACTCTAAATTAAACCTAGGTTCATCTCCTCTTAGTCACCGAGTCGCATGATCCTTTCCTTAACCCTAGTTTTATCCAGCGACTATGCAAAATCTCTTAACTGCATAGCCACGCATCTACTTTACCAACCCTAGGCCCACCTTGACTGAGATTCAGATCTAACAGCGGATGTAAGATCTCATGGGGTCGGAAGATTCCATGAGATCTTACGACCACCGTAGATCTCCTAACCACCGCCACCTCACTGAAAGTTCAGGCCCCATTGCCAATGTATTACCCCACCGGCCAATGAAAATTGGACCAATCACCACCCAAGGACCCACCATCGGAACACATGGTGAGATCTCACATGATCGCAATGAATCTTCCACGGCTTAGCGACAAAGTGGGAACCGCCGATTTGGAATCTTGAACCTCACATTGATATTGAATACTTTAATAATAAATGATGCTTTCTTTTAACCCAAGCTCAATGACAATACTCTCTCTCGGGCCCACCACCACGTGGCTGCATCTCGCATGATCGCAAGACTAGTTTCTCAGTCATGCGATCTTGCGGGGACCGTAGATCTGAAGACCGCAGGGCTTCCACCGTCTTGTCACATGATCACATGGTAATAATTTAATTTATGCGATCATGCAACACTTCCATGATTGGTCAATTTCCATAAGCATGATCACATCTACGCTATTAGCGTAGGCAGGTCCCAGCAGGCTTCCTTGTCACATGATCACATGGTATTATTTTAATCCATGCGATCATGCGACCGCTCTTTTCTAATTGTCACAAATGCATGGCAAGGTTAATGCTCAGCTCTCCTCTCAAAGCTCCACCATCCTGGACACGTTGGAAATCTTTAACTTAAGTGACACTGCCGGATGAATAAAGAGATGTTCACCTGCCCGTCAAAGATGAATCAAAAGGTAATGAAGGATTATAAAACCCAACACAGGTGAAGACTATTGAAACATTTCGAGCTCGGGTAGAAACATTGAAAAGATGCTATGGCCAGCTGAGCTCGGGTGGTTACAATGTAATAAGATTGAACACACGGCTTTGTCACTGTATCTTCTTCTTGATTCTTTGCACACACTTGAAGATCATGTATTTCAAACATCTACTTGCTTGAGAAAAAGAATCAATTGGAGCATCAAGACTTTGCCAGGTTAGGAACTATAACCTACCCAATGATAAAGAGACTTTAGAACCACCCAATTGGCTTGAACTAAGAAGGCAAAGTGAGGGGAACCTGGCAAAATCATCCTACCCTAGGGAAGACTTAGAGTTAGACACAAACATGACCGTGACACCAAAATTTCCACTTGACAGCATAGCCATAGGATGAAAAGTGGGGCAACAATTATTTATTTATTTTTGAAGGACAAATCTATTTACTAACATGAAAAAAACTAAGAATTGTGTGCTATAATTGTGTCACACTCCTATGAATCATTCCATTCAAGAACACTCAAGAATGAGGTCTCAAAAATTGATCCATAGCTCCCTAGGCATGGAGTGCAAGGGTTTTAAGAATGCTCTCAACTAGAGCTATTTAGCCTATAACCTTTCTGGTAAACCATGCAATGGGAGATTCAATGAAGACAAGGGCAAGAATGCCAATATCCTCAAGAATCAAGAATGAAAATGCAATGCAATGCTATGCTAGAAATGGAAATGCAAGCTAAGCTATGAAAATGAAAGATGCAAGTATTACAAAGCCTCCTAGTTAAGCTAGATGGATTAATCTAAAGCATAAAGGAAATCTAAGCTAAGAATGCCATGATAATGCAAGAAATGAAAACTATGATAACATGTAGATGCAAAAGCCAAGAATGCTCCAAATCTTCAAAAGCTCCAAAATGACCTAGAAAACCTACAACATAACATTAGCATAAAAACCTAAGATATGAAAATGAAGAAGAAAGCTCTACTTTTATAAGAAATGAAAAAGGAATGGACCATGGAGATTAAGAGGAAAAATATTTAATCAAGGGTGGAGCATCAAAGAGGAGCAATCCATGTGCACAAGTATCCTCCAATAGGAAAATAAGAGTTGACTTTTGTGTCCATATGAGATAAAAAGTGCTTTTCTCCTTTTTATAAAATAAGAATAATGCTTTATTTGTGCAACTTAGGATAAGAGGAAAAGTGGGGGCTTTTTATTTAATAAAAGGTGAGGAAATATTCCTTTTAATTAAATAAAGACTTAGGAAAAGATGGTTAGCCCATAGAAAATAATCGAATAAATGATAGAACTAGGATTTGATCAAGAATAAGCAATTTATGATTTAGCAAAAGGGGCTAATAGTCTAGGTGACCATTTTTAGGTGTATACATTTGCCCCTCTTTGACTAATGTGTGATCGATCTAGGAACACATGCAGTCAAAGAATGAAGTTGAAATGTGAGATCGATTTGGGATCACAAAGCAACTCAGATTAGCTAAGAAAGCAAGAGATAGCCAAGAAGGCAAGCAATAGCATTCTGACTCCAAAGAATGAAGTGCACAAAAATAGAAAATCCTACATGGTCAGCCTGGTAGTGATAGTACTAAACACTTAGAAAAGAGATAGCCAATAAGATATGATGTGTCTGCCCCCTCGAGATCAAAAGAGAAATTAGGTAGAGGGAAAGCAGAAGCAAGAGAGACATGATCAAATCACTAGAAATCATAATCAAAGAAAGAGAATAGAATAACCATTAAGCAGTGAAGGTATGCCCCACACATGGGACCCGGGGCACGAACCAAGCGGTCCCTCAACCCGAAAACACCATGGAGGGGGAAAAATTTGAACTTGAGATTGAAAGTGAATGAAAGACTAGAAGTTTGAAAGAGATGGAGATGAAGAGGTGAAGCATGCCCCAGTGAAGATTGAAGGATCAGGCCTCAAAAGGTCAGCCAACTGCGTGAAAGAGGGGGGAAAGGTGATTTGGATGATCAAGGTGAACTCGGATTTCAGTTTCGATCCTGAAATGAAAGGAAAATGATGGGATATGAAAGACCAAAAGTGAAAGACATGATTAGGAAGAAGCGAAAGGTGAACACAGTTGATTAATAAGTCCATGAAAGATAAAGGAGAGCTCTCTCCATATGCAAGATGCAAAACTAACTAACATGAACTTAAGAATGCAAGCTACATGAAAAGTGGTTTACTTGCAAGGTTACGAAGCCAATAGACATCTAATTATCATCATTGAGTGTTATTGGTAGCATTGCAAGATCATACAATACACACTAGCATAACTATGTGAATTTGAATATGATCTATATCAGATAGAAATGTGGAAATCTCACCTAGGCATCAGAGACATGTAGGTCAAGATGACTAGTGTAGTGAGATCACCTAATTTTTGATATGGCGAGATTATGCTTGTATCAAGACACATGAAAGTCAAGATGACTATAAGCATGCACTTGCATAACAGTCAAGGATAATACCTTGTCAATCCATAGTGTCAAGTAAGACTAGCATAAATGCTCATGATAGTTAGGACCAACAAAATATACCCACAAGAAGAAAAAGCAATAAAACATGTTCTCATTCCCTCAGTCTTCTAGCTATGCATCATCACAAATGATCATAGGGGGAGAACACTCAGCAAAGAAATCATCATAGACAACACACAAAGAAAATAAAGCCAAGCAAGTCTTAGCGAGTCAAGTGCGTGTGTGTAGGTCAATTAGTCAAGCTTTGAGTATCGCATCTGCCAGTGAGAAATATTGCATCATCTAGACTGTGGGTAGGACATCTGATAAGTGTTAAGAAACACTCGATGCTAGGGTAGTATTGAAAAATGTAGTTGGGGGGTGTTGAAAAACACCATTTGTGAGGTGCCTAAGAAACCCAGATGCACAAAGAGACCCAAGATAAGCTAGAACAACATATGCCCCCTAGACTAAGACAAGAGTCAATTCCAGGCTAGGAGAGACAAAGTGAGAAGTGGGGCGGAGGAGCGCCATGCAAGACTGATAGACATAGGTGCAGAGGGTCTCAAGCAGTGCCTATTTCTAGGTTTTCACCACTTGATAGATTTTTTTAGGACTTTTTAAATAATTTTTTTGTATTTTTGCTACCAAGGCGCTTGTTTCCAGGTTTTCACCAAGGCACTTTTTCTATTTTTTTGATTTTTTGAATTTTTTTGATTTTTTTGGTGAGACATCAAAGCACCTATTGCTAGGTTTTCACTAGGATGCTCATTTTTTTTAGTACTTTTTATGCTTTTTAGGATTTTTTCAACATCATATATGATTTTTTTTTGGAGTTTTTTTAGGATCAATAAATATGTACAAAGAATGCCCCAAACAGAAATAGGCATCAATAATCTACTTCCTCTGATGTAGAGAACTGATAGGCCCCAGGACCAAATGCTGCAACTATGATGATAGGAGGTCTCAACCAGTTCAACCAATAATAACCAGCCCTAAGCAATGTCTGAGCTAGTAGAGGATCATTAGAATGTGATCCACATATGCCATCATGGATTTCAGCTAGCACTTTTTCTGACTCTATTTCTAGACACTTAAGGAGAGTTTCGTCTAGACCCTTCCTATACAAGTCACCAGAGATAAAGGCAAAGTGTAAGGGATGGCAGAAAGAATGGCGTGGTGGATTGTCAGGAAGAATATGAGGTGGAAGACATGAAAAGATGGTAGGATTGTAGGACTTGTAAGAAGGATAGCATAATTCATCCACCAAGAACTTGAAGTGAGATTTATGCTTTTTGATTTGTAAGATGGATGTCAAAGTAACCAAGGCATTAGCAACTTTGTTCTCATCTCTAGGAATGGGTTGAAGTGTAACAGATATGAGATCATGCTTGAAGTAGTGCACCATTTTTTTTTGTAGAGAATCAACTTGTCATCTTGTATTTGATAATCATTATTTTTGAGAAATTTTTTATTTTTACTTTTCTGAGGTGCGGATACCACTACAATGTGGTTTTTGCCAGCTGACCATTGCTCTTTTCTTTTGACTTGATGATTGTGATGCTTGATTGTTGATTTAATCTTTTTTGTTGCTAGTTCACTGGTGGAAGAAGTAACAGGTATTGGTGCGAGATGAAATGAAGTCACTGGTTCAATAGCATTTATGTGAGGGATATCATCTCTGGTGACAAGAGAGGTCAAGCCTATAGGGTAAGCTCCAAAAGTAGCTAGATCTAGAGTTGTCATAGAAGGACCAACGTAGTCGACTAAGGCAATACAGGGAACAAACTCATCAGACCTGACATGAGACTCATCAACTATGTCAGGTGGGTTATGAGAGGTATGAACCACATCAACATCCATATCTGTCATGGGAAGATCTTCTGGAAGAGGCTTAAGATGCTGAGAAGTAGAGATACTCATGTCATTATGTGAGAGATCACCTCTTTGTAGCAGCCGTGCAATGTTGTGACATTGTCTATCATAGTTCAATGATTCTTTAGGCACATAAGTTCTAGACATAGAGGCCTCAGCTATATCATCAGTAAATATACATTCTTATACATTCTTCTCCCCAAAGAAGTGAAGTAGAAGGAGGATCATCTCCCATTTGAACCATAGTGTGCAGTGGTGAGTCATTTGTATCTGTGTCTGAATTACTGAACATGGGAGTATTTCTAGAATTATCAAGGAGGGAAAATCTACCCTCATCTTCTCTATAGATCCACTCTTGAATATCTTGTTCTTCTCTTTCTGCTTCTAAAGGAATGGATGAAGGAACAAAAGTATCAAAGATCATCATAGCAGAAGTGGAAGGCTTCATCTAATCAGAAGGTCTCCCATATGACCTAGGAGAAATAGTTATAGAAGAAAAGGAATCCAGCGTATATTCACCCATACCAAGGCTCATCATCTTAAGTGTTTTCTCAGCAGCAATTAGAGATGTACTAGGATCAACAGAAGGTTCATTGTGAGGAACAAAATTTTTAGTAGCAGCAAGAGCATTAATAGCAATAGTATGGTCTCCTGGAGTCACAACTTCAGTGCCATTGTATGAAAATTTGATGCACTGATGATAAGTGGAAGGAATAGCCTGCATGTCATGGATCCAAGGATGACCCAAAAGAATGTTATATGTGAGTGGGATGTCCAATACTTGGAAGCTAATATCTTTCATGACAGGGCCCACTCGGACAGGCAGTGTGACAAGAGCTTTGGAAGATCTTTCCACTTCATCGTAAACTTTTATAGTAATCTTCTTCTTAGAATCCACAAAATTTTTTGACAAACCCAATTGTTGTATGACATTGAAAGAAACAATATTTAACCCTACACCATTGTCTATTAGGACTCGATGGACTCAGGTATTGGAGACTAGAACTTCAATGTGTAAAGCTAGATTATGCGGGTGACCAATAGATATGTCATCTTCTGTAGAAAAGGAGAGAGATAGTGGAGATGAAATGTGGTTGACCATAGCCTGAAATTGATCTGGATCAATGTCATTGGGAAAACATGTTGTACGTAGAGCCTCATCAAGAATCTCTCTATGTGAAGGGGATAACCAAAGCAACTCAAGGATAGATATCTGTGCTGGTGTCTTTTGCAAATGTTGGACAAGATCATAGCTAAGGGTGGCTGAAGGAGCTACTTGTTTGGAGGGCAAAGCTTTCTTGGGATCTTGCGCAGTTTTAAGGACAATCTTGGCTTGCCCTCTAGTAATAGCTTTCAGTGTCTCACTTTGGGAAGATGAACTACCATGTGTTTGCAAGACCAACTTTGGCTTACCATGATTGGCTTTATTATCCTCTTGAGACCTCATCATTAAAACACTCTCAACGGGCTCTACCATGTTGATCACAGGCGTATTAGAAGGATACGTGTAATTGATCTTAGTATCATGATTCTTCTTATGTGCTTGAGAGGTTTCCCCCTTATCATGCTTAGGTAGAGGATCTTTGAAAGCTGTGTGATCAAAATTTTTAGTTAAGCCATCAGTGGAGATTGTGCCATTCTCAATAAGATCCTGAATATCATCCTTAAGCTTAAAACAATTGTCTATCGGATGTCCCTTGTTTCTATGATAATGACAATAAGAATCCTCTCACCACCAATTAGGCCTATTTATCAGATCCCAGTTACCAGGTTTATCAGGAAGCGTAAGATATCCATTATCAACCAAAGTCTTAAGGATCACACCATAAGGTTCTGCCAACTTGGTATAGACTCACTTTCAAAATGACTTCTTAGGCTTATCTGCATATTGAGGTTTAGGAGCACTATGAGCATTGGAAACTTCTTGTTGTTTTTCTACATAGATAGCATTGGAGAGATTGAAAGTAGGCTCTTTAGCTTTAGGAGCATCAAAAACCCCATCATTAACAACATACTTGTTTTTAATCCAAGGTTTGTTCTTGTCTTTGCCATTGCCTTTAGCATCTTTATTAATAACAATATCCCCTTTTCTTATAGCTACATCCTCAATTTGATATGCACTTTCAACCATGTCATGGAAGGAGGAGAACAGTTGCTTCCTTAGATCATAAAATAGCTTAGGCACAAGTGTGTTGATGAAAATGTCAATCTTTTCTCTTTCAGGTAACGAACGAGGATACCTAGAATACAATGACCTCCAACATTGTAAGTAAGTTGCAAATGGCTCACCTTGATGTTGTCTTAGATTACCGAGATCTATCATGGTGATAGGTTGTTGGATGTTGTAAGAATAATGCTGGGTAAATCACTGAGCCAACTCATCAAAAGTCTTAAGAGGTGGTGTCAATTTCGCAAACCATTCCAAACCTTGGCCTCTTAAACTTTGAGGGAACAGTCATAGAAGAAATGTGTCTTTATGAAGACAGTCCATACTAAGAGTGTAAAAGTGATGCACATGGTCATGGGGATCACCATTTCCATCATACTTGTCATATTTGGGAACCTCAATATCCCTAGGAAATGGGACCATGTATAGAATCCTATCAAAGGGAAGAGCACAAATTGATTCTACAAAAGAGGCCTTTGGAGGCTCTTTGTCTATTTCCATTTGGGTAATATGTTGATTTGTCTGACGCAGTTCTTCCTGAAGGACTTCCAATTTAGTTGGTACTCTTTGTTGGACAATTTGTCTGACATCATAGCCGGGAGGAAGCTTGTATCCTCTAGAAGTCATATATTGAAAATATTGGTTGCCATTACGCTCTAAAATCTTATGCATCATTCGTTGGGAGACCACATCTTGTTCAAATCTCATAAGATCCTCACTAGAAATCTCATCATCAGCCTCTGCCTCATGTTGAGAGGGAGGAGGTCTAGGAGGTGAAGAAGGCATACCAAAAGTGGGTCTTGGAGGAGATCTTGGTGGTGTGTTGTTGCCATTGTTTCCATTGATAAAAAGAGGTCTATTCTCATGATTACTAGTCTCAGGTTACTCATGAAATGTCCCTCTATAAGCCAAGCGCCTAGCAGCATCCATCCTTTGTTGATTGTGTTCTTTGTCTAAGCATGCTTGGTTATCTTTATGCTCAAAATGTTCTTGCAAGTGTTGAAATTTTTCTTGTTCAGTCAAAGTAAGTGAGAGACTGTCTGTATTTTTGGGGTCTTGAATGTAGAAAAGAGGAAACCTCCTTTGTACCACAGGGTAGCCTTAGAATCCTCAGATTGGTTAGAACTAGAATTGTTGTTGCTAATGGGCACTTGTGAGCGTCTAGTTGGAGAAGGTAACTGTGTATAATTGAACGGAGGATGACTCTCCTACTCAAATTGAGACTGAGTTGTAACTGGCATGAAAAGAGATGTTGGTTGACTAATAGAATGAGACAAAGTTTCTCAGATTTGAGATAAGAAAAGCTAATAAAGATCACTTGTCAAAGTAGAACAATAGAGAGATGGCTCATCAAAAGTGCTCAAACACTTACAACAATCAATTGACTAAAGTTGAGCAGCAAGCAAGAAGCTCAATAAGCAAGTAGCTAGAGAGGTAACCGTGATGTGACAAGTGATCAAGAGTAGTATTCATTAAGCTCAAATCCAATAGTTTTAGCTCATTTGTTTCAGTCTAGAACAAGTCTAAGCATGTAGATAATAGTCTAGCTTCAGGTAAGAACAGAAAAAGACACTCTACGATAGGTTAAAATGCAAGTTTAGCAGCTTCGGATTGCAACAGCAACAAGATAGCAAAAAGGTTTTGGGTGACACTTTCTAGGAAAACAAGGTGATAGTTTATAGCAAGGTGACACTTCACCCTAAGCCAAGTGACAGTTTCCAGTAAGGCTGGGTGACACTATTGCAGAGTCATATGACTCTATGACCAATGAACATAAAAATCTCAATTTTGAAGCATTTTAAAAGATCAAGTAAGTATATCAACAGATTTTTATCATGGATCAAGCAAATAAGATAGCAATCAGGGAGTTCAAGCAAGTAGTTGTCTTCAAACAATGAGCAAGGGGCAAAGCAACCTTGCACATGAACAAGAATAGTGACTTAGTATTTCTACTCCTTAAAGATTCTACTTGTGTATGTTCTTGAAAATGTTTTAGCAGGTACTTAGAACACAACAACATCCTATCAAGCTATCTACAGGGATATACATAGCTTTGCTAAAGGGAGTCCTCAATATATGCAAGGTACGTGAGGCCCAAATCCATAGATGAGAAGAATCCAAAATCACACAGTTGGGGGGAGACAATAACCCAAATCTCCTCTTCTCAAAGGTATAAAGTTCTTTGAGGCTTAGCCAAGAGTGATATCAAACTCAATTCCCAAGAGAGGTGTCTTTTGATTCACCTCTCACTATTTATACTTTGTCAGAACATAGGAGTTAAGGTCGTCCCTTGAGGTGGTGTGTCCCCAAGTAGGCATTCTAGAAATAAAAGGTAAGCAATTCACTATCAAAAGTATTCAAAGCACTAAAGGTGGAGCACTTAACTCTTTAAGTAAATGTGAAGTGAGTCCAAAAGTGGAACATTTAACTCTTCAAGTGAATGTGAAGTAAGTCCAAAAGTGGAACATTTAACTCTTCAAGTGAATGTGAAGTGAGTCCACAAGGTGGAACATTTAACTCCTCACACAAACTCAAAGTGAGTCCAAAAGTGAAACATTTAACTCCTCACACAAACTTAAAGTGAGTCCAAAAGTGGAACATTTAACTCCTCACACAAACTCAAAGTGAGTCCACACCTTAGAAAACTAATGAGATCAAGAAAGCATAAAAAGGGGGAAACTTTGTGGAACACTTAACGCTCTTTTCAAGTAGACCCCTTCCCTATGTATGAATGCTGACCTTGCATCCAAAGGGCGGTAATGAGGGGCAATTAGAAATAAGCGAGTTCAACACCCAATTTAGCTAACAAGATTAATCAAAAGCAATCTAAAGTTGCTTATCAATACTACTCACAAATGACAAAGGGTTGAATCAATGGAATATTTAACTTTCCAAGCAAATATAGAGTGAGTCCACAAAGTGGTGCATTTAACTCCTTATGTAAACAAGGAATGAATCCATGCCCTTAATCACTCAATGAGATATTTGATATTGGAACCAAGAATTACTTAAGGTTTAAACACAAGCATTCACTTACACAACTTGTAAAAACAAATCTATGTTCTTTCATTTCCCATTAAGAGCATCAATTGAAATGTGTTCTATGAAAGCTTGTAAACACTCAAGCCAAACACATGAGAGGTTCAATTTTAATCCCAAAATCTAAATGTTGTAGAGATGGAACAAAGTACCTCAAGCAATTTTAAGCATTTTCCATGAAAGCAAGAGCACCTTCAAAACAACTTGTTAGACCAACAAAAGGTTAGCAAAATCCAAAATCTAACAATGGTTAGCACATGAAAAATTAGATAATCTGCAAAATTTTTTTTGATCAAATGAAAAAATCTGAAAATGAAACCATCATGGTTGGATTAGGCATGAAAAGACCTTTCCAATGATATATCACACTTTGATTTTCGATACCATTTGCAAAAATTTCTCAAAAATGGGCACCCATTTTCCTAAGTGGCACGGATTTGAAAATGCTAAAATTTTCAAATTTTTTTAAAAAGTTAGCAGAGAACCCAAAACTTGCAATATAGATAAAATAACTCAAAAATGGCTCACTGCCAGGTACAGGTGATAGTTACAGACACCAGAATTATTGCGCGATACTTCTTAGTATACTGGGGTGATAATATTAGTCTGTGCGATACTTCGCTCGACACCAGGTGATACTTCGCCCGAGACCAGGTGATATTCTCTGTAATAGCCAGGTGATACTTCTGACAGGTGAAGTATCGCACATGCATATAGAGAACTATCACACGATACTTCTAGAAAGGATCGTACGATAGTCTGAGATAGAAAAATAGAGACCGTAATTAAGCTAAAAACTTGCTGAAAAAATTGATGAAAAATGATGAAAATGCAGAAAAAGAAGGGACAAAGCTAGTCTACTTTGCCCCATGATGGGCACCAAAAATGTGTGCTATAATTGTGTCACACTTCTATGAATCATTTCATTCAAGAACACTCAAGAATGAGGTCTCAAAAATCAATCCATAGCTCCCTAGGCATGGAGTGCAAGGGTTTTAAGAATACTCTCAGCTAGAGCTATTTAGCCTATAACCTTGCTAGTAAACCATGCAATGGGAGATTCAATGAAGACAAGGGTAAGAATGCCAATATCCTCAAGAATCAAGAATGAAAATGCAATGCAATGCTATGCTAGAAATAGAAATGCAAGCTAAGCTATGAAAATGAAAGATGCAAGTATTACAAAGCCTCCTAGTTAAGCTAGATGGATTAATCTAAAGCATAAAGGAAATCTAAGCTAAGAATGCCATGATAATGCAAGAAATGAAAACTATGATAACATGTAGATGCAAAAGCCAAGAATGCTCCAAATCTTCAAAAGCTCCAAAATGACCTAGAAAACCTGTAGCATAACATTAGCATAAAAACTTCAGATATGAAAATGAAGAAGAAAGCTCTCCTTTTATAAGAAATGAAAAAGGAATGGACCATGGAGATTAAGAGGCAAAAGATTTAATCAAGGGTGGAGTATCAAAGAGGAGCAATCCATGTGCACAAGTATCCTCCAATAGGAAAATAAGGGTTGACTTTTGTGTCCATATGAGACAAAAAGTGCTTTTCTCCTTTTTATAAAATAAGAATAATGCTTTATTTGTGCAATTTAGGATAAGAGGAAAAGTGGGGGCTTTTTATTTAATAAAAGGTGAGGAAATATTCATTTTAATTAAATAAAGACTTAGGATAAGATGGTTAGTCCATAGAAAATAATTGAATAAATGATAGAACTAGGATTTGATCAAGAATAAACAATTTATGATTTAGCAAAAGGGGCTAATAGTCTAGGTGACCATTTTTAGGTGTGTACAAGAATATTCAAGGCACATTCATTATTATAGGTATATGGAAGGCATAGGAATCCCTTAATACTTGGTTTATCTATATTGGAGAATATTTAGCTTCATCCATTTAAAGATGGAGAAATATTGAAAATAAATGTCCTTATCATATACCCAAATAACAAATGGTTCACACACTCATAAAAAAATTGAATCAAGAAATGATATTTAACCTTTAAGTTCAATGCCCTAGCACATTTGATAATGTCATTACAAAGGGTATCACAATTGAGAAAACATGTAGTCAACCATATCTAAGAGGTCAATAACCACGTTTCTACTATAAACATCAATGAAAAGGATCTTTAGTGTGCAACAACTACCTAAAGATCTAAAGTGAACCTACCAGGGGGCAATCCTAAATATCAATAATTTGATAATCATTTGGGTACTATTGCACTCTCTCATAATTGAAAAACACAAAATTATTTCCTCACAATTTAAAAAACATAGAGTAATAAAAAAATGTATTCAATAACAAATTATGATTTACTAATTATTTTGAAAATACATAAGGTTGTTACAAGGAACAATATGGTTGAAAAAGGGTGGAAAGAAGAAAATAAGTAAATTGGTGCATTCAATCTACAAAGAATGCAAACTATTGATTTTAAGCACATTATTTTATATTGAAAATATAGAAAACATAGAGCAATTGAAAACACATGGGGTTCAACCAAATTTTTAGAAACACACAACATATTTACGAAGAATAAGATGATTGATGTAGGATGGAAATATATTCTTTCTTGATATAAATATTTAAGTAAATTGTTTTCCAATCTCACAAGAACATAAACTATTGATTTTAAGGACATAAGAAAATACATTAGAATTTGTAGATGGTTTGGAAGACACAGAGAAACATATGGTTTAGAATACATAGAGTAATAGATGGTTTGGAAGACATAGGACAATAAAAACCATATGTTATAAAGCACATGGTGTTTGACCAGATTTTTGAAAACACATGTGGCCATTATAAAGCACAAGATGATTTCCCAAGGGTGGATATTGTTGAACACCTTTGGATGCTAAGAGTGGGGGAGGGGGGGCGGGGGGGGGGGGGGGGGGGTGGGTTGGTGATTAGAATGCACAAAAACATAACTTATTCTACCATACAACTTTCATAATTAAATTTAATCCAACAAAAGATCAATAAAGGATATTGCAATGAGAACACATATAGAGGAAAAATAGATTTACGTGGAGAACCCAATATGGAAAAAGCCACAATGATAATCTAATAACTATATGAATAACTATTTACAATATTTGTTCTAGGCTCATATCCATGGAAGCACATTGCTCCCTAAAGAAGGACTTACAAAATAAAGTGCACTAGGCCTTGGAGAAAGATATAGATCCACACAAGATACCAAAAGAGAACACTATATTCTTGCAAGTATAGGAAATGATGAAAGGAAAATATATAGCATATCTTGATAAAGATCCTTAATAACTTTGTCAATTTTGAACTCTTCTACCTCTTCTCTTTCACCTTCACATTACTCTTCCTTCACATTTGATCCACATATACTTTGCATCCATTCCATAAAAAAATCATCCTTTTGCATGAGTGTGCACACACATAGGTGCACATGCACGTGCACACACACACACACACACACACAAGCTGAATCATAAAAAAAACAACAAGGTCAACCACAATAAAAATAAATAATATTTTCACAAAGTCGGCCACCATGAACACAAGTCTTTAATAAGGTCCACCTTAGGAGATAAAGGGGACCAATATACATCATAACATGTCATCCATAAATGAATTTATCAAAGCATAACCATTTCAACCACCTTTAAGGTCAAACCCAAACAAAATGTGTAGAAAATCATTTAAGCACATTAGCAAGTCAACACAAAACACTTTTCAATGCACATATTACAAAGAACAATAGGCCATTGTAGGACCTATTTTAATCTCTTAACTCTTCCTCAAATTAAAATATATACTAATAAGTGTATAATAAGAAATGGGATGGGATGGTATAAGGGCACTACATCCAAAATCCTAATTTACATTGGAATACAAAACCACCACAAAGTGAATCTGATCAGCACAACCAAGAGAGTAAGGGTGACAATTGAAGATATACACAATGTAGGGTTTTTGATTCCTTAATAGAAATGGTAATGAAATGAAATGTGAATGAAAAATATGATCTATGAAACTGAAATCAAGGAGAAAGAGGTAGGGACAAGTGAACTTGGAAACAATATGGAGAAGTTGAATTTGAATTTGACTATCGCTAGAGTCTCAAAATCAGTTGTAACTTCCAATTTGGAAGGCAGGGACCTCAATCTTTCTGTACCTAAAATCTCACTAAAAAATGCCAAGGAAAAGTCAACTTGTTCCTATAAAAATTGGTGAAACTTTCAAGGGGTCTCCAAATGCACAAGTACTTCCTAGATCCAAATTCTCAAATGTGCAACTTATGAATACACATAGATAAATAGGGAAGAAGATTTAAGAAAGGTGTTTTCCTCAATCAAACCCTTGTTTAGGAATCAACCTTGAAATGAAATAAAGGAAAAGCATGATATCATGTAGCTGAGGTTAGATATACACAATGAAGTATATCATACCTTGTATATGAAATTTCTTATTTGAATGTGATCAAGTATGTTGATGGAATAACTTTGACTAAAAATAAAAACCTAAAAGGAAATCATGAAAGATAAAGCCTCATGAAATAGATGTTGTCATTCACCACAATATTTAATTAGGGAAGATAGAGAAGGATGAGGCTAGATAAATTAATGTAGATCTCCTTCCTTTATATAAAAATCATTTCCTTGGCCTCTAATGGGGGAAGAAGCTATATCTATGAAAGGAAATACCTTGATTGCATGAAGATGAAGATGTGAATTCTTGATGGCTCTTAATGGATTCCTTGAGCTTGAATTCTTGGATGCTTGATTGATGAATTGATAGATTGCACTTGAATGATCTCTTATGCTATTGCTAGAACTTGGATGGATGATAATGTTATATTATTCCAAATGAGGGAATAGGATGTCCTGTTATACTTAACTCCCTCTATTCAGGATTAAATTTTGGTCAAGGCTGACCACAAATCTAGATCTCAGAGGAAAATCTTGTCATCGGGCTCCAAGAAAAATTTGGGCACAAAACCTGAGGGAAAAGTTAGGTACTTGACTTGTCCTAGGGACAAGTGAGCTAGTCAACTTGTCCTAGGAAAAATTATCTCAAGTTTCATGGGGATGTTGGGTAAGATGAAAACAAGTAGGGGATAAAATGCAAGTTATTGTGAAGTTAGAAAAGATCCCAAACGCGGAAAATAAATGAATAGGTCCTAGGTGAGAAAATAAATTATGGGATTAGATGGAAAATGTAAGAGTTAAAGAAAGATTGAAGGAGGAGGAGGACCCATATTTGAATTAGGTATGCATTTAAGTTCCATATGAGGTCCTACCATAGAAAACACACTAAAGTAGGCACAAAATGGTCCCAAAATGAGCACAAATTAAGTGCTTACTATTTAGGATGATACATTTAGCCCCCACTTTAGCAGAAGTATGAGACAAGCTCATGCTCATAACAAAGGAAGAAATATAAGAGAACAAGAATGATGACAAACTAGTCCCAAAATTAGCACAAATTAAGTGCTTACTATTTAGGATGATACATTTAGCCCCCACTTTAGTGAAAGTATGAGACAAGCTCATGCTCATAACAATGGAAGATATATAAGAGAAAAAGATTGATGAAAGGGAGAGATGATTATGGGAAAATTGTAGAACATATGAGACATCACTAAGTTATAGGATATAAGCCCCCAAACAAAGGATGTCAACTCAACATCTATGCACAAGGGCACCAAAACAAAGAAAAAAAAGGAAAAACAAAGACAAAAGACACAATAAACAAAAGGGGTTAGTACTAAAAATGAGACCCTGAATAAATTAGTAAAAGAGACCTCGACCAAAAATGTCCCATCCACTAATATCATTTCTGGAGAGCCATTGCATGAGCATAAGTGATTACATGGAAAGGGTAAATGAATCACTAAAGATGATACAGTCTCCATGATCTAACCCAATAACATAGCCATGAGAGCATGGAAAGAAGAGAGAGACCACAAATCTGACAGGATAACATGTTGCATTACGCTAGGTGATCCATGGGAGGAGAAGAGAGAAATGAAGATAAGTAGAAAGGATGGAAAGTTGTGTTAAACTAGTTCCACTCATCTCAAAGAGAGAAAAATAAGAATGGATAGTCTATAAAACTATGTTATGCTAGTCAATTCTACCTTTAAAAAATTACATACAGTGGTAGGTTTGAAATGTTTTGCATGCTAGGGAAGCTTAAAAATATTTTTGCACACTAGGGAAGCTTATGGGGATCAATCTTATGGAAAGAATTGTCTCCATGTGGATCAATAAAAATGATCAGGATGAAAGAAATCATTGTATCCTTAGGGATCAATAAACAAAAAGTGCCCCCCTCATTATGATGGAAACATACGTGTTGTCATAAGGAAAGAGACACTTAGGCAAGAAGGATGACTCTTCTGAGCTTAGAAAATAGATACATGTGAAAGGATATTCCACTTGTGGGAAGTGATGCAAGGAGGTGATGGAAGATGGGGCCAAAGGCACACCTAACCACCAAGTTTCTTGTAGAAATAATACTCGGAAGAAACAATACAAGATGGAGAGAGAGAGATTGTAGAGAACTCATATATTATTCATCACAAAACTTCATACATGCTAGGCTATAAGGCCTTTCCAATTATGACCAGTACAATCAAAATTCAAATGCAAACAATCCTCATACATGTGAGGATATGCCAACCTTTAGATTCTATCTTCTAAATCCACTCTAAACCATCCCATAAACTACAACATACTACTCTATTTATACAAGAGGCCACTGAACAGGTTGGCCTTAAGATCCATTCGATCCAACATTGGAGAAAGGGATGACCCAAATCAAGGTACACATGCTTCCCAATGATCAATGCAACCATTAAATATACGACCAAAATCAAATGCACAAGTCAACCCCAACAAAGATCCAAAATAAACCACTCAGTGAGAAAGACTATTGAGCAACCGAAATTGACTCAGTGAACAATTGAACCAACTCAGTGAACAGCTGAGCTGAGAAGCAACCGAGCCCCATTGATGGAAACAAGAAAACTTCAACGAGAGCCTGAAAGTAACTACCAAGCATATCTAACAACTCTAACATGTTTTTGGTGATACAGGATTGCCAAGAACCCAAGATGCTCCTACATTAGACACCTGTGGTTGTTTTGAAATGATTCTCTGAATCATGCAGAAGGTACAAACCAAGATGAATCTAACTCAGATTGTGAAATCAATGAACTATCTTCAATTGATCTTTTCTTCCACTTTACCCGATATTTCATTTATTATTTTCCTCTTGTGCTTCTGCCAACTCTTTGTTCCAAAATCTTCTCAACTTCTTATGTCTTCTTCTTAGGATAATCATTTGGTATGGTCATTTCCTCATCAGATTCATGATACTCATACAAATATTCAATGTTGAATATAGGTGATATATCCATGTGTTTAGGTAACTCAATCTCATAAGCATTTCCACTGTCAAACTTTCTCAATATCTTCCAAGGACCAAATTTATTCATCTTCAATTTTCCATAGGTTCCAACAGGAAATATTCCCTTCTTCAAATGAGCCATTACTTCACCTCCAACTAAAAAATTCTTATGTCTTCTTGATTTATCTACTATGTCCTTTAATTTTTGATTACTATGTTCCAACCTATGTTTCACTTCCTCATGCAATTTCTTCATGAACTCAACAAATTCTTCTCCTTCAGCACTTCTCTTCTCTTCTCTAGCAATGTTCTTCAAATCTGACATACTTCTCGATTGTGTTCCATTAACAATCTTAAAAGGTTTTTTTCCAATATTCCTATTCATTAAATTATTGTATGAAAATTCTTCTTGTGCCAACATAGAATCCCAATTAATCGGTTTGTCTCCAACTAAGCATCTCAATAGATTACCCAAACTTCTATTTACAACTTATGTCTGTCCATCAGTCTATGGATGAAATGTAGAACTATACTTCAACTCGGTACCCAAATTTTTCTGTAGAGTCTTCCAGAAATAACCAACAAACTTACTATCATGGTTAGAGATGACACTCTTTGACAATCCATGCAATCTGACAATATCCTTAAAGAAAATATCTTCTATATGCACTTCATCTAATGTTTTTCTATAGGGTAAGAAATGTGCCATTTTAAAAAATCTATCCACAACAACAGATATAGAAACATTACCTCTTGCTATCCTTGGTAAGCCAAGAACAAAATCCATACTGATATCAATCCAAGATTTCTCAAGAACAAAAATCAGTGTATACAATCCAATATTCTGACTTACTCCTTTTTCAACTTGAAAAACTCCACAAATTCTCACAAATTTATGAACATCCTTATACAATTGGGGCCAAAAGTATCTCTCCTTAAGGAAGTTCAATATTTTATCAATGCAAAAATGTCAAGACAAACCACTACTGTAATGTCCCCATTTTTTAGGCTTTTGGGATTAGCTTGGTTTGGCGACCCTCACAAGATAATCAGGTGATTAGAGAGGGTCACATGTTAGAGCCAGTGTTGGGATTCCATTCTGAGGATTCAGTTTATTAGGTCTGCTCTTCGTTCAAGTCAATTTGGTCGACTTACTATTTTTAGTAAGTGGTATTTTTAGTTTGGCTGGGATTAGCAGGGTGTCTGTATAGAGTGTCAGAGGTTTCAGGATCGAGCTTCAGGGGGTCTGTAGTTTAAGAGACTTACGATTTATAGTAAGTCTATTTTTAGCAGCTGACTTTTTTTGGCAGTGGGTTATTTTCGGTAGGGCAGTTGGCATTTGGGCTCTAGTGTCAGAAATGAGTCCGTTTCAGTTAGCAAAATTCAGTGGCTTTGTTTTTAAAGTTATCATTATTAAATTAAATTATTTTAATTTAATAACTTAAGTACTTTATAACTTTATTGTTATAAAGTGAAATTATCATTTTAAAGCCTTTTATATTAAAAAAGTGAAATTTTTCTTTTTCCAAAAAAGCTATAAGTACAACTTGAAAAAGCACTTTCATTTACCCATTGTTGATTTGATAAATTTTTTATGTGAGAATTCTCCTTGGCTTGGAAAAGCTAGGGTTTCTAGAGCTTGGTCTTCATTTTTGGAGAGAGTTCTTTTGTGATTTGTCGAGTTTGGTCTTCTTCCAGGAGAGAGCTCAATCTGATATTGTATTAAATCCACTATTGAGGTATATTGGATATGTATGAAGTTTATTCTATAGGAAAATGATGTGTTCTCATGGATTCTAAATTTGTCTCATGCTGATGTTCTGAAAGTTGGTAGAATTTGTTGTGTTTATTCGTGGAGTTTTGAATTGCAAAATTGTGGAAGTATTTTCCAATTTATCAAAGAAGATTGAATTATCTTCAAGCTGAGAATCAAGGAGAGATTCAAATTTAAATCTAAAAACTTGGCATTGATCACACAGGTTTCTGCGTGTAAATTCTGGAGTTGCGTGAGCTTTGGATAATCCATGCCATCTCTTTGTTGATATGGCTATTCTAGGGAGCCGTTACTATTTTGGTCAAGGCATGTGGATGCTCTGAGAACTTTTCCCTCAGTCATGCATTAATAGAGTAAGATACAACAAGGACATGAAGGTATTATAGGCAGTGAGAGCCTTCCCTAAGCTCATGGATCTGCATTTTGGGAGCCATTTTTGAAGCTGCAGGGGTCTGCATTTAAACACTGGTTAGTCACGTGCAATCTGAAGCACTCACGTGACCATTTCAAGGGTAACAATAATAAAGTTGGCTGTGCTACGACAATTTGAAGTTTATTGCATTTTCATGAAGGTTGCAGAAGTGGCAGGTGCCACTATTTTTTTCATATCAATCAATTGTTTAAATGATTGTTGAGGTGTGATTGATAGATATTAAATGTGATTAAGGAAATATCTTTGTCTTGGATTAGTTATGTATATTTGGTGGGAATTTTATTGTGATTTTTAATTTTACGAAGCTATCTTTAAAGAAAGTGTTTATATTTCAAAGTAAGAAATTAATAAATCTAGGAAGAGTCAGCTGGGTTCTTCACAGTGGTATCAGAGCCAAGATCTTTCCATCCTGTAAGGGTATAAAAATAAATAATGGCAGATAGATTTTTACTGGGTGTGCACTATACCCACAGGGGGAGAAATTCACCATCTCCCGAAGGTAGTGAACAGGGCCCATGGAATGAATAGGAAGAAAATAGGAATAATATCAGAAATGATGTTGGCAGGGAGGCTAGAGATGCCTTTAGGAACATAGTAGATGGTCAGAATCATGTTGCAAATGTATTGCAACAACTTTTAGACACTCTATAGAACATCACATTACCAGGTGATCATGCTAGAGACAGAGGTGCAAGGAGTGTTTCAGTTAGATCACATAGGTCATGAGCAGATAACAGGTGTGATTATAGAGATGACCATACAAGTATTTATAATAGGCCTCTTCATCCTACTTTCTTGAGGTCTGAGCTGGATGCAGTTAGTATAGAGATAAAGCTGACACCATTCATTGATGACATGGTGGCACAGTTCGCAGAGTGGAATGCTCTTCCAGAAGCAATTAAGAGGAATCTAAATTTTGATAGGTACTTGATATAGAAGAGAGAGCATTCCAGAGGCTCTTCTCAGGAGGATGGGGCTATGACAGACTTGCTTGAGGATAGTTGCATTGAGTGTCATCATATCCATGAGATAGAAGCTTGTGATCAGGAGAATGCTGATGTCATGATAGCCACCAGTGATGGAAGCCCTACATCAACTGGTAGCAATGAAATTACTAATGATATAGGTTTTGATTTTTATGACAGCAGTCCTATGTGTGAGCTTATTGATGATGTTGATGATAGAGAAAGTGTAGGAGATGTTTTGGACACCAGCGATGTTATCTATGAGGATGATTCATGCTACAGTGAGTTTGGTATATCATATTAGATATTGGATGATGACTCCGAGTGGTTATCAGATGATGATAGGTCCCAAGATCATAATTTATAGGGACTTATTGTAGATATGGAGGATTTATAGAGGCATGAGTCAATTTAGATAGAGCATATTACACATCATGTCTCTCAAAATTCACCATATTATGGCTCAGATTAGCAGATGGGTGTTCATTTTGTGAATAATCCTTTATTTGAGGTGGATGTTGTTATGACTTATGACAACTTTCTATTTGAGCTTAGTGATGATCCCTTACAGGTGTTGTATGATGATGATGATGATGTTTAGGATCCAATTTGTACACTTGATCATCAGATAGATTACACAGGAGGCCAGTCAGGCCTAGCTGGATAGTTTACGGAGGTGTACATGGTGAGGAGTTCTTATGGCTTTACATTCGATCATCACTTTCAAAATATCTATCACTCACACAATTCTTTAGTACATTCTTTTGATGACTGGTATGATGATTTGGTTAGTTTGAAGACTAGGAGTAAGTCCAATCTATTGGTTGAGTTACTTCTGTGTGAGTTTCTCTCGGTTGAGTTTCTCCCATGAGGTGATCCTATTGCAGCATCATCAATTCAGGTGTTCAGTACAGATTTCTAGTTACTAATGTTGGTACTATTGATGTTGTTGACTTCTTCATAGGAGTATGAGGTTGATTGGGACATTACTCATGACCATCCTTGGGATCCAGGTGGATGGTGATGTTGCTTGTTTTTCCTGATTGCTTGAGGACAAACAATATGGGAAGGGAGGATTGTAATGTCCCCATTTTTTAGGTTTTTTGGATTAGCATGGTTTGATGACCCTCACAAGATAATCAGGTGATCAGAGGGGGTCAGATGTTAGATCCAGTGTTGGGAATCTATTATGGGGATTCAATTTATCAGGTCTGCTCTTCATTCAGGTCAATTCAGTCAACTTACTATTTTTAGTAAGTGGTCTTTTTGGTTTGGCTTGGATTAGCAGGGTGTCTATACAGAGTGTTAGAGGTTTCAGGATTGAGCTTCAGGGAATATCCAATTTGAGAGACTTACTATTTATAGTAAGTCTATTTTTAGCAGCTGGCTATTTTTGGTAGTGGGTTATTTTTGGCAGGGCAGTTGGCATTTGGGCTCTAGTGTCGGAAATGAGTCTGTTTCAGTTAACAAAATTCAATGGCTTTGTTTTTGAAGTTATCATTATTAAATTAAAGTATTTTAATTTAATAACGTAAGTACTTTATAACTTTATTGTTATAAAGTGAAATTATCATTTTAAAGCCTTTTATATTAAAAAAGTGAAATTGTGCTTTTTCCAAAAAAGCTATAAGTACAACTCAAAAAGGAACTTTCATTTACCCATTGTTGATTTGATAATTTGTTTATGTGAGAATTCTTCTTGACTTGGAAAAGCTAGGGTTTTTGGAGCTTGGTCTTCATTTTTGGAGAGATTTCTTTTGTGATTTGTCGAGTTTGGTCTTCTTCCAGGAGAGAACTCGATCTGATATTGTATTAAATCTAGTGCTAAGGTATACTAGATATGTATGAAGTTTATTCTATAGGAAAATGATGTGTTCTCATGGATTCTAAATTTGTCTCATGCTGAGGTTCTGAAAGTTGGTAGATTTTGTTGTGTTTATTCGTGGAGTTTTGAATTGCAAAATTATGGAAGTATTTTCCAATTTATCAAAGAAGATCAAATTATCTTCAAGCTGAGAATCAAGGAGAGATTTGAATTTAAATTTGAAAACCTAGCATTGATCACACAGGTTGCTGCGTGTGAATTCTGGAGTTACGTGAGCTGTGGATAATCCACACCACCTCTTTGTTGATACAACTATTCTAGGGAGCCATTACTATTTTGGTAGAGGCCTGCAAATATTCTCAGAACTTTTCCCTCACTTGTGCACTGACAGAGTAAGATACAAAAGGGACATGAAGGTATTACAGGTAGTAGTGACCTTCCCTCAGCTCATGAATATACATTCTAGGAGCCATTTTTAAAGCTGCAGGGGTCTACGTTTAAACACTAGTTAGTCACGTGCAATCCCAAGCACTCACATGACCATTTCAAGGGTAACAATAATAAAGCTAGCTGTGCTACGACAATTTGAAGTTTATTGCATTTTCATGAAGGTTGTAGAAGTGACAGGTGCCACTATTTTTTCATATCAATCAATTGTTTAAATGATTGTTGAGGTGTGATTGATAGATAATAAATGTGATTAAGGAAATATCTTTGTCTTGGATTAATTATATATATTTGGTGGGAATTTCATTGTGTTTGTTAATTTTACAAAGCTATCTTTAAACAACATACCTTCTTGAATGAAATAGTCTTCCCATTTAGTACTCGGTTGGTCTTGAATAGGTTCTCTACACTTTCTCTACAACTCAAAAAAATTAGGATCAATTTCATATGAATCTTTCATGTCATCAAAACCAAGAACTTCAATTCTCATTTGAGTCATCAAAGATCTTCTTGTACTCAATACATCAACAACTTGGTTAAAGGTTGCACTCTTATGTTTTATCACCAATGTATAACTCTGCAAATACTCAACCCATTTCATACGACTTTGATTCAACTTATTCTGACTACCCAAATACTATAAAGCCTTATGATAGATATAAAACACAAATTCACTCGGTATCAAATAATTTATCAATTTCTTTAGGGCTTGAACAATAGCATAAAACTCTTGATCATAAACATAATATTTCCTTTTAGCATCATTCAATTTCTCACCAAAGAAAGCAACAGGTTTACCTTCTTGACTCAAAACAGATCCTATTGCACTACCACTTGCATCACATTCAACTTGAAATACCTTATTAAAATTAGGTAAAGATAACACAAGCAATTCAGAAACATCTTCTTCAAAGTCTCAAAAATTTTACTAGCTCTATGTGTCCACTTGAATTCTCTTTTATCTCCTCTCATAGTCTTGCTCATAGCATTACAAATTACACTAAAATTTCTAATGAAATTTTGGTAAAAACTTGCTAAACCATGAAATGATTTGACCTCACTAACATTTTTAGGTGTAGGCCAATTCAAAATAGCTTCAACCTTATCAGGATCCATCTTCAAACCATGAGATGAAATTATAAATCCCAAATATACAATCTCCTCTTTCATGAAGAAACACTTTTAAAAATTAATCAACAACTTTTGTTCTTTCAATATCTACAATAACTATTTAATGTGAAACAAATGTTCTTCTCTAGTATTATTGAATATTAGAATGTCATCCAAGTATTAAATCACAAACTTACCCAATTTTTTTTCAAAACCTCATTCATCAATCTCATAAAAGTATAGGTGCATTAGTTAAACTGATGAAGGGTGCTCCCCTTAATACCACAAACACATAATAGAAACAGAGAAACAACAACAATTTGCAAGAACAACAAATGGGCTTCTTATTATCTCCACAAATGTGGAATTACAAATTTTTAGAATTACAATATGCAAAGCCACATGGGCATTCCACTTACAATATTCTGTAGGAAAATGCCTCGTATTATTACCCAAATCTACTACCTAGAACTAGCCTAGACAACACTACAGACATTCTTTATATAGGCAATTTCCACCGCCCGAGAAGGTTCCAAAAATTTATCCCTTAAGGCCGACCAAACTTAGAATTATTTTATTTTTCAATTTATTACATCAAAGTCAGCTTAAAATAACTTTTGAAACCCAAACAAAATTTTTGAAGGAAATTTATTTTCCACCATTTCAGGTGGCCCAACTTCTAGAGACCATAAGTCATCACCCATTGATCCGATTGACTATGATGACCCCATTTTGGAAAGGGCATGAAGTGTTCTACAACACTTGAATTAACCAAATTTTATTTAGTTGAAGTTTTGACCTCATCCGGAGCCTCTAAAGCCTTCAAAACTGAGTTCAAAGTTTTTGTACCATATTTACAATACCAAAAATTTTCAATATCTTCAAAACTAGACTTGATCTGGCAATGAAACTTTACTGGCAGGCTGATACGACCAAAATGAACCTCCACATGTGAAATTAGAATATTTCAAGATCGTATGACCAACTAACTAAAAATAGTAAGTTTCCATAAATAGAAGCTTGACACAAGATAGCCCTTATTGAAAAATAAACAAAAATATTTTTGGGTGATGCAGGATTGCTCTTACACCCAGGATGCTCTTGCATTAGACACTTGGGGTAATTTGAGAAGTGACCCTGTCATGACTCAGGTGTGCAGAGGAAAATCAAGATGGTTAACCTCCTCCTTTGTCAACCATGATGAATCTTCAACAGGTCATCCCTTCCATTTGACTAGATATTCTTCATATACCCTGTTCCTTGTGTTTCTACCAACATGACTATCTAGTATGTTCTCAATCTCCTTGATAGCTGAACTGGTTGCTGGAATACCCCATTGTGCTATTGTGATCTCATCTTCAACACCTCCTTCATGATACTCTATCAAATCTAAAATGTTAAATACTGGTGAAATATTCAGCTCAGTAGGCAACTCTACTTCATATGAATTTCCTGAATCATGCTTCTTCAGTATCTTACATGGTCCAAACTTCTTCATTTTCAGATTGTTATATGTACCAACTAGAAATCACTCCTTTCGCAAATGAACCATGACTTAATCTCCAAACTAAAATTCCTTATGCCTTCTTTTCTCATCTACCTTACCCTTATACTGCACATTCATCTTGGTAATGTGCTTCCTCACTTCCTCATAGATGTTCTTCAAATGTTCTGCAAAATCCTTAGCTTTAGCACTACTTATTTCTCCTTTATCTATCTTCCTCAACTTAGATTTATTTATGGGACTACTTCCATATAGAATCTAGAATCGTGATTTACCCATGCTCCTATTGACAAAATTATTGTATGTAAATTTTGCCTATGGTAAAATCAAATCCCATCTTGTTGGCTTGTCTCCAACCAAACATCTCAAAAAATTTTCCAAACTCCTATTCACCACCTCTGTTTATCCATCAGTCTGTGGATGATGTGATGAACTAAACTTTAAATCTCTCTTCAACTTCTTCCACAAAGTGTACCAAAAATATCCAACAAACTTGGTGTCTCGATCTGAAACAATGCTCTTTGAAAAACCATGTAGTCTCACCACTTCTGTAAAAAATAATTCTGCTACATGAACAACATCATTAGTCTTCTTGCAGAGAATAAAATGCACCATCTTTAAAAATATGTCAACCACCACAAAAATTGAATCATGTCCTCACTAAGTCCTTGGCAAACCAAGAAAAAAAATCCATACTGATATCCTCCCATGGCTTCTCTAGTACAGGTAATGGCTGATATAACCCTATATTCTACTTCACTGCTTTCATCATCTGACATACTCTGAAACTCTATACAAACTTCTTGACATCTTGCTGCAACTATGGCCAATAATAATTCTCACTAACCAAAGCAAGGGTTTTATAACAACCAAAATGTCTAGCCAATCCTACGCTATACTTCTCCTTGATGAGATTCTCCCTCATATATCTTTTTGGAATGCACAACTGACTTCCTCTAAATAGAATTTCATCCTGAATGATGAAATCCAACCACTTCATTCTATCTAGAGTAATAGGTTCTTTACAAGCTTTCCAAGCTTCACCAAAATCAGGATCCTCTAGATATAAATGCTTGAGTTCCTTGAACCCAACCACCTTAATCTGCATCTCTGTCAGAAATAGTTGCCTTCTGCTAAGTGCATCTACAACCCTGTTAGACTTTCCACTTCTGTATTTCAAAACAAATGTATAACTCTACAAAAACTCAACCCATTTCAAATGCCTTTGATTAAACTTTCCTTAACTATTCAAATATTGCAAAGCTTGATGATCAGTATACAAAATAAACTGCTTAGGAAGTAGATAGTGTCTCCACTTCTTTAATGCCTGAACTATAGCATAAAATTCCTGATCATAAAGAGAATATTTTCTCTTGGCATCATTTAACTTCTCACTGAAATAAGCAATAGGTTTATTTTCTTGGCTCATAACAGCTCCTATTACAGTACCACTAGCATCAAAGTCTACTTGAAACACCTTATTAAAATCTGGAAGTGCTAAAATAGGTTGTTTTGTAACTTTTTGATTCAATAGTTTAAAACACTTATCTGCCCCATTAGTCCACTTGAACTCTTTTCTATCCCCTCTCATTATTTCAGTCAAGGGTCCACAAATACTGCTAAAATTTCTATAAAAGCTATCCAAACCATGAAAAGATCTTACCTCGTAGCACTCCTTGGAGTAGGCCATTCAAGGATAGCCTGTACTTTCTCTGGGTCCATTTTTAAACCTTTTACTGAAACTGAAAATCTCAAATACACTAACTCCTTCTTCACAAAACTGCACTTCTTCAAATTTATTAACAATTTCTCTTCTCTCAGCTTCTCAAACACCATACAAATATGCATCATATGATCTTCGAATGTCTTACTAAAGATCAAAATATCATCTAGGTAAATAATGACAAATTTACCTAAAATTTTTTTTAGAACCTTGTTCATGAGCCACATGAAAGTGCTTGGTGCATTGGTTAGCCCAAAAGGCATGACTAACCACTCATACAATCCTTCCTTTCTCTTGAAGGCAGTCTTCCATTCATCTCCTTCGCTGATCCAAATTTGGTGATATCCAATCTTCAGATCTATCTTTGAGAAATACACAGCTCCACTCAAACAATCCATAATATCATCCATTCGTGGTAATGAAAACTTATACTTGATTGTGATCTTGTTTATTGCTCTAGAATCTATAGACATCCTCCATTCTCCATTATTCTTTGGTGCTAATATTGCTGGTACAACACATGGACTCAAGCTCTCCCAAATCAATCCCTTCTGTAACAACTCATGTACTTATCTGTTAAACTCTTCACTTTCTGTTGGTGTCATTCTGTGTGCTATCTTATTTGGAAAAATGGCTCTTGAAATCAAATTCATCTGATGACTGATCTTCTTTACCGGTGGTAATCCATTAGGTACATTATCAGATACAATATCCTGAAACTCATTCAACAAATCTACAACCTCTACAGGTACATCCTCTACTTCCTCTTTACCAGCTTTAAGAATTAAAACATAACACACATGCTCATGCCTCATACCATTTAGGAATTTTCTTCCATCAACAAAAGTTATTCTTGCATTATCACATACCTTTTCTTCGGTCTCCTTCAATGGCTTTAGCTTATGTCACACTCCATCCTTTGTCAGGGAATAGGTATTCACATGACCATCATGTACAACACATCAGTCAAACTGCCAAGGTCTACCCAACAACATATAAAATGCATCCATAGGTATGATATCACATAGTACCTCATCATGGTACCCGTCAATCTTGAACTTTAATAGGCACTGTTCACTGACCATGACCTTCTGGTCATCCTGCACCCAGGCCATTTGATATGGATGTGGGTGTTTTTATCTCTTAAGCTTCAACTTTGTCACCATCTCTTTTGACACCAAATTGTCAGTGATTCCACTATCAATAATCACATCACAACATTTACCTTCACACTTGCACCTGGTGTGAAATAGGATCCTCCTTTTCTCAGGTTCATTCTCACCTCTCAATAGGACTCTTTTGTTAATCAACGTTTCTCCTCTTTTAGCATCTTCAAAATTTGATGATCTGGCATCTTCATCTACATGTGCAACTCTGGCCTGGCCTTCATTCCTCCTATCTATCCTTTCTTGGCATTGAGGACATTCAAATGCCCTATGACCTTCTTCTCCACAGTGAAAACATGTTCCACGGAAGCCTCCTCTTTTAGATTCTTGTCCTCTTCCTCTTCCTCTCTGATCTTTATTATTTTGATCATGGAAATGATTGGAATTGTTTCCTGCTTGATTCTAACTGCTATTGGCCTCATCATTCTTTTTTGTATTTTCATTTCGGCTTCCATATGACCGTCCACTAGATCGTCCACTATGACCTCTTCCATTTTGTCTACTCTAAAAATTCTTGTTCAGATTTTCCTCTACTTTTAGGAAAAAATGGTATGCCTCTTTAATAATTCTCATTCGAACTAGATTAAGGTAACATGTAACTTTCTCCTTATCCATTTATGCATGGCCTATTCTGATGAGGATTCGATAGAACTCCTTTGTATACTCCTGAATAGATCTTTTTGCTTGCTTCAAACTTTGCATTTTCTTCAGTAGGTCAAGCTCATAATCAATAGGAATGAAATGTCACTTCAATTTATCAACCATTCAAACCCATCTTGTGATTTTATCCTTTCCTCTTCTATTTCTCTCAAATTGAATCTCTTGCCATCAGATCTTCGCATGACCCTTCAGTCTGGCCTTCACAAATTTGACCCTATCAGTATCCTCAATATCTTCATACTCAAAATATTCTTCACATTCATTGATCCAGTCGATCAATTCCTCTGGGTTAAGATTTCCTAAAAATGTAGGAACCTCAATCTTAGGTCTTTTCCCGATGTTGGAAATGGCTCAGAAAAGTCTTTCTTCCTCTTGATTAAAATTTTTGGCTTCTCCTTCCTGATCAGAATTTCCTTCTCCCTTGGCTTCATCCTTGCTTTTGTCTCTGACATTAAGATTCATTCCTTTGTAAATCTCCTCTTGTAATGCTCGCACTTGTCTCTATAGTGCCCTAACCTCAGGTGTTACAACACTAGCTCTTCCACCACGTTCCCTTCATGGAAGCATTTTTGCGCTTATCACTGAAACCATAACCACGGTCTTGGAGAAAATTGCCTCACAGTCGGCGATCTATTTACACACTTAAGAACTCCCACTCTCATACCACTTGATGAAGGGTGCTCCCCTTAATACCACAAACACATAACAGAAATAAAGAAATAACAATAATTTTCAAGAACAACAAATGGGCTTCTTATTATCTCCACAAATGTGAAATTACAAATTTTTAGAATTACAATATGCAAAGCCACATGGGCATTCCCCTTACAATATTCTGTAGGACAAAGCCTCAAATTATTACCTAGATCTACTACCTAGAACTGCCCTAGACAACACTATGGGCCTTCTTTATATAGGCAATTTCCACCACCCGAGAAGGTTCCAAAAATTTATACCTTAAGGTTGACCAATTTTACAATTATTTTATTTTTCAATTTATTATGTCAAAGTCAGCTCAAAATAACTTTTGAAACTCGAACAAAAATTTTGAAAGAAATTTATTTTCTTTCATTTCAGGTGGCCCAACTTCCGGAGACCATAAGCCATCACCCGTTGACCCGATTGACTAATATGACCCCATTTTGGAAAGGGTGCGAAGTGCTCTACATCACCTAATTCAAGAAATCTTCATTTAGTCGAAGTTTCAACATCATCTTGGGCCCCTAAAGCCTTCAAAAATGAGTTCGAAGTTTCTATACCCTATTTACAATACCAAAATTTTTCAATATCTTCAAAACTAGACTTGATCCGGCAATAAAACTTTACTGGCAGGTTGATACGACCAAAATGAACCTCCACCTGTGAAATCAAAATATTTCGAGATCATATGATCAACTTACTAAAAATAGTAAGTTTTCATAAATAGAAGCTCAACACAAGATAACCCTTATTGAAAAACAAACATAAATATTTTTGGGTGATGCAAGATTGCTCTTACACCTAGGATGCTCCTGCATCAGACACCCAAGGTAATTTGAGAAGTGTCCCTGTCACAACTCATGTGTGCAGAGGAAAACCAAGATGGTTAACCTCCTCCTTTGTCAGCCATGATGAATCTTCAACAGGTCGTCCCTTCTATTTGGCCAGATATTCTTCATATACCCTGTTCCTTGTGCTTCTACCAACACGACTATCCAGTATGTCCTCAATCTCCTTGATAACTGAATTGGTTGCTGGAATACCCCACTGTGATGCTGTGATCTCATCTTTGACACCTCCTTCATGATACTCTGTCAAATCTAAAATGTTAAATACTGGTGAAATATTCAGCTCAGTAGGCAACTCTACTTCATATGCATTTCTTGAATCATGCTTCTTTAGTATCTTACATGGTCCAAACTTCTTCATTTTTAGCTTGTTATATGTACTAACTAGAAATCGCTCCTTTCGCAAATGAACCATGACTTCATCTCCAACCTAAAATTCCTTATGCATTCTTTTCTCATCTGCCTTAGCCTTATACTGTGCATTCATCTTGGTAATGCGCTTCCTCACTTCCTCATGGATGTTCTTCAAATGTTCTGCCAAATCCTTAGCTTCAACACTACTTATTTTTCCTTTATCTATCTTCCTCAAAATAGATGCATTTCTGGGACTACTTCCATAT
Source organism: Chamaecyparis obtusa (assembly GCA_027943335.1). Lineage (NCBI taxonomy): Eukaryota > Viridiplantae > Streptophyta > Pinopsida > Cupressales > Cupressaceae > Chamaecyparis > Chamaecyparis obtusa. The sequence goes on from BSBK01000535.1 coordinate 2,265,045, forward strand.
ACAATCTGGAATGGTGATTTACCAGTGCTCCTATTGATAGAATTATTGTATGCAAATTTTGCCTATGGTAAAATCAAATCCCATCCTGTTGGCTTGTCTCCAACCAAACATCTCAGCAAATTCTCCAAACTCCTATTCACCACCTCTGTCTGTCCATCAGTCTATGGATGATGTGATGAACTGAACTTCAAATTTGTCTTCAACTTCTTCCACAATGTGTGCCAAAAATATCCAACAAACTTTTAGTCTCAATCTGAAACAATGCTCTTTGGCAAACCATGTAGCCTCACCACTTCTCTGAAAAATAATTCTGCTACATGAACAACATCATTAGTCTTCTTGCAAGGAATAAAATGCACCATCTTCAAAAATTTGTCAACCACCACAAAAATTGAATCATGTCCCCTCCGAGTCCTTGGTAAACCAAGAGCAAAATTCATACTGATATCCTCCCATGGCTTCTTTGGTACAGGTAATGGCTGATACAACCCTGTATTCTGCTTCACTCCTTTCACCATTTGACATACTTTGTAACTCTGTACAAACTTCTTGACATCTTGCTACAACTGTGACCAATAATAATTCTCACTAACCAAAACAAGGGATTTATCATGACCAAAATGTCCAACCAATCCTCCGCTATGCTTCTCCTTGATGAGATTCTCCCTCAGAAATTTTTGGAATGCACAACTGACTTTATCTGAATAGCATTTCATCCTAAATGATGAAATCCAACTACTTCATTCTATCTAGAGTAACAGGTTCTTTACAAGCTTTCCAAGCTTCACCAAAATTGGGATCCTCTGGATACAAATTCTTGAGTTCTTTGAACCCAACCACCTCAATCTACATCTCTGTCAGCAATAGTTTCCTTCTACTAAGTGCATTTGCAACCTTGTTAAACTTTCCACTTCTGTGTTTCAAAACAAATGTATAATTCTACAAGAACTCAACCCATTTTAAATGCCTTTGATTAAACTTTCTTTGACTATTCAAATATTGTAAAGCTTGATGATCAGTATACAAAAAAAACTCCTTAGTAAGTAGATAGTGTCTCCACTTCTTTAATGCCTGAACTATAGAATAAAATTCTTGATCATAAACAAAATATTTTCTCTTGGCATCATTTAACTTCTCACTGAATTAAGCAATAGGTTTAGCTTCTTGGCTCATAATAGCTCCTATTGCAGTACTACTAGTATTAAAGTCTACTTGAAACACCTTATTAAAATTTGGAAGTGCTAAAACAGGTTATTTTGTAACTTTTTGTTTCAACAGTTGAAAACACTTATCTGCTCCATTAGTCCACTTGAACTCTTTTCTATCCCCTCTCATTGTTTCAGTCAAGGGTCCACAAATACTGCTAAAATTTTTGATAAAATTTCTGTAAAAGCTAGCCAAACCATGAAAAGATCTTACCTCAGTAGCACTCCTTGGAGTAGGCCATTCAAGGATAGCCTGTACTTTCTCTGGGTCCATTTTTAGACCTTCTGCTGAAACCACAAATCTCAAATACACTAACTCCTTTACAAAACTACACTTCTTCAAATTTATTAACAATTTATCTTCTCTCAGCTTCTCAAACACCATACGAATATGCATCATATGCTCTTCCAATGTCTTACTAAAGATCAAAATATCATCTAGGTAAACAATGACAAACTTACCCAGAAATTCTTTTAGAACCTCATTCATGACCGCAGGAAAGTGCTCAGTGCATTGGTTAGCCCAAAAGGCATGACTAACCACTCATACAATCCTTCCTTTTTCTTGAAGGCAGTCTTCCATTCATCTCCTTCTCTGATCTAAATATGGTGATATCCACTCTTCGGATCTATCTTTGAGAAATACACAGCTCCACTCAAACAATCTATAATATCATCCATTCATGGAAATGGAAACCTATACTTGATTGTGATCTTGTTTATTTCTCTAGAATCTATACACATCCTCCATTCTCCATTTTTCTTTGGTGCTAATACTTCTAGTACAGCACATGGACTTAGTCTCTCCCAAATCAATCCCTTCTTTAACAACTCATGTACTTGTTTGTTCAACTCTTGAATTTCTGCTAGTGTCATTTTGTGTGCTGCCTTGTTTGGAAAATTGGCTCCTGGAATCAAATCCATCCAATGAATGATCTTCCTTAGTAGGTGGTAATCCATTAGGTACATTATCAGTGACAATATCTTGAAACATATTCAACAAATTTGCAACCTCTACAGGTACATCCTCTACTTCCTCTTTACCAACTTTTGGAATTAAAGAAAAACACACATGCTCATTCCTCATACCATCTAGGAATTTTCTTCCATCAAAAAATTTTATTTTTGCATTACCACATACCTTTTCTTCGGACTCGTTCAATGGATTTAGCTTATGCTGCACACCATCCTTTTTCAGGGAATAGGTATTCGCATGACCATCATGTACAACACATCTGTCAAACTACCAAGGTCTACCCAAAAACATATGACATGCATCCATAGGTATGATATCACATAGTACCTCATCATGGTACCTACCAATCTTGAAATTTACTAGGCACTATTCATTGACCATGACCTTGTGGTCATCCTGCACCCAGGCAATCTGTTATGGATGTGGGTGTTTTTATCTCTTGAGCTTCAACTTTGTCACCATCTCTTCTGACAAAAAATTTTCAGTGCTTCTACTATCAATAATCACATCAAAACATTTACCTTCACACTTGCACGTGGTGTGAAATAGGCTCCTCCTTTGTTTAGGTTCATTCTCACCACTCAACATGACTCTTCTATTAATCAACATTTCTCCTCTTTCAACATCTTTAGAATTTGATGATCTGACATCTTCATCTACATGTGCAACTTTGGCCTAGCATTCAGTCCTTTTATCTTTCCTTCCTTGGTGTTGAGGACATTCAAATGCCCTATGACCTTCTTCTCCATAGTGAAAGCATGTTCCATGGAAGCCTCCTCTTCCAGATCCTTGTCCTCTTCCTCTTCCTCTCTAATCTCTATTATTCTGATCATGGAAATGATTGGAATTGTTTCCTCTAATTCTAACTGCTAGTGACCTCATCTTTCTTTTTTGGATCTTCATTTTAGCCTCCATATGATCATCCACCAGATCATCCTCCGTGACCTCTTCCATTTTGTCTGCTCTCAAACTTCTTATTTAGCTTTTCCTCTAATTTTAGAGCAAATTGGTATGCCTCTTCAATACTACTCATTCAAACCAGATTTAGCTCTTCCTGAATGCTCAGCCTCAACCCATTAAGGTAACGGGAAACTTTCTCCTTATCCGCTTCTACATGGCCTGTTCTGATGAAGATTCGATAGAAATCCTCTGTATACTCTTGAACTGATATTCCCACTTGCTTCAAACTTTGCATTTTCTTCAGTAGGTCAAGCTCATAATCAACAAGAATGAACTGTCACTTCAATTTATCCACCATTCGGTCCCATCTTGTAATTTTATCCTTTCCTCTTCTATTTCACTCCAATTGAATCTCTTGCCAACAGATCTTCACATGACCCTTTAGTTTGGCCTTCACAAATTTGACCCTATTAGGATTCTTAATATCTTCATACTTGAAATATTCTTCACATTCATTGATCCAGTTGATCAATTCCTCTGGGTTAATATTTCCTGAAAATGTAGGAACTTCAATCTTAGGTCTTTTCTCGATCTTGGAAATGGCTTGGAAAAGTCTTTCTTCCTCTTGATTCAAAATTTTGACTTCTCCTTCCTTATCAGAATTTTCTTATCCCTCAGCTTCATCCTTTCTTTCATCTCTAACATTAAGATTCATTCCTCTGTAAATCTCCTCTTGCAATGCTCACACTTGTCTCTGCAGTGCCCTAACCTCAAGTGTTACAACACCAGCTCTTCCGCCACATTCCCTTCGTGGAGGCATTTTCACACTTATCACTGAAACCCTAATCATGGTCCTGGTGCAAACTGGCTCACAGTCATCGATCTGTTTACACACTCAAGAACTCTCACTTTGATACCACTTGATGAAGGGTTCTCCCCTTAATACTACAAACACATAACATAAATAGAGAAACAACAACAATTTGCAAGAACAACAAATGGGCTTCTTATTATCTCCATAAATGTGGAATTACAAATTTTTAGAATTACAATATGCAAAGCTACATGGGCATTCCCCTTACAATATTCTATAGGACAAAGCCTCAAATTAGTACCTAGATCTATTACCCAGAACTGCCCTAGACAACACTACAAGCCTTCTTTATATAGGCAATTTCCACCACCTGAGAAGGTTCCAAAAATTTAGCCCTTAAGGCCGACCAAACTTAGAATTATTTTATTTTTTAATTTATTACATAAAAGTCAGATCAAAATAAATTTTGAAACCCAAACATAAATTTTGAAGGAAATTTATTTTCTGCCATTTCAGGTGGCCCAACTTACGGAGACCATAAGTCATCACCCATTGACTCGATTGACTATTATGACCCCATTTTGAAAAGGGCATGAAGTGCTCTACAATTCTTGAATCAAGCAAACTTTATTAAGCTGAAGTTTTGACCTCATCTGGGGCCTCTAAAGCCTTCAAAACTGAGTTCAAAGTTTATGTACCCTATTTCCAATACCAAAAATTTTCAATATCTTAAAAACTAGACTTGATTCGGCAATGAAACTTTACTGGCAGGTTGATATGACCAAAATGAACCTCCACCTGTGAAATTAAAACATTCTGAGATCATATGACCAACTTACTAAAAATAGTAAGTTTCCATAAATAGAAGCTCGACACAAGATAGGCCTTATTGAAAACTAAACATAAATATTTTTGGGTGATGCAAGATTGCTCTTACACCCAGGATGCTCTTGCATCATAAACTAAAAGGCATAACCAACCACTCATAAAAACCTTCTATTATCTTGAAAGAAGTCTTCTATTCATGACCTTCTATGATTCTGATCTAATGATATCCACTCTTCAAATCAATTTTAGTAAAATATTTTGCTCCACTCAAACTATCCATTATGCCATCCATTCTTGGTATAGGAAACTGATATTTCACTGTTATCTTATTGATTGCTCTGGAATTAGAAAAAATTCACCACTCTCCATTCTTATTAGGTGCCAATACAACTAGTACTACACATGGAATCAAAATTTCTCAAATCAAACCTTTCTACAATAGCTCTTGGATTTGTTGGTTAAGTTCCTCATTCTCTGTAGGTGTTAACTAATGTGGTTCTTTATTTGGAAAACTAGCTCCAAGAATCAGATCCATACAATGATCAATGCTTCTTTTCGGTGGTAAACCATAAGGTACATTCTTAGAAATGGTCTTTTTATACTCGGTGAGTAATTTATCAACCTCTTTAGGGACACTTTCCATTGTCTTCTCACTCAATTTGTTAGGAATCACAATAAAACACACATCATTCTTCTTCATATCCTTAACAAACTTTCTTCCTTCCATCAAACAAACTTTCACAGATGTACAAACATTACCAACATTTTTGTTAGCATGAATTATGATGGTATTCTTATGGGGGAGTATCATAGTAATGATAGAGGGCATGCTACATTGGTTTTGTGTTTCATTCATGATAGAGTTTTTCATTGATGGCAACATATACTATTGATTGGTTGTTTAGGAGCCCGCAGAAGAGGTTGCACAGACTTGTATGGACACAATACAAAAAATCATCATGTGAATACTTATGGGGAGACTCATAATGATGTATTGGTTCACCACCCATGAATGCACATACTTATGATTTGATTGGACAAAGTTATGATAAGTTTACTAGCAATTGTTCTTCATAAGACAAAAACTATGTTTTCACAAAGTTGATTGCATAACTTTGTGGATATCACTCGTGGTTGTTTAAGCTATGATGTGCAAAGATAGGTTCATGTTGGAAAGTAGCTGGAGATCTTATTACGATCATATGGAGTCATGATCATATAGGTGATATTAGCTATGGTGTGTGCATTGGCGAAGACCTATTTCAAGGCCGACCTAGAACATGTTTCAAGTAATATAATATGCTAGCTTAATCAATGGATCTAAATGATTAATTAATGTAACTAAACATTGTAAGAGATGTTGTGTACATCTTCACATGGGTCCATTTGTATTTTGTAAATAGGATTTATCCTATGAAGTCCAACTTGGATATAATTATTGTAACTTGTATTTAAGGATTGAATTCCTTGGATAATAAGATTGGAAATGCATATGAAAGATGCAAAGATGAATGTGAGCTTTAGGCTGCATTGGATACTATTTTAAGAATATTAGTTGTGCACTTGGGCACAAGGTGGAGCTTTCTTTGCAGTAGTCAAAGAATGGAAGTAGTTTTAGAACAAAATTATCTCAGACTTGAAGTTGCAAGGTTTGGAGAACCTGAGGGTGGCTTTAACTCTCAAATCTATTGATCAGGTTGATGTATTGTACACCCCTAATAGGGTAATTAAATTTAATAGGGCTAGAATCCTAGAAGGGTTGATTCTTCGATTGGGATCACATTGTAAAAGAATCCTAATAGGGTATGTCCTTCAACTAGGACTTGCCTATTGTAATAATCAGCTCCTAACAAGGTCATAACTCTTACTAGGGTTATTATACCTATAGTGTAGTTATTTGTGGGTACCATCCCCATCGGGATTTTACCTTAATTGGGGTTTCCTCAAGAATAAATATTGGTGTTCATGTTCATGTGGGTTATTGTTGCATCACTTTTTTAGTTCAGTGTTTTGTTTTAAGAAACAAAGTTTGAAGTTAAAGTTAAAGTATTCTATATTGGCATCAACTGATTCACCCTCCCCCTCTTAGTTGATTGGGACACTTTTATTCTAAAAATTGGTATCAGAGCTTTTAGTCCTCAGTCAGGAAGCCTAACAACTTGAGGTAAGGATCGTGATGACCTTATTCAGAAAATAGAGTACTAAGTTTGATGCAAAAAAATTTGACACATGGAAGGAGAAGATGAATAATCATCTGATGTGTATGGGATTGGAATATTGGCTCATTACTTGGAAAGATGTTCCTATCATAAAATATGAAGATCTTGAGACACTTTCGACTACTAAAGAAGAAAGGAAAATATTTTTATGCAATGTTGTTGCAAAGGAAGCCTTGGTTAATGCACTATCTGATGGAGAGTTCAGATAGGTTAGAGATCTTTCAAAGGAAAGTGAGATCTGGAACAGACTAATTGCACTATATGAAGGAGATGAATACACCAAGAGAGAAAAGTTACAGAATTGGAGAACAAAGATGGATACAATACTAATGAAGGATGATGAAACAATAAGGATGTATGTTTAGAGAGTATTTGAATGTGTGATTTGCATTAGAAATAATGGAGGTATTTATACAGAAGATTAAGTCATAGAAAAAGATTTTGAGGTCTATGACTCCTGCCTACAAACCCAAAGTTCTAGCTTTGGAAGAGACCATACCACAATACAAAGGTTTCACCAGAGAGATGTTAGTAGCCAAGATAACTACATTTTAGATTGTAGAGCTAAAGGATGCACTATGTAAGGTGGAGACTACATTTAAAGAAACTATTCATAAAACTGGATCTATTGAAGCTGGATCTAGAAAAGTAAGCAAGCATAGCGAAGATCTTGGAGAATATGCTGGAGAATGGGAAGAGATTAAAAATCTAGTCAATCAAGTGGATGAGAAGATCATGGCCCTGATTAGTAGGAGAGAAATGAAAGGAAAAGGTAAGTTTGAAGGAAAATTACCTTTGAAATGTTTTAATTGCAATAAGGTTGGTCATTTTGCATCTAGATGTCCAACTAGAGTACCTAAGCATAGACCTAAATATGGTAAATACAATAATGATAAGGAATGCTACTATGCTAGTGATGGATTTGAAGATTTAGATGATGAATTCAATGATGTATTTGGTTTTGTTACTATCAAAGAAGAGGATCCTAGCTATGAGGAAAAATACTTAGTTTCTCATGTTGATAGGAAAATTGATTGGACAATTGATAGTGGATGTTCACATCATATGACTAGTGAAAAAGATAGATTCATTCAACTAAAGAATTTTGATGGTGGTGTTGTAAGATTTGGTGATAATATCCCTAGAATGATTGTTGGTAAATGATCAATTACTTTGGATGGAAAAAATAATACTGATGATGTGCTATTTGTGGATGGCTTAAAACATAACTTGCTAAGTGTTGGATAGATTGTGGATAAGGGCTATCATATAGGATTCAAGGATGGTCTTTTCTCTATTAGAGGAGCTAATGGAGAATTGATCGAATCTGGTTCCAAGACCAGATGTAATATATTCTAGTTAAACTCTACTAAGGTTAGTTGTTTTGTTGCAAAGATAGATGACAGTTGGTTATGGAATAAAAGGTTTTGTCATATCAAATTTGACAACATGGTAAAAGCATCTAACACAATAATGCTATCAAAGATATACCTAAGATTGTGAAACCAACCAACACTACATGCAAAGAATGTGTCTTGGGAAAGCAGACTAGAAGTAGTTTTACAAGCAAAGGATACTGAACAAATGGAAAGTTGGAACTAATTCATACAGATCATTGTGGAGCTACTTAGACCAGGTCATAATTTAGAGACAAGTACTTTATTATACTCATTGATGACTACTCTAGAATGATATGGGTAGGATTTCTTAGAGAAAAAATAGAAGCATTTGAAACTTTCAAGTTCTATAAGGAAAAAGTTGAGAATGAGACAGGTTTGAAGATAAAATGTTTAAGATCAGACAGAGGTGGATACCTCACTTCACATGAATTCAATACCTTTTGTGAAGAACATGGTATTGTGAGGCAGACTTCAACACCTAGGACACTACAACAAAATGGAGTTGCTGAAAGAAGAAATAGAATAGTTCTTGATGCTGCAAGAACCACGTTGATAGAAGGAAAGGTCCCACATATTCATTGGAGAGAAGCAGTCAATAAAACTATATATATAATGAATAGAGTACAAATCAGGGAAGGTACATGTAGGAAACCATTTGAGCTATGGTATGGTAAGATACCTACTATTAATTATTTCAAAATTTTTGGAAGTAAATGCTACATTAAGAGAGATGAATGTATAGGAAAATTTGATGCTAGAAGTGATGGAGGATTATTCCTTGGGTACTCTACTAGAAGTAAAGCCTATAGATGTTACAATCTAAGAACTAGGAAGCTGATTGAAAGTTCTAATGTGATAGTAGATGAAAAGTTTCAAGTTAGAGAAAATATTGTGGTCTTAACCCCTATGAGATCTCTTTTGAAAACATGAGTACAAATCAAAACAATAAGCAGACAATTGCAAGTGAGAATGAAGCATCACAAGATATCTTAGAAATTGAAAATGGCATAAAAGTGGAGTTAAGGGAACAAACAACACCCAAATATGTTCTAAGAAATCATCCTCAGAATCAAATCATTGGTGACAACAACAAAGGAACTAGAACAAGATTGAAAAATAGATAAGAGAGCTCACAATCTACAAATGCCATCTGCTTGATCTCTCAAGTAGAACCACAGTCCAAAGAAGAAGCATGTAGAGATGAATTATGGATTAATGCCATGAAGGAAGAACTACAGTAGATTCAGAAAAAAAACACTTGGAAATTGGTTCCAAGGTCTAAAGACAAAAATGTATTTGGCACCAAGTGGGTATACATAAGCAAGATGAATGAAGAAGGAATTTTTGTTAGAAAGAAAGCAAGATGGGTATGTAAATTATATTCACAGCAAGAAGAAATTGATTTTGAAGAAACCTTCACACCTATTTCTATAATTAAGACAGTCAGATTATTCCTAGCTTATGCTTCTCATAACAATTTAAAAGTATATCAGATAAATGTGAAATCATCTTTTCTTAATGGAGACTTGGAAGAGGAAGTATACATTGAGAAACCTAATGGATTTACTTTATCAGGGAATGAAGATCTTTTTTGTAGATTGAAGAAGGCTTTGTATGGATTGAAACAAGCACCAAGGGCTTGGTATGCAAGATTGGATAAGTATCTAATTCAGTTGGGATTCAAGAAAGGCAATGATGACAACAATTTATACCTAAGAATCATTGAAGAAGGTATCTTGATTGTTGAAGTCTTTTTTGATGATATTACCTTTGGAGGAAATGATGAAATGAGAAACAAGTTTGCATATGAGATGAAAAGTGAATTTGAAATGTCTATGATTGGGGAGATGAAATTCTTCCTTGGATTGCAGTTCAGTTAAGGCAAAGAAGGGATATTTATATCTCAAACTAAATATCTCAAAGAACTATTGAAAAAGTTTGGCATGGATGATAGTAAACCTGTTGGAAACCCTATGGTAATTATACAAAATTTTTCTTTGGAAGATGAAGAAAAGAATATAACTTAGACAAGGTATAGATAAATGATTGGAGGTCTTCAATATCTGACACATACTAGACCTGATATTGCCAATCCTATTGGAATTGTTGTAATATTTCAAGAAGATCCTAAAGAATCTCACCTTCTAGCAGTAAAAAGGATACTCATATATCTAAAGGGTACAATTGAGTATGGTCTATGGTATGATAGATCACAGGACTTTATAATTCATGCTTTCACTAATGCTGATTGGGAAGGGAATGTAGATGATAGGAAAAGTACTAGTGGAGAAGCATTCTTCCTTGGTAAAAGATTGCTTTCTTGGCTTAGAAAGAAGTAGGACTACATTGCTCAGTCTACTACAGAATCAGAATATGTCACAACAACAATTAATTGTACACAGATCATATTGATGAATCAAATATTGAAGGACATTGGAGTATGTCTAAAAGATTTAGTTACTATCCATTGTGACAATATTAGCATGATAAATATGTCAAAGAACCCTGCTATGAATTCAAAGACAAAACATATAGAAATAAAGTATCATTTCTTGAGAGATAAGTAGCAGAGAAAGAAGTAAAGTTAGAATATGTGATTGCAAAGGAGAAAATATCAGACATTTTCACAAAAACTCTATCTAAGGATACATTTGAGTATCTAAGAGGTATGATAGGGGTTATGCACCAACCTATCCTTGAGTAATTAATGTAGGAATTGCATTAGTCCAGACATATCAAATCACTATTTCATTCTCTAGACTATTGTCTTGATGCTTCTCCTATGGGGGAGTATATGTATTTGAGTCGAGTTACTAAGAACTCTTGGAGATACAATAACACCTTTGACATTGATGTCAATGGGGGAGAGAATGACACATGAAAAATAGTATGAAAGGATCATCGTTTGGAGGATTTGATGATTGATGAACATGATTTCAAAAGATAACTGATGCGGATATAGTATAGGCATGTTTTGGTATTTATGGAACTTAGATGTTTTTCATCTATGTTTCCATCAATGCCAAAGGGGGAGATTGTTAGCATGAATGCTAATGGTATTCCTATGGGGGAGTATCATAGTAATGATAGAGGCATGATACATTGGTTGTGTGTTGCATTCATGAAAAAGTTTTTCATTGATGGAAATATATGCTATTGATTGGTTGTTCAGGAGCATGCATAAGAGGTTGCACAGAATTTGACAGACACAGTACAAAAAATCAGCATGTGTGCACTTAGAGGGAGACTCCTAATGATGTCTTGGGTCACCATCCATGATCACACATGCTTATGTGTTGATTGGACATAGTAATGATAATTTTATTGGTAACAGTTCTTCAGAAGATAGAAATTGCATTTTCACAGAGTTGATTGCAGAACTTTGTGGATATCACTCATGGTTGTTTAAGCTATGATGTGTGAACATAGGTTCATGTTGGAAACTAGCTGGAGAGCTTATTGTGATCATATGGAGTCATGATCATACAGGTGATGTCATCTATGTCCTGTGCATTGGCGAATACCTATTTGAAGGCTAACCTTGAACATGTTTCAAGTAATATAATATGTGAGCTTAATCAATGGATCTCAATGATTAATTGATGTAACTACTATGTTGTAACATTGTAAGAGATACCATGTGCATCTTTTCATGGGTCCATTTGTATTTTGTAAATAGGATTTATCCTATGAAATCCGACTTGGATATAATTATTGTACCTTATATTTAAGGATTGAATTCCTTGGAAAATAAGAGTGGAATTGCATATGTGAGATGCAGACGTGAATGCAAGATTTAGGATGCATTGGATACTATTTTAAGAATAGTAGTTGTGCACTTGGGCACAAGGTGGAGCTTTCTTGGTAGTAGTCAAAGATTGGAAGCAGTTTTGGAACAAAATTATCTTAGACTTGAAGTTGCAAGGTTTGGAGAACCTAAGGGTAGCTTTAACTCTAAAATCTCTTGATCAAGTTGATGTATTGTACACCCCTAATAGGGTACTTGCCTTTAACACGGTTGGACTCCTAGCAAGGTCAATTCCTTGATTGGGATCACATTGTAAAAGACTCTTAATAGGTTCTTTCCTTTAACCAGGACTTGCATATTGTAATACTCATCTCCTAACATGGTCATAACTCTTAACAGGGTTATTATACCTATAGTGTAGTTATTTGTGGGTACCATCCCCACTGCGGTTTTTCCTTTAACAGGGTTTTCCTTGAGAATGAATATTGGTGTTCATGTGTACGTGTCTTATTGCTGCATTCACTTTTTTAGTTGACTGTTTTGTTTTAAGAAAAAAAGTTTGAAGTTAAAGTTTAAGTATTCTATATTGGCATCAACTGATTCACCCCCCCTCTTAGTTGATTGGGACACTATTATTATAACATATTATTCAATCAAAGGTAACAATATTTTCCTTGTCCCATCAACCCCAATAGTATATTCATGCAATATTCCATCATATATAGCATGTTTATCATATTTCCAAGGTCTACCCAATAAAATATAACAACAATCCATAGGCATAATGTCACACAAAAGCTTATCATAGTACTTTCCAATCTTCAAATTCACATAAAATTGTTCACTTACCTATAGTATATGCTCATCCTTGATCCATGAAATTTGATAGGGCTTCGGGTGTTTCAACCTTTCTAACTACAACTTTGCAACCATTTCCTCAGATGCTAGATTCACTGAGCTTCTAGTGTTAATGATTACCTTCCACACTTTATCAACAACTCTGCATCTGGTTTTGAAAAAACTTTTCCTTACCGAATCCTCTTTATTACTTTCACTCCATAATGTTTTTTTGACCATCAAGTTATTTCCTTCTCTAGTTCATTTGGTTAGTCTTCTTGCACCAAGGCATTTCTAATGCTATTGAATTTCTTGCTTGCATGTGTACACTCAAATAATCTATTTCCTTCTCCTCCATAATTGTAACAAGTTCCTTAGAATTCCCCTATTTTATAGCCACCTCAGTAGTTACTACCTCTTCCTCTAGAAGAATTTTCACCTTTTCACCTGGTCTTGCCTTTATCCTGAATTATTTTGTCTTGATTAGATCTACTATTTTCACCATATGATATGCCTCTTTGTCTTTTCTCATGTCTTTTGTTCAATTTCTCCTTAGCTTTTAGGGAAAAATGATAAGCCTCATCAATACTTTCCAAATTAACCAAATTGATTTTCTATTGAATAGAGACTCTTAACCCATTTAGGTATTTAGAAATTCTTTCTACTTCATCCTCAATATGTCCAGATCTGATGTCAATTTTGTACTTGCAATTTTCACCTTCTTTTCCTCTGAAACATTTTCATATTCAAAATAATTTTCTATTTCGGTTATCCAATCCATCAACTCATCTGAATCCAATCTTCCACTATATTCAAGAGGATTGAAATGTGGTATAACCTTAAAATTTGTTAATGCCTTCAAAATTCTTTATTCACCTTGATCCATCATAGGTGTAGGTTCTATTTAACTAATGTAGTCAAGGATGGAGGATCCAATTAAGGTCTGTCCAAACTTGTAGCCAAACCACAACACAACAAAATTAAACAACAATAACACTAGATCTGGAAGAGAACTGAAATCTTTATTCATAAATTCATTGATTACATGCAATGTGCCAGGCTGTAAGGCATTCTCAGTTATGGCCAAATACAAACAAGTAGTAAATTCTAAGAGATCAACAAGATTTGGTCTGAACCCAACTAGTCCAGTCTTGAAACAATCAACAACTGATGGAAACCCTAAGGCACATCTGAACTTGTGCTCACGAGCCACCGAGAAATCTCCTTGTCTCCACACCTCATCCACTAGCCCTAGTATGACAAAGTATCAAAAATCAATCTAATCTACAAGATCTCACAGGATCTTTTCCACAACTTCACTTATCTAGTTCTCCCAGATCTGCTTCTTCGAACCTCCAATCTGATCCTAAAAAAACTACCCAAATACCCATTAAATACTAATCATCAGCCACAAGTTGGCTAGATGAAATAATTAACTCTTACAAACAAATATTAAATGTAATACAAGTCAGCTCCCAAATAGCCTTACAATTATTAAATTCATCATGTCAGCCTATAACAACAGCTACCAACAATAAATGCACCAAGTCAGCCAAGCAAATCTTCAAGAATACCAGTTGGTAAGACCGTTTACTAAGCAGTAGAGAAATAATCGAGTACCAATGAACCGACCATGCCAAGCATCACCGAGCAACATAGTTATCGCTAAGCGCTAGGAGAACTGATGCCCTCAATGACTGAGTGACCTTCAGAGATTGAGCACTCTGGTAAACACTGTAACCAAGAAACCATACTCCATGATGGGGCAAATAATTCACCAACTAAGATCAAAAATACCAATTTGCCTTTCCAAAACAAACATATTTTTGGGTGATACAGGATTGCCAAGAATCCTAGGATGCTGTCGCATCAGACACCCCAGGTAAAGAAGATTTTCTCATAAGGAAATTAGGAATGTCTTAAGGGAATCAAAACAAGTATGCCATATCTGTTCGTAACCCATATCTCCTCTGGTCCTTCATTCCATGTTGTTTTCACTTCATCTTGTCCCCTGCAACAAGTTTTCCTGCTTCCCATTTTTCTTACCTTTCCTGTCTGCAACTGATAACAACTGACTCTGACCATCCCTTCCATTGCTGATCACATTAGTACCTTAGTAAATCCCATCCTCTCTAGACTCCTCAATCAAATCAGTATCATCTGCATCTCTTTGTGTCATCAATGTCATCATCTATTGTACTATTTCTATTAGAAAGACCATCTACCTCTTAATCTCAACAAACTCTTCAGATATATCATTCTCCTTCCCTTTCAAACTAGACTTTGTAGGAATAGGTTCATCAACACTGTGCTCCCAAGGTATGTCATGGTCACATGGAAAACACCTAACAACTCCACATTCCTTAGTCCCCGTCTCTAGTAAAAGGTAACATCTTATGCCTAGATCCTTCATGCCTAACCACATATGTGTTTGCACGACCATCAAACAAAACATTTATATCAAATTGCCAAGGCCTCCCAAGCAAGAGATGACACGCATCCATAGGCAATACGTCACACAATATTTCATCATGATAAGATCCAATTTGAAAATTAGCCAAGCATTGTTCTTCAATCCTAACCTTAGACACATCTTGTATCCAACTAACCTGATAAGGGTTAGGGTGTTTCTTTCTTTCCAAATTCAATTTATTAACCATCTCTTCTGAAACAAAGTTTTCAGAACTACCACCATCAACTATGACATTACATACCTTATCCTTTCACTTACATCTAGTCCTAAACACATTTCTTCTTTGCACTGGTTCATGGACACATGTAGCTAACCTCCTAGTGATAAGAAACTCACCTTTTTCTGTGACATTCACAATGTCTTCTTCAGTAGTTACTGCAACTCTCCTCTTAGGACATTGAAAACTTCTATGACCCTCTTCACCACATTGATAACAAGTACCAGTGAATTCATTTTTCCACCTTCCTCTCTGTCCAACATTGAAATTCTTAGTGACTTGACCACCACCAAATCCTACATTAGTCTTCTTAGGATTCTCTACCACATTACTTTCAGCAACTGTTTCACTAGTCTTACCACCTTTATTCCTATAGTTTTGTCTTCCTTCAAACTTCTTGTTCAGCTTCTCTTCAATCTTCAATGCCATCTGATAAGCATCTCCTATTGTTGTCATCCACACAGTAAGTAACTCTTCTTGAATACTAGGTCTCTGATGAGGATTTATAGGGTATTCATAGGATATATTATATGCTTAGTATTATTTTTATTAGTTTTATTCCTCTTATGTAAAAGGTCAAAAGTAAAAAGTAAATGTTAGTTTCCTAGTTATTAGGAGGTTAGCATAAATTAGTATATGGTTTTATTGTTATCTTTTCCATCTCATGTTGAGATTTGGAAAAGCTTATAATAGTTTTTATTTTCCATCTCACATGGAGATTTGGAAAATATTTCCATATCCTTTATTTTAGGCATATTAGTGCCTATAAATTTGTAGCCTTCTCTTTATGGAGGTAGATTTGGAATAATGAAATTATGAGTTTATTTGCAGAGAATTTTGTCTTTGCTTATAATTTATTCTTTGACTATAGAGGTTTTTATCTCATTGATAGAATTAAATCTCTGTTTTGGCTGCTCATTCTTTTCTCTCATTTATTCCATATCAATTGGTATCAGAGCAATTCTTGATCCTTGGGATTGGTGTGCACATTTAAATTCAATTATAAAAAATAATTTAAGTTCTAGAGCTCTCAACAAAAGGAGAAAATATTTGAATCGTGTGTATTAATTTGTGAAGAATTGTTCATTCAAAACCAAGTGGAGGTGAATTCTTGCACAAGTGAGCATTATCTTCTTCAAGTTTTTTGTACAATTTCTTTAGACCCGTGCTGTTCTTTTATAAAATTCTCTTTATATATATAATATTTTTGTAAATGGTTTATATGGAAAGAAGCATCTTCCAAAGAACTTTCTAGAACATTTTATGGTTTTGAATTTTGATGTGTTTTGAGAAAGTTACAACCATTTCAAAATTGTTGCTGTAGATGCTGATTTCAAATGCCTAGTGGGATTTCTGAGTGGTTTTAGACCCAAAAACATGGTATTTGGGTTAAAAATGTTGTTTTTCTTGATTTTCATAGTTTTTCTTTATAATATAAAATAAAGAATTTATATTCTTTATTTAAAAGAGTATGTTTATAATTCTCCCAAATGTTTAGAAACAAAAAAAAATGTAATTATGTTCATTGGGAGAGCATTGTTTTCATGTAATCAATTTTGTCTAAGTATTGTAGATTGTTAGTCCATATTGTTGGCTCATTTTTATTGTTGGGAGGTGTAAAATATTTCACTGGCTTTAACATGCAATAATATGACTGTCAATTTGGCCGAGCGAGTTGTAGAACTTGCAGGCGTGATAAACACATTGACTAATAAAGTTAATGATATAGCAATTCAATAACTTCTTGGTCTTGAAAGCCACCTCCCTTCAGCCAAATGTGAAGTAAAGATCTATGATGGATCTTGTGATCCTGATGTGCTCCACACATGGATTCTTGATATGGAGACATGGGTTTCCTACAGTGAGATCCCTGATGATCACAAGGCTCCTTTAGCAAAATTAAAGCTCTCTGGCATTGCTAAGGTTTTGGTCATTGAACAACAATATGCTCAAGACCCCATCACCACATGGAATCATCTTATCACAAATTTAAAGGATACATTCTATCCTTCCAACTATGAGCAATATTTTCACATCAAGTGGCTTTGATTATGACAAGGATGACATATGTCAGTGCAAGATTATATATATATCAGTTCAATCACTTGAGAATACTCTTCCGAGCACAAGAACCAACTATTGCTTTAATCCTCAAGTTCAAGAGTGGCCTACAAGAACATTTATTTTGGGAGTTGAAATATACAACCATGGAGACACTTGATGCTGCATTCAATCAAGCCCAACTAGCAGAAGAAAAGATTGTCTCTCAATCTCATGCTCCTCAACATTCCTTTTCTACAGGTATTCCTAAAGCTTCAAGTTCTCAACTGCAGCAAAATTTTTCCAAAGATAAAAATTCTTCTCCTTCCTCTTCTTTTCAATCTCCTTCTTCTAATGCTAAGAAATTCAAATTTTGTACTTATTGTAAAAAGAAGGGACATGAAAAGTTTGAGTGTTTTAAGTTAAAGAAGAAAAATTTGTTTGTACAGTCTCATGATGAGGAAAATAAAAATATTCCCATCAAGACTTCTGGGGATGATAGGAGTTATGATGAGTTGAAAGGTAGGCTCAATAAAGTCACCTTAATGAATCATCATTTTAGCTCAGGGGGGCGTGACAATTTGTTTGTCACTCAAGCTCATTTGACACATGATTTTTCCGTGGATTGCATCATCGATAATGGCTCGTAGAAAAATTTAATTGCGAAGTCCATTATTGACAAACTTCATTTGCTGATGGATCTACATCCTCATCCATATTCACTTGGATGGAAGGATAATGGTTCATCTTCACAAATCACACACACTTGCACTGTGTCTTTTGCATTTGGTCCCAAATTCATTGATAAGGTCAGATGTGATGTGACCACCATGGATTGTTGTGGTTTGTTGCTTGGAAAACCCTATCAGTATGATAGGAAAGCTCACTATGATGCCTTTAATAACACTTATACACTACAACAAGATCATAAGAAATATCTCACAAAATGTACTAAGAGCACTGACAATCTAGTACTTAGTTGCAGACAAGCAAGAAAAGCTATTAATCAAGCAAAAGAACTTGCCTTAATTTTTATAAGGCCACAATTCGATAATTCTAAGGAAAATTCTATGATGTCTAAGCCACATGATTCATTGGAAAAATTATTGTAAGAATATTCACATGTATTTCAAGAGCCTCAATCACTTCCCCTAGAATGAGCAATTAATCACTCCATTGATATTGTTCCTGTCGCATCTCTTCCTAATGCTCCATTATATCAACAATCAATTCTTCAAAGTGATGAGATAAAAAGAAAAATTCAAGATTTATTGTCTAAAGGTTTTATAAGACCAAGTACATCTCCTTGTGCATCACCAATTTTACTTGTGCTCAAGAAAGATGGAACTTGGCATCTTTGTATTGATTTTAGAGCATTAAATAAGATCACTATAAAGAATAGATATCTACTTCCATGCATCAACGATCTCTTAGATCAACTTCAAGGTGCCAAAATATTTTCTAAGATTGATCTAAAAATTGGATATCATCAGGTTAGAGTTTAGGTAGAGGACACATGTAAGACCACTTTCAAGACCAAGATGGGTCTTTTTGAGTGGCTAGTGATCCCATTTTGTCTCACTAATGCTCCTGCCACATTTATGTGGTTAATGAATGAGGTGTTTCATGATTGTTTAGATAAATTTTTTATCATCTATTTAGATGATATTCTCATATTTTCTAACAGTTGGAAAGTTCATCTTCAACATTTGGAGCATGTTCTTCATACTCTTCAGCAAAATAGTTTGTATGCCAACCTTTCTAAGTGTTATTTTGGTCAAACATCCATATCATATCTGGGATATATCATTGATGCACATTGTATTCATGTAGATCCTACCAAAGTGGAAGTTCTTTGCAAATGGCCCACTCCATCAAATATTACTGAGTTAAGGAGTTTTCTTGGTCTTGCCAACTTCTACCGCAAGTTTATTCTTCACTACTCAGACATTGCTTCACCTTTGCACTAGTTAACAAAGACCAATGTTGGATTCAAGTGGACAAACATTCATTACCATGATTTCAATACACTGAAAGAGAAGTTGTGTTCAACACCTATTCTTGCTCTACCAGATCTCTCACAACCTTTTGAGATTGAGACAGATGCTTCACAGTATGCGCTTGGAGCTGTTCTAAAGCAAAATGGTCACCCTGTGGCTTATCATTCAGAAACTTTTTCTACCGCCAAGAGGAACTAATCCACATATGATAAGGAATTATATGCCTTAGTTAAAGCCATAAAATATTGGAGGCATTATCTTTTGGGAAAAGAAACAATTGTTCACATTGATCACTTGCCTCTCCAATTTCTTCAATCTCAAAATAAAATTAAAGAGGCGAGGCATATGAAGTGGGCTTCATACTTACAAAAATTTCACTTGGTCATCAAGTATAAGTAGGGGAGCACCAATAATGTTGCAGATTGTTTGAGTTTTCCTCCTACACCTCATGCTTTAACAATTATGTCCACTTCTCATTTGGGATTTCAGACCTATTCTTCTCAGTATGCTCAAGATCCTGATTTTGGTGTCACATACACAAGTCTTCATAATCCTTTGACTTCCAATTTGAGACCTTATCAAGATTTCCATATCAAGGAAGGTTACTCTACAAGTTGGATAAACTTTGTGTCCCTCAAGATCATCAGGTTTCACTTCTCAAGGAGGCACATTCTACTCTTTATGGTGGTCATTTTGGTAAACAGAAAATACTTCACCATTTGCAGAGATTCTTTTATTGGCCACATATGTAGCATGATGTTCTTCATTTCCTCAACAAATGTGCAGTTTGTTGCCGCTCCAAACCAACCAACAGAAAGGTGGGCTTGAGTGTTCCTTTGCCTATTCCTTCTCATCCTTGGGAAAGCATCTCTATGGATTTTTTTAGTGACTTCCCTTTGACTATTCACCACCATGATTGTGTTTTTGTGGTTGTTGATCAGTTCAACAAGATGGATAAGTTCATTCCATGCCACAAGACAAGTTCTACACATGACTTAGCTCAAATCTTCTTCGACATTATTTGGAGATCTTTTGGTTTACCAACTAGCATTATTTATGATAGTGACTCACATTTTGTGGGCCATTTTTGGCGATCTTTGTGGAAGATTTTGGGAGTCTCCCTTAACTTTTCAACTACTTTCCATCCTCAGTCAGATGGTCAAACTGAAGTTGTGAACCGCACTCTTATACAAAGTTTGAGGATTTATCACCATAATTCTCCTTCCAAGTGGGATTTGATCCTAACCCACATAGAGCATGCTTCCAACCAAGTTGGTCACTCATCTATAGGTCACTCACCTTTTGAGGTCTACCTTGGATTTCAGCCTTTGGCTCCATATGATCTTCCCTTATCTTTTCCATCTCCAGCCACTATGCATATTTAGAAAGAGCAAGATAAGGCCCAATACTTCATTCAAAATTTACAGAGTCTTCAGTCTAGAGTTGTTCAGATTCTTCAAAAGACTCAAGAAAAGAAAAAAAAACTTATGGATCATCATCGTGTCCCTCATGATTTTCAAGTTGGGGATAAAGTTTGGTTATACTTAGACAAATGTCATTTTCAAGAGAAAGCACACTGTAAGGTCAAGCCACTTCACTATGGGCCTTACATCATTCTTCAATAGGTATCTGATAATGCTTTTTGACTTGATCTTCCAACTCAGTTGGGAATACATGATGTTATTAATGTTGATCTTCTCAAACACTTCCATGAGTCAACACTAGAATTTGAGACTTTTGTTAGCCATCCTGCCGATGTTGTTCCTAATTTTTAGCTTCCGCTTGATTCTGACAAAGTTTTTGATACAAAGACTCGTTAGACATGACATGGTTCCACCACTTCCTACCTTGTTGCAAAGCAAGGTCAACTTGCACATCAGGCCTGTTGGATCTCTCACCCTCAGTTATCTTAGGAGTTTCCTCCCCTCTTACGTGCATTGGAGTCCAATGCTAATATTGTTGGGAGGAATGATGAGGATTCATAGGGTATTCATAGGATATATTATATGCTTAGTATTATTTTTATTTGTTTTAGTCCTCTTATGTAAAAGGTCAAAAGTAAAAATTAAATGTTAGTTTCCTAGTTGTTAGGAGGTTAGCATAAATTACTATGTGGTTTTATCGTTATTCTTTTCCATCTCACATTGAGATTTGGAAAAGCTTATAATAGTTTTTATTTTCCATCTCACATGGAGATTTGGAAAATATTTCCATATCCTTTATTTTAGGAATATTAGTGCCTATAAATTTGTAGCCTTCTCTTTATGGAGGCAGATTTGGAATAATGAAATTATGAGTTTATTTGCAGAGAATTTTGTCTTTGCTTAGAATTTATTCTCTGATTGCAAAGGTTTTTGTCGCATTGATAGAATTAAATCTCTATTTTGGCTACTCATTCTTTTCTCTCATTTATTCCACATCAGTCTCAAACCATAAACATACCTAGTAACCTTCTCTTTATCAGCTTCAGAATGACCAGTCCTAATCAAGATTTTGTAAAACTCCTTAGTATACTACTGCATTGATTTGTTGGTCTGCTTCAAGGCTTGCATCTTCTTAAACATGTCTAAATCATAATCCACCGAAATGAATTGCTTCTTAGACTTGTCAACCATTCAGTTCCATCTAGTGATCTTTTCCTTTCCTCTCCTACTTCTTTCCAACTGAACTTCCCTCCACCAAATATTTTCATGACCCTTCAGCTTAGTCTTTGAAAATCTAACTCTATCATGATCTTCTATTTCTTCATACTCAAAGTACTCATCTATCTCATTAATCCAATCAATCAACTCTTCTAGCCTAAGGCTTCCATAAAAGGTAGAAACTTCAATCTTCAGTCTTTTCCCAATTTTAGACATAGCCTTCAGGATTCTATTTTCTTTTGGATCCCTAGATTCTTCTACAGCTTCTTCAAAATGATCTTTTTCCTCAGATTCATCATCACTATCTTCTTTCAATGTAGTCTTCTTTCTCAATTCCTCTTGTAGATATTGCACTTGTTTCTACAAAGCTCTAAAATCATCAAGACTGCATTATCCTAGTTTCTTTCTCAGAGATCTCATGAGCTCTCCTTGGAGGCATCTTCAATCCAAGGTCCTAGTGCAAACTGCCTCTCCTTCGGTGATCTGTCCACACATTCAAGATCAACTTTCTCTGATACTACTTAATGTAGTCAAGGATGGAGGATCTAATTAAGGTCTGTCCAAACTTGCAGCCAAACCACAACACAATAGAGTTACACAACAATAACACTAGATCTAGAAGAGAACTAAAATCTTTATTCATAAATTCACTGCTTACATGAAATGTGTCAAGCTGTAAGGCCTTCCTGGTTATTGACAAATACAAACAAGCAATAAATTTTGAGAGATCAACAAGATCTGTTCTTATCCCAACTAGTCCAGTCCTAAAATAATTAGCAATTGATGGAAACCCTAAGGTAGATCTAAACTTGTGCTCATGAGCCACCGAGCAATCTCCTTGTCTCCAAGCCTCAACCACTAGCCCTATTATCACAAACTATCAGAAATCAATCTGATCTGCAAGATCTTGCATGATCTTTTCCACAACTTCACTTATTTGGTTCTCCCAGATTTGCTTCTCTGAACCTCCAATCTGATCCTAAAAAAACTACCCAAAAACCCCTTAAATACTAATCCTCATACATGCGAGGATATTCCAACCTTCAAATTATATCTTTTAAATCCACTCTAAACCACCCCCCATAAACTACAACATGCTAATCTATTTATACAAGAGGCCAGTGAATAGGTTGGCCTTAAGATCCATTAGATCCAACATCAGAGAAAGGGATGATCTAGATGAAGGTCCACACGCTTCCTAATGATCGATGCAACCATTAACTATATGACCAAAATCAAATGCACAAGTCAGACTCAACAAAGATCCAAAATAAACCACTTGGTGAGGTAGACTATAGAGAAACTGAAACCAAATCATTGAACAACTGAACCAGCTCAGTGAACAACTGAACCAAGCAACAACCGAGCCCCGTCGATAGAAACAAGAAAACTTCATTGAGAGCCCAAAATAATCTTCCGATAATATCTTAGAACTCTAACATGTTTTTGGTGATATAGGATTTCCAAGAACCCAAGATGCTCCTACATCAGGAAGAGACATTTGGAAGCAAGATATCATAGTTTTAAGACATCTACCTTCAAGAGGATTTCTTGAACAAAGATAACAT
The DNA here is from genome assembly GCA_027943335.1 of Chamaecyparis obtusa. NCBI lineage: Eukaryota > Viridiplantae > Streptophyta > Pinopsida > Cupressales > Cupressaceae > Chamaecyparis > Chamaecyparis obtusa. The sequence goes on from BSBK01000535.1 coordinate 2,288,912, forward strand.
CTTCAAGACAAAGAGGGGAAGAAAATAAGAATGCACCCTTTTAGCCCCTATTTCTAGGTGAAAAAGGGATTCTTGATGAAGGAAGACATACTTTGAAATATAAAGATAATGTCACATAGTTTTACAAATAAATAAGAGTTTATGATCAAGGATGTATACCTCTTTAATAAGAGAGAATCCTAAATCAAAATGAATAGTTCTTTATATAGAGATAATGTCACATGATAACAAAATTCTAGTATACTAAGGAAAGTAGATACTTAGAAAAGAGATAAGAAAAGAAAATGAAACATTCCCCCCCCACAAGTGTGAAGGAAAGATATAAAAATATGTGATTCATCCCTAATTATAGTTACTTCATTATATATATATATATATATATATATATATATATATATATATATATATATATATATATATATATATATATATATACATATATACATATATATATATATACATATATACATATATATATATATACATATATACATATATATATATATACATATATACATATATATATATATACATATAGATATATATATATATATATATATATATATATATATATATATATATATATATATATATATATATATATATATATATATATATATATATATATATATATATATATATATATATATATATATATATATATATATATATATATATATATATATATAAGAAAAGTAAGTTGTAAACCAAAGAAATCTCCTAATGTAAAACATACATATTTGCACTACAAAGGACATTACATTATAAAGTAAGAAATTCATGGACAGAGATGAATGATACAAATAATAAGGAAAATTATTTATTATAGACACACCCTTTGATGCATGAAAAAAGATTACTAAGAAAATATTTTAGTATCTTGTGTGAAACAAAGAATATCATACCAAAAAGTATGTACCATCCTCTAATAATAACAATCAAAGAAGAGATGAAGAGGAGGAAAAAGAAGGATACTAAATTATGTGATCTTAGTGGTAAATCCAATTATAAAAGATATGCACTTCTAAGAAAGGAATAAATTATAAGGAGGATATCAATCTCAATAAGGAGAAAGATCCTAAACAACAAGTCCATAGATGGGAGGACATCAAATTATTAGAAAAGAGATAATCGATCCTTTGAAAGGAGAAATAGATGAGATAGAAAGACCTTCCCCCCCCAAGAGGGAAGACAAGGAAAAATATAACCCAATATGTACCCTAAGTGATAGATCTTTTATAATAGACACACACTTTCAAGCAAGAAAAAGGTTACAACACGATATCTAAATCTCATGAAAAAGAGAATATCCTTTCATAAACAAAAACTTCATGCAAGAAAGGACATCATACCATAAAAGAAGAAATTCCAAAAAGGATATTGGATGTATTGGAAAGGAAGAGAGAAAGGGAATGGGGATATAGTACACACCTTACCTATTTCTAGGTAAGGGGATACTTGACAAAGGATGACACATTAAAAAATTTAAGTGAAAGTTTATTTATAATAGATGCATGATTTCAAGAAAGCATAATGTTGAAAATCAGGATGTAAATCTCCTTAAAATGAGAAGATCCTTGCGTAAAACAACAAATCCATGCAAGAAAGGAAATTGTGTTATAAAAGAAGCAAAAAAAGGGGAGAAAAATGAGTCCTTGAGATAAATAGGAGAGTGAAATAGAACCCTTTCCACCCAAGTGAGGAGACAAGGAATAAGGAATCTTATGTTTCTCAACAAGTATGATTGCACCTAAAATTGCATCACCATAAATGACAATGAGCCTACAAAATTTAAGCTAGCAATGCCACATAGTAAGGAGCAACATAATAGGAACATAAATGTTATTTAGAATGATCATGAAAAAGGTGTCATTAATTATTAAATGTCATTTGAATCACACCAAAATCAATTAAATATTGAATTTTATACATCAAATCACAAAATTAATTAGTCTTATAGCCATGAATTTGATGATGCATGCAAATGGAATAATTTTCTTGATTGCGTTTGCTATTTTTTTATTTGTTTTTCAAAGGAAGAGTAATTAAGTTGGTCTTAAGAAGCTCAAAAAAAAAATTCTCTTGTTGTGATGATAAACTAGGAGAATAATTTATAGATTGATTGGGAAAATGGGAAGATTAGAAACTTAGAGTTTATTTTATAAAATGTGATGTAGATTTCTCATGATTTTCAATGTTTTTTTGCACACTTCTTATACCATGTACATTAGGAAGGTTTGATATATCAATAAGATAAGAGTCTATTTTAGGTGGAATTGGGTTGAAATTTAAAGAGGCCCAATAAATATTCATACTTGTGTCAGAATAAGGGATTTGGTTCTCAAAAGATTCATTAGGAAAAGAGAGAGCATAAAAAATATCATCCACTACTTCTAAGGTACTCTTATGAGAAGGAAAATCATGAATCATTAGTGTTTCCTATCTAGAGGGAAGATGATTGAAATGGATAGGAGGAGAAGTGTCATTAAGGGAATTATCAAGCATATCACCCTTTTATATCATAAAATCATCCTCTTGGACAAAGGTAGTCTCATGGGGGAGGTATATATTATTCTCTAATGGTTCATCCCAAAGAAGAATATGATTTAGATAATGATTAAAATTAATTTCTTGCATCAATATGTCTTCATGAGGGAGAGAATCATTTGGAGAGGAATCATTGATTGGTTCACAAAGGGGATTATTGCAAACCATAAATCCTTGTATCACATTAATTAACTTTTAGTAAAAGGATATTTTAGGGGGTGTAGAGGAAGATTAGTAGACATGAAGTCATTAGGGGCTTCATCTAACATATCAAAATCTTCACTACTAAATGGATCATAAAAAATGGTAAACTTTTGGACAAAGAAATCAAACATTTGGTAATGAAACAAGCCAATGCTATGAAACAAAATAGAAAATGAACTATGAATGCATGAAAAGAAAGTATTTTTGGATTTTATAATTTTGAAACATGCAAGAATGAAAAGGGAATGGAAGAATTAAATGGATCTATAATATTGATTAACAAAATGCATACAAAGTAGATCTAGAAGCACACCATGCATATAAAGGATATCTACCACCAAACTCAAAAGATAAAATGTCATAAGTCGGGTTCACCAAAATCTATAATACTGAACCTATATATCTAGATGCATACAATGTAATAGATCTAAGCACACAATGAGATCTATACACAAAATCATAATGGTAATGTAATGTGTCAGGTTCACCAAAATGTATAGTGGGAAATGAGATACAATGCTATAAGGGTACTAAATCCCAAATCCTAATATATATTAGAGATATAATGCGAGATCTACACAATGTAGGTTTTTTTTATTCCTTAATGAAAATCACAAGGAAATGAAGTTTTAATGAAATATCTAAAATATGAAAGTGAGAGAAATATGGAAAAAGAGGTGGGAATAAGTACACTTGGAAATAATATGGAGAAGGTAGGGCTTTGAATCTGAATTTGACTATTGCTAGAGTCTTAGAATCAGTTGTAACTTAAGATCTGGAAGGTAGGGACCCAATTCTTTCTGCACCTAAGATCTCTCTAAAAAAGGGTAAGCACAAGTTGACTTCTTGGGAACAAGTTGACTCTGGTAAAAATTGATGAAACTTTCTAGGGGTTCGAAAATGCACTTGTACTTCCTAGATCTAGAAGCTTATCTCTAAAACATATTCCTACACATAGATAAACATGAAAAAAGATTGAATAAAGGGTTTTCATTAGTCAAACCCCTATTTAGGAATCAACCTTGAACTGAAATGAAATGAGATGAAATAAAGGAAAATTGTCTTGTCATGTAGCAGAGGCTAGATTTAGATAATGAAGTATATCATATCTTGTAGATGCAATTAATTCTTTGAATGTGATCAAGTATGTTAATGCAATAGCTTTAAATAAACATAAAAACCTAAAAGAAAATCATGCAAGACAAAAGACAAAATGTCATGAAATAGATGTTGTAATTTGCCACAATATTTGATTGGGGAAGAGAGAAAAGGATGAAGCTAGATGAAGGAATGTAGATCTCTTTCTATGATAGAAAACTCATTTTCTTGGCCTTAAATGGGGAAAGAAGCTAGATCTATGAAAGGAAACACCTTTATTGAATGAATATGAAGATGTGAATGCTTTATGGCTCTTGATCACTTCCTTGAGCTTGAATACTTGGATTCTTGACTGACGACTTGATAGCTTACACTTGAATGATCTCTTATGTTATTTCTTGCAATTGGATGGATGATCATGTTATATTATTCAAAATGGGGGAATTTGAGGTCATTTTATACATAAATCCCTCCATTTTGGGTTAAATTTTGATCAATGATGACCACTAATCTAGATCTAAGAGGAAAACATTGTCATCGGGCTCCAGGAAAAATTTGGACCCAAAGCCTAACGGACAAATCGAGTACTCGAGTTGTCCTAGGAAAAATTAGCTCAAATTTCATGGGGATGTTGGGGAAGGTGAAAAGAAGTAGGGGGAGAAAATGAAAGTTTTCATGAAGTTAGAGAAGATCCTGAAAATAGAAATTAAATGAATAGGTCTTAGGTGAGGAAATAAAATATCCGATTGGATAGAAAATGAAAAATCATGCCTAGAAGTGAGAGCCAACCTCAAGTTAAAGAAAGATTGAAGGAGTAGGACCCATATTTGAATTAGGTATGCATTTAAGTTCCATATGAGGTCCTACCATAGAAAAAAACTAAAGTAGGCACAAAATCGTCCCAAAATGAGTACAAATTAAGTGCTTAGTTTTTAGGATGATACACTAAGCTATAAATAAATTTATCAAAATCAACTGAGTTGGTTTTACTCAGTACAATATATTTTTACTTACAAAGAAAATCAACACAATATATAAGAATTGGAACACTAAATAGGCACTAGAAATATGTCCACCAAATTACACAACCTGAAATGCAAATGCAGAGAATTCTTTGAACCTGTCTTGATTTTACCTAACAACTATCCTTGTCAAATAAAAACAAAACACAATGTCTTCCATTTAAATTTTTATGGACTTGAAAATATAATAGTGTAACATTCATAGATCATATGTTATAGCACCAAAACCACAAGTCACAAAAATATTATGTAGAGAGATTCGGAGCATTCTCCCATAAGGACTTCAAATAATCTTTCCTACATACTCCAACTTTTCATACATTCATCTTATAGATACACCTCATATTGACTTGTTATCAAGGTATGTGTAGCATCATGAGTGACAATACAAAAAAATATATTTTTCATTTGCCCAAAAGCGTCAAAACCTTTGTTGAATTTTTAGTGGGCGTAAGTGTCAACCATATTGGATATCTGATATGTTTGCATTAATAATAAAAAATATTTAATAATAATATATAATATAATAAATATATAGTTATATATTATATATATAATATATATTAATATATCAATAACATATAGTATATATAATATCAAATTAACATTTAATTATTGAGATCAAATATCCAATATGGGTCAAATATTCAATCCTTGTGGGTAGTTTATATACCCTAGCCAAATAATCAAGAGTCATTTTAATCCACATGTTTTATATTTTAGCATTCAATATCTGAGGCAATTCTAATATTCGATCCGTCAAATTGATATTTTTTCTCAAATCGACTATCATGTATGAATTTCATTATGTATTTATTTGAATTTAATCATTTATTTATTTTATTTTGTTTAAATTAGGTTTTTTTGTTTGAATTTATTTTTATTGTTTAAACTATATCTTAATTATATAAATTTGCAACTTAATTAGCTATGGAAAACAACATTGATAACCCATGGCTAGTAAACCCATAACCGCCAAACTCTTTGCCACCAAAACCTTGACCAATACAAGAGATAATTTCTAAATATTTAAATCAATTGAGGGGCATTACAAATATTTATTGTAAAATCCCTCAACACAATGTTTGACACACTACAATCGATAATCTGATTGTAGAAATCCTTACCACCTAGCATAATTCTACACTTTAGTGATGAGAAGCCATGAAGGCTCAATATGTACATAGGTTGTCTTATGATGAGGTGAAATACCTCAGAATAACAAAAGTTGACATGGATGCCTTTTTGTTGATCCTTGTACTAGAAAACTAATGGATCTTAAAAATTCAAAGTTGTCCATGGAATGGTGTACACATGATAAGATGTGAGATAACTTATAGGATTGTTGGTAGATGGTTTTTAATAAGATACCTAAAAAAATGGATGTGCCCTTTTATTTCATAAAAAAAATATATGTTGAGTTTATCTTGCATAAGCATGTGAACTACTAGAGCATGATACCATTTATGGGAATAGGTGGAGGTATGCCCCGTGATAGACCTTGGGAAAATTGAGTAATACAAGGCCCATTTTTTTCCCCTCCTTACATTACTTTCCCACCTCGAGTACAACCTCTAGATATTATTGCAGAGGTTTCCTCATAGACTATTATGGCTACTTGTTCATTGAGATAGCTTTTGGTTACTCAGAGTGTAGCACTTGCACAACCACATGAGAATGATGTTGGAAATGTATCTGGTGGTAGTATCACATCATCCTTGAGTCCACATATTTTTGTGCCCCATACTTGTATTATGTGCAAGAACCTTTGTTGGGGTCTCCTTAGATAGCCTGTCGAGCCTCCTATTGAGACATGATTATAAGGTGCATGATATGGGTGGCACACCATATGATAGGGAATGGATTGCACACTATAGAGTCCTCTCAATAAAGAGATGGGGAGGTGCATGCATCATTTAGTAAGAATATAGTGGTTGTGTGCTAGAAAGTAGTCACACTTCTGTGAATCATTACATCCAAGAACACTCAACAATGAGGTCTCAAATAGTGATTCACAACTCTCTATTCATGGAGTGTAGGGGTTGTATATGAGGCCCTTAGATCGACCTTGTTAAACCCATGCAAGTACACCAAGAAATGAGAGATTCAAGGATGAGAAGCAAGAGTGCTAATCTCCATTGATCATCAAGTTATTACATGTTAAATGAAACTAATCTAGATGATAACAATGCAAAGAAATAAACTATGCTATTGAAATGCAAGTTTTACTCTCCTTTACTAATTAACTATGTGAAGATTAAGCTAAAAAAATGAAGGAAACTAAGCTAAGATGCTATGAAGATTAAGCTAATGTAAATATGAAAGCTAGAATGTAATAATCTTCAAAACTCCAAATATCGCCAAGAAAACCTGCAACATAACAACATTATGAAAATTCAGGATTCGAAATGAGAAGGAGAGGGCTCCTTATATAAGAAAATGTGGAAGAGAATGCATCTCCAAGAGCAATGTGGGATAAATCAAAAAAGAGGAAACAAAGTTTGTTTCTTAGAAAGTGTGGAGAGAAAAGGAATTTTCTTTATTTTTAATTATTTGTTTCCCTTTTTCATCACAAAAGAGCTTTAAGAGGATTATTTATTTATTTATTTAAAAGAATGATTCTCTTTTAATTAAATAAGATAACATTATATATTTAAAATTGAGATATTATTTAAATAAGATAAAATCATTTAATTAAAAGGGATTTTAATTAAATAAAATTATTTTATTTAAAAGATATTTCTTTCAATTAAATAAGGCTATTTTATTTATTTAAGAGAGAATATTTATTTTAATTAAATAAATTGATCAAACCTTAGGAAATATTGAAATGATTGAACTAATTAGGATTGATCAAAGGAATTGATTTGAATTTTGCAAAGTATTGATTCAAGAATTTGATAATTTAATAAATGGGGCCCAAAGTCTAGGCGACCATTTTAGGGTGTATACATTTTCCCCTCTTTGACTAATGTGAGGTCAATTTGGGATCACATGCAATCAAAGAATGGAATTGAAGCATGAGATTGATTTGGGATCACAAAACAACCCAGACATGTGTTTGATGGATGGGAACACATCAGGACAAAGATAAGTTGATTGAAAAAGACAAGGCCAACAACCCTATAAATAGGTAATTGTCAAGTCTCAAGCAAGGTTTGATTGATAGGTTTGATAAAGCTGAATCAAGGATTGAAGTTTGATAGGTACTGCCCCCCTCATGATTGAAATTGAAATGAGAAAGAGGAGAAACATTAAATTGATAAAGTTGATCAAATTGAACTAAATATAAGGTTCTTGATGTAAGATGAAAGATATGAGGATTACAGAACCAAGGTAGATCAATAAGAAAGATTATGCCCCAAGGTTGAATCAGAAGAAAAGAAGTGTCTTGAAAGTGAATGGAAGATAGAAGTTTGGAAGAGATGGAAAGAAACGGAGAGAAGAAAGAGAATTTTCCCCACTAAAGAGGATGCCCCAAAATCAATCAACTGTTTAAAATAGGAAATTTTGATTGAGATCACAAAAGAAGATAAGAAAATAAGGATCAAAACATGATCATAGTTGATTAAAAGTCCACAAGAAAGATGAAGGAAAACCCTCTCAAACTCATAATGCAGCCTAAAAATGTAAATTAATCATGAAGTCTAACAATGCAAGCTACATGAAAATGCAAAGGTGTACTTGTAATAGGGCAATTGTAACATAGGATTTTGTGTTCATCATTCATTAGAGAATGTAAAGAACTTATTTTCATCATTAGGCCATTATTAACGGACATCAGAAAATCACACAATCAGCACTAGTCACAAATGCAACTATGAAGATATGAATGTGGTTTATATTGGATTGGAATGTGGAAAGATTCTCACATGAGCATCAAAGACATAAGGGTCAAGATGATTTCAATGTTAGCTTACCCAATTTAATGTAGCAAAAACCACTCTCGCATCAAGGCATAGATGCCAGGATGACCATAAGAACGGTTGTGCAAAAACAGTCAAGGATGATGCCTCAAATCTCTTAAGCATGTCAAGGGAACAACAAGAGACACTCAAGAACTTTGAGACTGCTCCCACAAGTAGAAAGCAAACCAAAACATGCCCCATGCCCCAAGTCCTCTAGCTATGCATCATGGAGAGACTTATTAGACAAGGAAACTCAACGAAAATCAATAATAGTCAGCACACAAAGAAAAGATCATGTCATAGCTCAGGAATTAAGTGATGTGTTTAAAAATTTAAGTGTGTTCACTGATATTGAGTTCCGAGGATAAAGGTCGCATGCTTGCAAGAAGGTAAAATCACTTGACAAAACTGGATAAGACCAAACTGATAAGTGTTGAAAAACACTCGATGTTAGGGGTTGTGTTGAAAAACACAATTCAAGTGGTGTTGAAAAACACTATTTGTGAGGTGTCCTAAAGACTGACACATCCAAGAGATCAAAGCTAACATAGTTATGACCCCTAAATAAAGACAAAGACAAATTCCAAACCAAGGCAACAAGGACAAGGCATGATGGAGAAAGGCTAAGTGTCGAGTACACATGCTTAAGAAATAGGGGTGTAAAGGCCTCAAGTAGCACCCATTTCCAGGTTTTCACTACTTGGATTTATTTATTTTTTATTTATTTTCTTAATTTTTTGAATTTTTGAATTTTTTTTTTGGTGAGACATCAAAGCGCATATTGCTAGGTTTTCACTAGGATGCTCTTTTTTCAGGACATTTTCTGATTTTTAGAATTTTTTCAGCATCATATATGAATTTTTTTGTTATGTTTTTAGGATCAATAAATATGTATAAAGGATGCCCCCAGACAGAACATGCATCATGGATAGAACTTTTTCAGGTGAAAGATATTGATAGGCTCAAGGAGCTACTCCCCCTCTTCAGTGGATAGTAAATAAGCACCTGTCCCAAAAGCTGTTGTGATGATGTATGGTCCAAGCCAATTAGGTTCGAATTTGCCCTTTTGTTCTCTATGTTGTTGGTTCTTATTATTTTCTTGTAAGACAAGATTTACCACTTGGAATGCTCTAGGGTGAACCTTTTTGTTGAAGGCTTTGGACTTCCGCTTTTGATAGACCCTTATATGGTCAAATGATGCTTTACAATTCTCATCTAAAAGTTCTAACTCTTGTAGTCTCATGGCACGGTAGTATTCATCAGTAACTAGACCTTTGAGAGAGACTCTAAGTGAAGGAATCTCAACCTCTAAAGGTAACACTGCTTCGGCACCATAAGTAAGGGAAAAAGGAGTAGCCCCTGTTGGAGTATGAATACTCATTCTATAAGCCCATAAGGCTGGATTTATCTGTAAATTCCAATCCCTACCATTCTTATGAACTGTTCGATGGAGAATTTTGAGAATGGTTTTATTTGAAGCCTCTGCTTGTCCATTTCCTTGTGGGAAGTAAATGGAGGACCAATGTTGTTTTATCTTGAATTTCTTGCAGAGTTGTGTAAGGTCCTTATTTTTAAACTAACCTCCATTGTTAGTGATTATCTCAGATGGCACTCCATATCGACAGATGATATGGTTCAAGATAAATAAAGAAATTGTCTTGCCCGAGGCAACAGAAAGTGGAACAACTTCTACCCATTTGGTAAAGTAGTCAGTAGCAGTGATGATAAATTTATGTCCACTTGATGAGTTGGGATGAATCTACCCAACAAGATCAAAGGCCCAATGCTAAAATGACCAATGAGATATGGAAGGAATGAGCTCCCTGCCTAGAGCATGTATTAGGTGACCATGTTTTTGAAATTTTTTGCATGATTTCATAAAAGCTACTGCATCCATCTGCATGGTAGGCCAATAGTACCCCACCCTAAGAAACCTTCGAGCCATGGAAAGACCATTAGAATGTCCCCCATAGATGCCCTCATGAATATCAACTAGCGCTTGATCGAATTCCTCCTTTTCTAAGAACCTAAGAAGTGTCCCATCTAAAACCCTCCTATACAAATCACCAAAGATGAGGGAATGGCGAGAGGAATTTCAAGTAAGGTTTCTTCTTTTAGATCAGTTAAATGTATCAGGGATGATGCCATCACATAGGTATAAGTAAATGGCACCGTATCGGGATGACTCATGACCAACAAGGGTACAGATGACATGGCTTTCTTGGGAGTCATAGATGGGATAGTGTAACTCTTCCACCAGAAATTCAAATCTAGACTCATGCTACTCTAACTGAAGAAGCGAAGCAAGTGTGGCCATAGCATCAGCTACTTTATTTTTTACTCTGGGGACTTGCTGAAATGTGATGAATGTGAAATACTGTCTCAATTAATCAACCATTTTCTTATAAGGTACCAGTTTCTCATATTTGGTTTGATATTGTTCATTAACTTGGTTGACTATCAATTGTGAATCCCCATAGATGTGCAGTTCTATGATATTCCATTCAATAGCCATCTTGAGTCCATTTGTCAAGGCTTTATATTCAACAATGTTGTTTGTGCATGGGAACAATAGTTTGTAGGACTTAGGAATTGTGTACCCATTAGGAGAAACAAACAAAACTCTAGCTCCCGAACCATTCTACATAAAAGAGCCATCAAAGAACATCTTCCATGTTCTCTTAGTCATGTACATTAGGTGCTCATCTAGAAATTCAACTTGAATAGGCATGCTATCTTGAATTGGGAAATCAGCCAATTGATTTGCAATGGCTTGGCCTTTTATAGCTTTGTGCTCAACATACTCTATATCAAATTCTAAAAGAACCATCATCCATTTAGCAAGTCTACCTATGAGGGCAGCCTTACCGACCAAATACTTGAGAGGATCAATTTTTGCTATGAGGTGTATTGTATGTGCAAGCATGTAATGTCACAACTTTTGGGAAGCAAACACCATGGCAAGGCAAGCTTTCTCAATACTAGTTTAATTGACCTCATATGCAATAAGGGTATGACTAATGTAATATATGGCTCTTTCCTTCCTAGTGTCATCAAGTTGAGCTAATAATGCCCCCAAGGAAGATTCTATTGCTGAAACATACAGTATGAGAGGTTTTCCTGGGATAGGAGGCATCAAAATTGGAGGATTTGCCAAGTATTCCTTAATCTAATCTTTTCTCCTTTGACAATCCTCATTCCAGACACATTTGACCCCCTTATGCAAGTTCTTATTGAAGGGTTGAGCTCTATCTACCACTTGTGAAATGAACCTCCTGATAGATTGAAGATTTCCTTGCAGACTCCTCATTTGGCTAATGTTTTTGGGAGGTGGCATATCCAATATTGCTTGAACTTTCTCTAGGTCTACCTCTATTCCTTTAGCTAAAATGATAAATCCTAGAAGCTTTCCAGAGGTGACTCCAAATGCACAGTTTTTTGGATTTAATCTTAACTAAAATTGCTCCATATGATCTAGAATGACTTCTAAATCACCTAAGTGTGTGTCTCTTTTCTTTGACTTAGCCAGGGTGTCATCCACATAATCTTCCATATTCTTATGCATCATGTCATGGAAAATTGTTGTCATAGCTCTTTGATATGTAGCTCCTACATTTTTCAATCCAAAAGGCATGACATTCCAATAATAAGTACCCCATGCACAAGTAAACGTAGTCTTTTCCTAGTCGTCAAGAGCTATTTTAATCTGATTATATCCAGAAAAACTGTCCATCAAGGAATAGATCTCATAACCCACTGTCATGTCCACTATCATGTCTATGTTAGGGAGTGGAAAATCATCCTTTGGGCATTCTCTATTGACATCTCTGAAATCTGTGCAGATTCAAATGGATTTATCATGTTTTGAAACTAGCACAATGTTGGATATCCATTCTACATAGTCAATAGCCCTTATAAATCCTGCACTAAGGATTTTTTCCAATTCTGCTTTGACTAAAAGAGAAATGTGAGAATGCATTTTTCTCAACTTTTTCTTGACTAGTTTAACACCTGGAGCTATGGATAAGTGATGCATAATGAGATTAGTGTCCAACCCTAGCATGTCTGAATAAGTCCAAGCAAAGTTGACTTTCTTTCTTTGTAGGAACTTAGTGTAGGCTTCTTTCTCTTGAGATGACAAGGATTGAGCCAAATGTACAATCTATGGAACCTCTTCTATACCCAAATTAACTTCTTGTGTAGGTTCAAGAAGCACTGATGATTTGTCTTGAAAATAACTAGGGAGAAAATCAAGTACCTCATCCGTAGGCACCTCTGAGAGGTTTTCACCTTTCAATATGTCATTTATTTTTACTTTTTTCGGTTCTGACACCGCCACACCATGGTTTTCACCATCAAAAATCCTAATATTTTTATTTTCTTTTCTCTTTATTTCTTGACTAAGATACTTGATGTCTAGTTTAGTCATGCTGGTAGTCGGTTCGTTGGTGGAAGAGACTACAGGTTCAATGGCATTTAGGTAACAAGTTAGCTCATAGTCATTCTAGAAAGTTAAGAGTTCAGGCTCTTAATAAAATTTGGACCAATCAATGAGATGAGGATTAGCAAGGGGTAAGTCAATGGCTGGTTCAATGTTGTGGATACGAATGGTATCATCTCTAGTGACCATAGAGTTAGAGTCTGTCAAGTATTCTTCTAAGTTACCCAAATCAGGATTCGGCCTAACAAGTGAAGAATCGTCCACTAATGCAACACGCGGGTTCCAATCCTCTAGCCCTACATGTGACTCATTAGCTAACTTAGGTTTAGAACTATAGGAATGGATGACATCAAATCCCATGTCAATTGTGGAACAATTAGAGAGAGAGTCCCACTCATACTCATGTGAGTCTATTTCTGAATCCTGGCTGGGATGTTTACACCAGAAAGGCTTGGGACACCTTGATGTAGAAGCTTCTATGTCATGAAGGGTAACACCTTCTCTTGGGTCAATGTCTAATCCATCTTGTTCTACACTTGCAACTATTGCATGAGTGGTTGGATTATTTGAATCTCCCCAAAGGAGATTAGTAGAAGGACTCCAATCATCACACATGTCTTGCTGATTTGTCAAATTTGGTATGTATTGTGATTCATCCTCACTATTCGACTCATCAAGGATAGGAACAGTATTCTTCTTATTATTCAGAAAACCTAGGCCAACTGTCTTCTTAGACATACATCCAAAAAGATCATGATTGAGAGGTTCATCTCTAGCGTCTAATCTATGGCTGAGAGGGCCACGTCCAGGATAGCCCATTTGTTTGACCAATGTATATCCTCTCCCATAAGCCTTAGGAGAAGGAGATAAGTTCTCATTGTGCATATACTTCTCCTCTTTGTAGATCCAATCTTTAACAACTACTTCTTTCTCATCCTGGATAGGCACTAAAGACTCGACAAATGTGTCAAACAAAGTCATGGCCAAAGAAGAAGGTCTCATCTCTTGAGAAGGCTTACCATAAGACCTAGGGGAAACATACATCTTTGTAAAGGAGTTAAGTTGGTATCCCCCCATACCAAGGTCTATTGATTTGAACTTATCTTTGCATTGTGCTAGAGTTTCATTGAAATCCTCTGCTTCTCTATTGAGGGGAACATGGGTCCCTGCCGAAAGGGAGTTGATAGATAAGGTTCTATCTCCAGGTATACAAACTTCTACTCTATTGTAGGGGAACTTAACACACTGGTGGTAGGTGGATGGAACTACTTGCATCTCATGGATCTAGGGCCTACCAAGAAATATATTGTATGCCAGAGGACCAACATCAACAATTTGGAACAAAATGTCTCTCTCAACGGGGCCAATCCTAACAGGAAGAAAAACCAACCCCTTGGAACTCCTTTCTGCCTCATTATAGGCTTTTATAGTGATCTTCTTTCTGGTATCGATCACTTCCTCATGATAGCCCAAAGTTTTTAACAGACTCAAAGAATAGATATTGAGCCCAACACCCCCATCTATCAACACACGCCTGACATGGGTTTTATGGATCATGACTTCGATGTGAAGGGCAATATTATGCAGGTGGTTCAAGGCTTTATCATCATCTTTTGAGAATGTAAGGTAGTGAGGACTGGTAATATGATTAACCATGCCTTGGAGTTGGTTGACATCTAAATTGTTGGGAACATTGGTTGTGCACAAAGCATCCTCAAGGACCTGTTTGTGTCTTGGGAACAACTCTAAAATCTCCAAGATTGAAATCTAAGCTGGTGTTCTTTGTAACTAATCAACAAGGTTATAATTAAGCTTGGGGTTGATAGCTAGTTTTATGGTGGCATTCTTGGATACCACTGGCTTTGGTTTATTAGGTTGACTTGAACTGGGCCCCCTAATGACAACAGGGCCTTGACTTCTTGTGACAACATTAAGAGCTTGGGATGACATCCTAGAGTGAGGACCCCTCAGCACCATAACAAGTTCTTCATCAAAGATAGGGGAGAGTTTGCGTAGGAGTCATAACCATAGGGATCCTTGTTCCTCATCATGTTGACACATTCCTCCACAACTTTGAGCATGTTGACCACATTTTTTGCAGTTGTGTAGGTGTAGTTGATTGTAGCCTTGCCATCCTTGGTTTTAGAGGTTTTCCCCTTCTCATACTTAGGCAACGACTCTTTAAATGCTTTGTGATCAACATTGGTGTTTAGAACATCCACTTAAGCTTTCCATTTTCAATGAGATCTTGGATAATGTGCTTGAGTTTCTAATAATTCTCAATGCTATGCCCAATGCCATTATGAAACTTGCAGAAAGCTTTCTCATCCGGCCAATGTGGCTTAATATTAGGTATGTAATGCTTTGTGGGATCTTGTGGATGCACAAGATTGTTGGCAATGAGCATTTTGAAAACATCCTCATATGAGTCACCAAGTTTGGAAAATTGACATTTTTCCTTCTTGGGCTTATCTTGATACCTTGGCCTGCTCTCTTGTTGAGGAGGTGCATTGAGCTTCATAGCTTGAACTACACTGGACAAGTGTAGGACACCTTGATCCTTGGGTTTGGGAGAGTCCACAACTCCATCATTGACCACTTGTTTGTTTTTGTTCCAATGCACATTCTTCTCCTTATCCTTGTTGGAATTATTATTGTTTTGACCATTGTTGTTATTTTTGCCATGTCTGGTCAAAATTCCTTGCTCTTTTAAGACATCCTCATTTCTACACACGATTTCGACTATGTTATTGAAGGAATTGAAGATCATGTTTTGAACCTCATACTACATTTCAGGCACCAAGTTGCTGAAAAGGATGTCAATTTTCTCATCTTCATGAATGGTCCTAGGATAACAAGAGCACTATCACCTCCACCTTTGCAAGAATGAGACAAAGGGTTCCCCTTGGTTTTGCTTTAGGTTACATAGGTCCAACATATTGACAGATCTTGAAATATTGTACGCAAAGTGTTGAACAAATCTATGAACAAGCTCTTTGAAAGTCTTGAAGGGGGGAGTTATGTTGATAAACCATTCCATTGCTTTCCCCTTAAGACTCCTTGGGGATAACCTCATTAGATAGGAATCATCTTGGTGAAACTCAAAGCTCATAGTGTAAAATTGGTGCACATGATCATGTGGATCACCACTACCATCATATTTGTCATATTGAGGGAGTTCAAACCTTCTGGGAAAATCCTTCATGCTCACACTCTTGTCGAAAGGATTACAACAAATTGAGTGTAGTGAGAATGAACTCTTAGGTGCCAAAAGTTTTTCCATCATTTTCTTCATTTGTCATATTTCTTCTTCTTGTGATGGTCTTTGTTTCTTAATTTTTTTATCCACATCAAAATTATAAGGGACTCTTGCACCCTTGTTGAGTAGACTTTCGAGGAACTTATCTTTGTTTTGTTCCAAGTACTTCTCCACATATTGTTGGAAGAGCGGCTCTTGTTGCATTCTCATGAAGTCCTGAGAATTAAGATCAAAGTCTAAGCTACTACCGCCATGTTGAGAACTATGATGAGCATGCTGCGAAGGTTGCCTCAAGTTCCTAGGAGGTTTTTGTCTCCTATAATGGGCATGTTGTGAGGTCCTTCTTCCTCTAGGACTAGGAGATCTTGAAGGGGTTCTTGAACACCTTCTACTATGTGGTGTTCTGGAAGGAGTGGAGGAAGGAGAGTTGTTGCCACTATTGGCACCCCTATTGTTGAATTGGGTATTAAGTTGTTGGGCTAAAAGCCTACCTTGCTCTTCTTGAGAGGATTTCCTTTCCAATTCTAACAAAGCTTGTCTCTCTACCTCAAGTTGTCTAAACTTTTCTTGCTTCGTAGCTTGCTCATCTAGAAAGGCTTTCTTCTCGCACTCAATCCTTTTAAGCCTTTCACTTGTATACCTTGAGGTTGTTTGAAGTGGGGAGTTTGGTCTTGACTGTTTATACAAATCATTGGTATATGTTGCATTGACATGAGCATCACTAGGTTCATTGTCTTGGTCTTCGTGTTGTGACCATTGTTCTAGGTGAGCTTGTCTCTCATGACTTTCGGCTCTTTGATGTGCATCTAGATACCTAGTATTGATGGGGGGTGAACCAGGTTGAGCATCATGAGAGGAATTACCAAATAGAATGTTGTCTCTTTGTCTTTCATAGAGGTCATCAAGGTTTTGATCCATAGCTTCCCTCTCCCGTCGAGTCATGGTATAACTCATATCCATACTTGAATGGGAAGATGCTAAGGGGGTCCTTAACTCAGTAGAATTTCACCTAGGTGATTGGTCAAATATGGGTTCCTTTCCCTTATGCTTTTGACGAGTTTGGACTGGGGGTAATTGAATAAAGACAACTTGAGGTCATTTCCCTTGACTCACTTGATACCTTGTCATAACCAACATGAAAGGAAAAGCACTCGGTGATAAGATGAACCTAAGATACATTGGTAGCAAACTAGGATAGTAAAAGTGTTCAATTGTCCAAAAGAGAGATGGTGAGATAGAAAATTGCAAAAGGTGTCAATCAACACTGCCACAGAGGTGCCCAATCAATGGATAAGTATCCTAGCACATATGGATTAGGAGGATGATTTTAATCGAGTTATATCTGATTGAAATTGATTTTGGGTGGAAGTGAATCAGACAAGAGACTACTAAGATTCTCCAAGTATGTTATCAAAGTATCTAAAGGTGTATCTACTCAACAAGGACAATTTATGAATTACTGATTCCAAGCAAGGTTACTTGTAAAATCAAAGGTCACTAATTCAAGAGGTCAAAAATACAAGAATCCCAAGTGAAAATAGGTTTTCAACAGTAGGGTGAGTAGCCTGATCTGATCCAAATCAACTAAGGAGGACTTCAAATGACAAAAAATAGCTCACTATTTTGACAAACCATGGTATAGGTTCATGCGAGGGAATGCAGTCCTGCATGAGGAAACACCAAGGATCACGTGAGGAAATGAAATCTTGCACGAGAAAATACTAGGCTCACGCAAGAATGTGCACAACCAGGAGACAAAATAGGATCAAGCTACTTAATCAACAAGTTTGTAAACTCAGGAACTCAATTTTTTTGTTCGTTTTAAAAGATTAACCAGGCATATTAACATATTTTCAGCATTTATCAAGTACATAGAACAACAACCATGGAGTTTCAGCAAGAAAACATCTTCAAACAATGAGCAAGGGACAAAGCAACCTTGCTCATGAACATGAATATTGACTTAGTATGCTATTCCTTAAAGATACTACTTGTGTATGGTCTCCAAAATGTTTTTCCAATCACACACATAGTCCTAAAAAGAAAATTTTTGTTGCACTATGGTTTTTAATAATGGTTTGACTCTAAAAATTTTACAATTTCAAGAAGGTGAACTCCAATCTAGGTGCACCGGGGTTTTGACATATTCTAAGAACTTAATCAATCAAAGATGCTAAGGAGATTTGACAGCCCATCAAGAAACTATACCTGTGGAGATTTCTTCCACAAGGATATTTTTATAGTGGTTGTCACTACCACGGCAAAAGTGGCTATTACCACTTGAGGTTCCGTCAACATGGTTTACCCAATGAAGGGAATGTCCACTATGGTTAACCCTCTCTAAAAGGTGACTCACAACAAGGACCACATGGGGACTTGGCTTAGATCCAAGGGTCTGAGTTTCTATTACTACCCAAAAAGGGAGTAGAGCATAATCCTCTATCCTTTTCTCTTCACCCAAACATAGAATACAGATTCATTCTGACATGCTAAGACTAAAACTATCTTTCCAAGATTCATAATGTCAATAACTCATGATCTATCAACCTGTCCGGAGAGAGAATGCATCAATCAAAAAGTCAAAGACTACAAATCTAGTAGAATGTAAAGACAATTCTAGTAACCTCCCTACCTACAAGGGTTCTCTTGTTGAGAAGAATTTTGCTAGAAACCCACTCTCTCAAGAATCACAAATAGTGTTAATAGGGCCTACTTATCTATGTGGAACACTTATGCAAGAAATGAATCTATATTCTTTTTAAAGTCCAAAAGCAAAATGTGGTTTATGAAAGCAATAAATCACTCAAGCCAAACACACAAGAGATTAATTTTATGCCCAAAACCAAGTGTTATAGGGATCAAAAAATTACCTTGGGTTCCAAGAAATGTGAGGTCACTGACGTGCCGTCTCAGAGAATCAAAATCTAGAACAATCTCAGCAATCTAGGAAGGTCAGAAAATAGGAAACAACAAGTAAAACTAGCAACTCTCAAATTCTAGGTCTCTACTATTGTGGAATTTTGCGCGAGATAGTACCAAACTATGCACGAGAAAGCACAAGCCCGTACGAGAATGTACAAAGGCTTGCACAAGAAAGTACAAGAGCTCGCGCGAGAAAGAACACAGGCCTGTGTGAGAAAACCCCTTTGTCACACGTAGAAATGCTAGTACCAGTAAAAATTTGTGTGATACAGTGAGAAACTTCACGTGAGATTCCATAACAGTGACGCACGGAAGTACAGATAGAAAATTAGAAAAAATCACAGTTTTGATAGAAAAAGTGCTAATTTTTTTTTTAAAAAAAAATGTCCCATAGAGAATACCAGATCTAAAAAAAAATTCTAGGCGACCATTTTAGGGTGTATACAGTAGTCTCTTTTGAATCACCCCAGTCAGAGTCTGGAGGACATCTAGAATGTCCTGGTTAGGGTTCTGATGTGGTGGAGGTGTTCCATCCTCTTGAAACCAGATTTGAAAAAAAAACTTGAAACCCTTAATCTCAAAAACTGCTTCAAAAACACCAGAATAGGCAGCAACAGGGGATTTTTGATAGAGAAATGATAGAAGATTGATAGAATAGAAGGGAAACCCATTTCAGGGCCCCATGGTGGGTGCTGAAAATGTGTGCTAGAAAGTAGTCACACTTCTGTGAATCATTACATCCAAGAACACTCAACAATGAGGTCTCAAATAGCGATTCATAGCTCTCTATTCATGGAGTGCAGGGGTTGTATATGAGGCCCTCAGATCGACCTTGTTAAACCCATGCAAGTACACCAAGAAATGAGAGATTCAAGGATGAGAAGCAAGAGTGCTAATCTCCATTGATCATCAAGTTATTTCATGTTAAATGAAACTAATCTAGATGATAACAATGCAAAGAAATAAACTATGCTATTGAAATGCAAGTTTTACTCTCCCTTACTAATTAACTATGTGAAGATTAAGCTAAAAAAATGAAGGAAACTAAGCTAAGATGCTATGAAGATTAAGCTAATGTAAATATGAAAGCTAGAATGTAATAATCTTCAAAACTCCAAATATTGCCAAGAAAACCTGTAGCATAACAACAATATGAAAATTCGGGATCCGAAATGAGAAGGAGAGGGCTCCTTATATAAGAAAATGTGGAAGAGAATGCATCTCCAAGAGCAATGTGGGATAAATCGAAAAAGAGGAAACAAAGTTTGTTTCTTAGAAAGTGTGGAGAGAAAAGGAATTTTCTTTATTTTTAATTATTTGTTTCCCTTTTTCATCACAAAAGAGCTTTAAGAGGATTAATTATTTAAAAGAATGATTCTCTTTTAATTAAATAGATAACATTATATATTTAAAAGGGAGATATTATTTAAACAAGATAAAATCATTTAATTAAAAGGGATTTTAATTAAATAAAATTATTTTATTTAAAAGATATTTCTTTCAATTAAATAAGGCTATTTTATTTATTTAAGAGAGAATATTTCTTTTAATTAAATAAATTGATCAAACCTTGGGAAATGTTGAAATGATTGAACTAATTAGGATTGATCAAATGAATTGATTTGAATTTTGCAAAGTATTGATTCAGGAATTTGATAATTTAATAAATGGGGCCCAAAGTCTAGGCAACCATTTTAGGGTGTATACAGTGGTAAGACTTAGTTTATAATTTCATAGAAAATTTAATTTTAAATGAATATTTAAATATGAGATAACTTATTAAGACTGTACACTAATGTTTATTTACATGGTCCATTTATGTTCACTTGATGTCTGAGTAGGAGATGAGACAAGTCCAGAATTCCACAATCTTGACCATTTTATTTGGCCTTGATATATACATGGTATACATTTATGCACTTATTTGTTTACATTTTTTATTGTATACATACTTGTCATTTAAATTGTGATAATAAAATTATATATTAATTAACATTTTCAACTTATTTTACTAGATTGCATGATGCACCTATCGCGAGGAAGGTACAATGGCACCCAATGATAAGGGAAAGGTGATTAAGAGTTTAAAGAACTTAGATTTATTATACATGCAAACATAGATATTATAAAAATTGTAATTTGTATTTTATTATAAATGAGTATTTATGAGAGTTAACTTATTACTTGACTGTACTAATGTTTATTTACATGGTATATTTAATAGAACTTGGTGTATAAGGAGGGCATGACACAGGTGCATAAGCTCACCATCTCGGCCATTTCATTTGGCCTTGATAGCTTCACGATATATATTTTTGTATGTGTTTACATTTTTCTATTGTATACATGCTTTTCATTTAAATTGTCATTAATTTAAGTATATACTAGCTAACATTTTTATCTTATTTTACTCTTGCGGAAAATACACAATGCAAGGGAGGTTTTGTAGTACCTCACCCCTAGTTTGATTTTATAAATGTTGTAATTAATCTAGGATGATAGATTATATGCTAGGAATTTGTTGATGCTTATGATTTTACTGACCCCATACTTGCATGTGTATGGTCGATGTGTTCATTTTATATTTCTGTTTGATGTGCCTGATGTGGTTGAGGGACGGAGTCGTAGTTACTTGCTTGTGAGATCCACACGATCGGCCGATCCCTGCCATTGTCTGTTATATCTATATATATATGCACATGCTTGTCTCTTATGCAAGTTTGCAGGTACCGGGCATCGACTTCCCTGAATTGTCAGGATGAGCATGCCCTATCGCTAATCTCAATGGTAAAAGAGGGGAGATAATATTCAGTTCCAAATCCTAACCTAAGCCAAATATTGTCCTAAAGTAGGGGACAAGATTCTGTGTTTCCACCCTTCTAAACTCGTCCAATTGGCAAGAGTTTACACCTATGTCCTGAGCATGAATGTGGGTCCTTAGGTCTTTTTGATTTGTGGCATTTGATGTGATTTCTATTTTTAGATCATTCTATTTTTAGCTGTGTCATAGTATTTAAATGGAAATTAAATAAATGTATTTATTTAGTTTAATTATTATTTTTATTATATAGTTGATGCATAAATTAATTGGAAATTAATTTTATGCTAATTTGAGTGTAGTTGAATTATTTAATTAATGTGAATTAATTAAAATCCTCACTTTTGATTTATTTAAAATCATGAATTAACCTTTGTTTAATTAAAATATATTTATTAAATTGAGGGTTATTTTGGCATGTGGTATTTATGTTAACTAAATGTTCTTATTATTAATTATTTAAATGCATTATGTTGCACATTCATAATTGAATGAAATTGAATTAGTAATTCAAGTTGAAGTTTGGTTATGTGCTTTCAACTAAAGTCAAAGTGAAGAGGAGACTTCAGTTCAACTGAGACTGAACTGTGAACTAAAGTTCATCTTCATGCAAAGCCCTCTTGGAGTTGAGTTTGAATTTATGCATGAGAGAGGAAGTTTCTTTAAGTATTGGGGGTTTTGGCCATTATTCGGTACATAGGTTTTAGAGGAGGAATTTTGGAGACAGATTTGGGAGAATTCTTCGAAAAGCTTGGATTCTATTTTCTTCGTTCTGGACATCATTGAATCTGTATAATTTTGATTTGAGGTAGGTTTTGATTTTATCATGGTTATTCTATTTCGGACCTTTATAGGAAATTGTAGAAAGTGTCTTCCTCGTGCTTGCTGGTTTTGATTGTTTGAGTAGCATAGCATTGTGGTTATCAATTACATGTTATTTATGAAAGATATTTTCAGTTGCATGTTATTTAATGAAGATATATTTAGTTGCATGTTATTTATGAAAGATATATTTAGTTGCATGTTATTTAGAAAAGATATTTTCAGTTGCATGTTATTTAATGAAGATAAATTCAGTTGCATGTTATTTATGAAAGATATATTCAGTTGCATGTTATTTAGAAAAGATATATTCAGTTGCATGTTATTTAATGAAGATATATTTAGTTGCATGTTATTTATGAAAGATATATTCAGTTGCATGTTATTTAGAAAAGATATTTTCAGTTGCATGTTATTTAATGAAGATATATTTAGTTGCATGTTATTTAATGAAGATATATTCAGTTGCATGTTATTTATGAAATATATTCAGTTGCATGTTATTTAGGAAAGATATATTTAGTGCATGTTATTTAAGAAAGATATATTCAGTTGCATGTAGTGGTATTCTATTTTTAGAAAATTCTATTTTTAGAAATAAATAAAATTCGTACATGAGAATTCTTTTAGAATAAGAAAAAATAAGAAGAAGAATAATGCTATATAATTAAATATTATTTTTATGAGAATTTCATAATGATGTGTTTATTATTGGAGTGTTTGGTTTCTTTTCATGATTACTGGTATGGGTAGCATTAATTTAGCTTTTAGGAGATGTAATCCTAGAGGTGGGGTTTTAGATGTTTAATCTATCTTCTTTGGTTGCCGTGCATATTCTATTGTGTCAGTGAAATTATTTTATTATGTACCTAGTTTTGCGTGTTTATGGTCTTGCATGTGGAATCTAGTTGTAGAGATTCATGAGTTGTGATAACTTAGAGTTCTTAATGTTCATGTGAAACCCTAGAGTAGGTCATCTAAGTGTATATCAAGAAGTGGCTTGTGAATTGGTGCTGGAGCCCGGAAGTGGCTACCAGGAGATCCCATTACAAGTAGTTTAATAAGTGATAATTAATAAACATTGGGAATCTAAAATGAACCTAATAAGATATTGTGTGCCTCACCCATGCTTGAGTTCCTGATTGAGTTTGACTAGGATGGGAGTTGAGATGATGCTTACTGCCTATATGGACTGGATATGGCATAGGTAGTACCTTATCTACACGAGAGGTTACTATAACCACATAGAGTCACTAGGGCACCGGGGTCTGAAGGGACTACCAGGATAACCTTAGAGTTGACTTATGTGATGACACTTCTTGTATGCATCTTAGGTTTCCTATGTGTTTTGGTTGCCTCTGGTAGAGTATGTTATACCTTGTTGTACTTTTGTATCCTTGAGATAGAAGCTTTCAGGACCTCTTCCTTGGTTGTTGTTGTTGTTATCCGAGTGGGTTCTGATGTTATCTCCACAACACGGTGGGAGTGGACCATTTAGGTTCACGAGGTCGGGTGGTAGTGGTTCTTTTACCATTTGAGATTTTGACATTCGTGCATCAAGGCTGGATGATCCATGTTGCAGTTGTTCTTTCTTATTCTTCTTCTTCTTGTGATCTTGTATCATTGTTTCAGATATTCAGAGTTATCATGTTGTATTTCTTTTTAGTTATTGTATTCACATACCTTGCGACATGTGCTGTGGATGTTTATTATTATGGTCACCTTATGGTACCAATTGTATTTATGTAATCATGCTTATGATGTTGTATTTATCTTTTAGATGTAATCTTGGGATTCATATCTTTATCTTATATTAATTAATTAACTCTTTCGTGATCTTCATCAAGGAACCCTTGAGAGTTGTAACCTCTGTTATTTGTTTGTTGCTATGCTTTGCTTCCACATTGTAAACTTTGATGTTATTGATTGTTAACTAAAAAAAAAAAAAAATCCTGCAAACTTAGTCGCTTGTTTAGGTTAAGTTCTTCTGGGTTCCCTAGTGGGGCATTACAGGTTCAGTATCGGGGATTCACATCCTTGCTAAATGTATTGACACTGGAAGAAGAAGAGATATCCACACAGGTAATTTTTTATTTTGATTTGTGATTAGTAAATTTATGTTCCTATCATTGATAATTTTATAGGATAACTTGTATCAATTTTATGCTTGTGAACATATATAAGTTGAGATTGCAAATGTTAATAAAATCCCTTCATGGCCACAAACATATTCTAGGAATTCTAATCATATTAGGAGATGTACACTTGAAGGAATCAAGAATTCAATTTTAAAGTTCAATTATAGCTCAATGTATATTAATTTTTTAATTATAAATCATACAATTTAACTAATCGCAATTGTGGTTTGAATTTTTTTTGTGGAAGATCCTTTACAGACAAAGAATATTTTGAAGAGGCTCCATTTTCATGATGCATTAGTAGTTAAGGATATCATAGAGACATATAGTTGTGACATGTATATTTTGTAGATATTTTGAGATGGCATATGCCACATTTTGTAAAACTTTATTCGGGTTGGTGTTTATGTCATATTTGTATATGGACATACATACTTATTAGACAATTTGATATATAGAAGTTGAGTTTTAATATAATTTATTCCTCATGTGCACTAAATGTATTAAGATGTTTATGGAATTTTTATGTATTTTTTCTTATGTGGGTGGCATTGTTACTATGTTCCAATAATATTTTATGTGTTTGGATAATATATGATGTGTTTCAATAATATTTTATTTGTTTCAACAATATTCGATGTGTTTGGATAATATTCCATGTAATGTCCCCTACTAGGGGGTTGCTAGTATCAAATGATTAGTATGCATCATAATACATTTAAATTGGGTTGAATTAAGAAACAATGAATGATTGATAATATATTTGGTAGTTAACAGGCTTAAGCTCCAAATCCTTACTTCTCTCCTATACTCAACTCTAAGGAGGAAGGGGATTTGATTTTTGGAGGGTGCTTCACACCAATCTAAAAGTAGGTTGGACCTCAAGGATTTGAGACTCTGTCCATTATCTATCTTTAGATTCACCTACCTTGTGAGGATTTACTCCACCTATCCCTACATAACACCAACCTTTCCTCTTAAGGGGCTATAGTGAATGATTAAGGATACTAATATATCATGTATTATAAATGTATTAGATATGGACTAAGGACTAGGCAATTAAATATATTGGTCTTCCATGTATTAGAAATATATATGCATCTAAGTTAAATTAATAATGACTACACTTTGAGGGAAAGGTCACACCTTTTCATCACAAATGCACTTGGGCAAGAGATGAAACCTTTCATAATTAGATCCTTCAACCTATGGATTTTTACAAAGATTCATATATTCCTCTTCACTTTTACATATGTTAAATTGTTCTATAAGGAGGGTTTACCATAGGCATGGTCCCATTTTTCCTTCTAACTTGCCTGAACACTCAACAATATACCCTAGTGATGATGTCCCTTAAGTTCCCTAAGTGTATAAAACTATAAACTTTGATAGGCTATTTCTCACAATCTATGGCACTTGTGGATGATCTATTTGAACCTATATGGTCACACAAGGTCACTCTATAATAAATTGTCTCAGATTTTGAAGCCTCAAAGAAGTTTCATAGGGTGGTATTTTTTTTATTGACACAAATACTATTAGATGCATTTAATGAAAAATTGAAAGGTCTCCTAAAACTCATTATATTCATCACGGGTTCAAAATTGCAACATGAACACATTTGGTTGGGTGTATTTACTATAGGTAAAGTCCCCATTTGTGCTCCAACTCACTCAAACACTAAACCCCATACCCTATCGATGATGTCCCTTAAGTGCCCTAAGTGCAAAAAATTATCAAAATTTGATGGGTTGTTTCTAGCAAATTTTGACACTTGTAAATGATCTTTTGGAACCTATAGTTTCATCCAAGGCCCCATTACAAACCTATCTTATATTTTGAATACTCAAAGTGGTTTTTGCACGGCAAAATTTTTTTATTGACATAAAAAATTATCAGATGCATTCAATAAAAAGTTGCAAGGTCACCTAAATATTATTTTGTTCATCCTGTTCATTGTGGGATGAACCATTAGTGTGATAAATATTTTCTATGTGGGTTTACCCTAGTTATAGTTCCCTTTTTCCTCTGAACTCACTCGAATGTTGAACAACATACCCTACTGACAA
The DNA here is from genome assembly GCA_027943335.1 of Chamaecyparis obtusa. Classification (NCBI taxonomy): domain Eukaryota; kingdom Viridiplantae; phylum Streptophyta; class Pinopsida; order Cupressales; family Cupressaceae; genus Chamaecyparis; species Chamaecyparis obtusa. The sequence goes on from BSBK01000535.1 coordinate 2,316,160, forward strand.
TGTCCCTTAAGTGCCCTAAGTGAATAAAATTATCAAACTTTGATGGTTTTTTTATTGAAAATTGTGACACTTGTAAATGATTTGTCTAAACCTATGGGATCATGTGAGGCCCTTATACAATAACCTATCTCATATTTTGAAGATTCGAAGTGGTTTTTGTAGGGAGACAATTTTTCTGTTGACACAAAAACCATTAGATACATTCAATGAAAAGTCTCAAGGTAGCCTAAATATCATTCTCTTCATCATGAGCACAAACATCAATTTGAGCGTGTTTGGTTATGTAGGTTTACCCTAGGAATGGTCCTATTTTTCCTCCTAACTCACCTAAATATTGTGTGTGAGTGATTTACACCTTCATGAAATTACAAGATTAACTAAGAACAACAAGAATTAGAGCAAAATAATCTAACAAATGCACAATTAATCTATCAACATCTCATGGTTCTCTAAATTGAAGTAGTAAGTGAGGCTCTCAGCTGCAAATCCTCACTAGTGACACTCTAATTATGAGAATTGAACTAAGAATGATATGCAAACTAGATCTAATTATCAAATTCTAGCTCTATTTGATAAGAAAATCTACAAAATGATCAACAATTGAAGCTAATTATCAATGAAAATGCTAAGTGAGTGATGTGGATGCAAATTGCAAGAGCTTTGTTGCAATTCAAAGATATGGAGTGGATGAATAATGCCTCAAAATGCCTTCTATTTATAAGATTTTCCCAAGGGTAGGGGGTAGAGTGAGATAACCATGGTTATGCTTGGGTAAGGTCAATTGGCTTTGCTTTGTCCCTAAATTGGGGGACAAACATTTAAATGGTTTCAAAAGGCTGGACCATTTCAACAAAAGTGAGTGATTTGTGTCCATTTTGTCTCCTTTTTCCTTTGTTGAGGGAATTTCATATTTATTAATTAATTAAAGTAATTAAATTTAGCCATGAAGGGTAAGAGGTTCATTTTGATTTTTGTTTTCAACAACTATGTCATTAATTGAATTTAATCAATTTCTTAGTGTTTTTCCCCTTTTCAAGCTTTATTTAATCATTTAATCATTTAATTGAATTTTCCTTTGATTTGAATTGCCTTTGTTCCATTTATTAATTTTTAGTGCTATTTGATGATTTGTTGCACCTTTTGATCGATTTAAGCTTTTGACCAATTTTCTGTGTCTACAAATGCCCCTCTTTGGATCGATGTGCGAAGAACACCGATTCAAAGATTCCCTTAGTATGATGATCTGATTCTATTATGGTTCTGATATGCCTCTGATCGTTCTGATTGATGTACTTCCTGATGACGATGATGTGCCTCTGATGATGGTGCTGATATGATTCTAATGCCTCTGATATGATATGGGTCCTAATTTGATGATAGGTCCTGGGTTCACTGATAAAGGTCCTGGGTTTACTGATAAAGGTCCTGGGTTGATTGATAAAGGTCCTAGGTTTACTGATTGCTGATATGTTGATAGGTTTGATATGATGACAAATTTGATATGAAACCGATATGAAATTGATTTGCCTCCTGATATGAAACTGATATGATATGATACTGATATGATACTGATATCTTGATATGATACGATATGATATGATACTGATGTGCCCCATTGATAAATGTTTTTGATGTGATGCCCATTTGATACTCTGATGCCCCCTCAGAAATAAAACATATTAATTCCTTGATTTGAACGATTTTGAGTAGTTGGAATATGTTTTGATTTCTGATACCATTTGAAAGAAATAATCAAATGTTATTCATGCCCCGATTAATGAAAATGTCCTATAATAGGTCCAAAGTGCATTTTTAAGTGTTTATTAGGACCAATTTCACCTTAAATAGGGTAAAACCCCTCATTTTACTATTCATTTGCACCGTTCCCTCTTGAGATTTGAGCTCTGATTTTAGCCTTTTGGAGACGGTGGTGGTCCCACATCGCGAGAATCGATTTGAGAGAGCGCGCCGGTTCAGTCGGAGAGTGACCGATGGTCCTTCGGTATGTCATTCAAATTTTTCTCATGTTTTGAAAGTTGCATTTATGACCTCATTTAATGCATTTAAAAATTTTGATTCTGGGTTTGTGAAAAGAAATGTCGCCTCCGTGCTTTTTAATTTCGCCTGAAAATTTAAAATGTCGCCTTTGGTAAATTTGATGTCGCCTTCCTGAGGTTTGCTCACGCATTTAGAAAATCATTTACTGCCTAAGGATAATTTAATATCACTTAGGGTTTTAATCATTTTAATTGTGTATCACATGACAATGTTGAATAATAAAATGTCGCCTGTGGAAAATCTTATACCGCTTCCATGAAATTAAGTCACGCGGATGAATAAAATCATGTGTATGGAGAAAGAGATGTCGCCTCTGGTAAAAGAAATGACGCCGGAAAGAAAAGTCACGTAAGTAAAAATTTTTTTTGTTTATTTGAGACTTTTCTAGGACGTCTGATTGCTCGATTGCGTCAACTTGATTGATATCGATCACGTCAATGAATTCAATCGAATGTGCAGTTAGGGTGTTCCCCTTGTTTGATTTCAACAATGAATTAGGACATAGGTAACTATAATATCGAAGAATAAGGTAAATCAATCTTCATCACAAATGGTAGGTCATGGATCTAATCGTCCATTCATTTTATGCTCAAATGCTTAGAGACATAAAACTAGGATCATCCTTCCTCAATGCTTAGAGTTAGGATTGGTAGGTCTGATAGGTATATTTAAATTGATGACTATGATTGATTGTTTGATTTCCTGATAGTAAGTTACTCATGTGATTCCATTGTTTTGATTAAACATGAGGATGTCCCTGTTCTGTACCTTCAGACTGTACCACACTGGGTGATGGAGCTTAGGGAGCAGTTGACTGACGCCGAGAGGTGAATGATTAGGCACTGTAGTTTACTATGTGTATTAGAGCTTCCTCGGTTCCAGATGAACCAAGGTTTGATTACCGCTGTCGCAGAGTGTTGGCACTCTGAGACAAACACATTTTGGCTACCACAGGGCGAGATGACGATTACACCTGAGGATGTTTATAGATTGCTACGGATCCTGACTCATGGAGAGATAGCATATTATGATGCAGTTTATGATGGGACATATTGTCAATGAGTATTAAAAGATCCATCTATAGGTGATGATTGCATCCTATGGCCTCAATTTGCCTCATTTCCTATTTTACCAGCATTATTAGGTGCTATCATTGGTGGTGTATTATTACCTGATCGGTGAGGTCACAGATTTTTAGTGGGATGGGGCAGGATTATCGAGGATTTGCTACATCAGCCTCGATGCTTTGACTGGGGATCTTGTGTGCTGGCATAGCTTTATCACGATCTTCATGAGGTGGTTTACAGGAGATCAGCTTCGTTATCTGCTAGGATTCATATTTTGCAGTTGTGGATATGGGAGCACTTAACAGTCAGTCATCCTATATCAGATCGAGATCATCCTCTAGGATATCCTTTTGCATGGCAGTATACTGGTATGGTGACACAACATCACTTGGGTCATTTGGAGTATTAGCGGTGTCAGATTGATGACATGGATGAGGTCTATTGGAGACCATATGTCGAGGTCGAGGATTGGAGAGAGGATAGCTTGGAGTTACCATATATGTTTGCTCCTTGATGGATGATTGGTAGGATCGACTCTGTTCTTGAGAGATTCTTGGCAGGTAAAGTGCTACGACAGTTTGGGCGGATTCAGCCTATGCCTCAGGGATTTGCAGTATATGCTCATTCTAGTGCAGAGCGGGCTACTTGGGGTCACATGCCTTCATACGATGACGCTATTGAGCAGATATCACTACTGGGTTATATGGATTGGGATATGAGGTTACACATCAGAGATGCCAGAGTTACTCAGGAGTATCTAGCTTGGTTGATGGAGCATTCGATGCCTCAATTTACAGACCCTGCAGAGCCAGTGCCTGGGTGAGATGATGATGGTGATGATGTCAGTGGTGGGAGGAGACGTAGAGGTAGACCACGAGGTAGGGCAGTGATTAGACTCAGAGGACGAGCGAGAGATGTACATATACAGGCACCACCTCCTCCTCCTCCTTGTCCTGTAGTAGCACAGAGACAAAGGATAGATCGTCAGGATCATGTGAGGGCTGCTAGACATGATCCAGGTGCAGGATAGGATACGGGAGCAAGATTACAGCAGGCTACCGTGGATGGTCAGGATACAAGTGCACAGCAGATGCCAGCAGCTTTTTCCCGTGATCGGGGAAAAGCTCCTATAGATACAGGTGATCCTCAGAGTACCTATGAGGTTGGGGAGAGTTCTAGTACTACCCAGCTACGAGCAGATGTGGGAGCATTACAGATAGAGGTATTACAGATGTCTTCTATGATTCAGTAGTTAGTATAAGGTTTGGCTCCATTGGTTCCTCTCCTTGTCGCTATGGTTGGTCAGACGCCTCCTCAGCAGCCTCCATCACAGCCTCCTCCACAGCCTCCTCCCAGTGGTGACGAGAGTTGAGCTATGAGTGCTCTTATTGATCATTTGTGTACTGATGCTGAGATACTTGATATTGTACCATAGTCTTGTGACCTTGGTGTCACCTTTCCAGTTGTACTTTGATACTTATTTGACATTGATGCCCCTATTGATGGGCGATTATAGAGTTGATTTTGTGATATCATTGTTATACTTGATGCATTGAGTTGTGAGTAGACGTGTGATATGAGAACATTTATGATCTTTCCTGCTTTTACTTGATGATATATGAGATTTCCTTTAGATGCTGCTATATGTGTTTATCTAATGCATTTGTTTTTGGATGGATGTGTCTATGGATGAAATGTATCTTATGTATGATATAGATAGATGGATGCATTTCTTTCTTCATGTATGGATGCAGTTTTGATATGTTATTTCTCATGTATGCAATCTATATGTATGCACATGTAAATGATTATTTCCTTCTTTTCTTTGATAATATATCTATGTAATGATTAATGATATGGAATGAATGCAAAAAGTATAATCTCATGTTTTTATTGTAGAAAAGATGATATTGAAGTGATGTTGTCCTTGCTGATTTAACCCTGTTGATGATGTTATGTACCCCCTTTTTGATGTGAAATGAAACCCTTGGGAAAAAATGCATGTGCAATTAATCTAACATGAGAATGCATTTAACCTTTTATATGAATGCAGCTAAGTGTCACTAGCTTTTAGCAAATAAATGCCTTGAGGATATATTTTCATCATTGAGCATTTGGGACCGGAAAGTCAATACAATCACCACTGCCCACTGACATGATGATATGAATATCGCTTTTTTTTATTGCTCATATGGTAACTTCCATTTTGCTTTCCCATCGGTCTCGTCGATACGACAATCACTGATTACCAACAATCATGAGAGTACGAATATCAATTTTGTCGGATTCTATGTTGCAAGTGGATTTTGTCATTTAGATATGAAGAATCTAAATATCCAAGGTATCTGGTTGCGTAAACAAACAAAGGTTAACTCATTGTTTTATAAGATAATCCTCGATGGTTCTTTGATGACCATGTCTTTAGATGAATTCTCATAAGGCAATGAATCTTCCTCCAAACAGTCACTTCATAGTCAAGAAAAATATCATGTCTCCATCATTGCCAATCTAGTCGAAACATCATTGATTAGCTAAAAAGACTTGATACAAATTGAATTAATGTAAGTAAATAGATTTTTAACCAACTTTTCAAAAGAATCTATCTAAGTGTTTTGCATTGTTTTCTGATCTTCAACAAAAAAATATTTCCAAGTGTTTGATCATGGAATGATGTTTGATTTTTAATCCTGAACAATAAGTCAATTTAGGCTCAAGGATTTTGTTGGGGTAATCAACCTCTTGGTTAGTAAACAATGATATCAATCAAAGGTTTACAAAAATCTGATCTCTCTTCTGAAAATGTTGATCCCTTTCTTCTTGTGACTGAATGTTGCTCATTTGAATCCTTTTTGAGGTACCCACTTTCCAATCCGTTTATGCTGCCCCCAAGTATTTGATGTATCAGTTTTGACAACTTTGGGCAATGCAAAGGATGATGCTACAAAATGTTATTATGACTATGTACAAATGACGGATGCAATGAAAGTTTAGACAAATGGGATGATGAGATGCATTATGTACACATGTGACTAAGAAAGAAATGACTTAAGGGAACCAAAAGTGCTTGTTGCCAAGTTTTCACCTTTGGGTGCTCTCTTTTTTTTTTTTGCTACCGAGGCGCCTATTTGCTAGGTTTTCACCAAGGCACTTTTTCTCTTTTTCATTTTTTTTGTATTTTTTCTTTTTTTCTTTTTTTGTATTTTTCTTTTTTTCCTTTTTTTTGTATTTTTCTTTATCACCTTGGCGCCTATTTGCTAGGTTTTCACCAAGAGATAGTTTTTCAAATGTTTTTGCTTTCTTCATGCTCAATTTTCCACTGTTTTTGATCTTTCTTCTTTTCCAATGTTTTTGGATTTTCCATTTTCAAATGTTTTTGGTTTTTCCATTTTCAAATATTTTTGATATTTTCAAGATCCATTTTCAATTATGTACAATAATTATGATGCTCTCTCATCTGATACTCTTTATACTCTTTCATCTGCTTTAGGTGTAGAACCTCTTCAAATGAATGCTATTTATGGGTTCTTGTAATTCTTCACCATTACAATCTGATAACTTATATGTTCCAGTTCCAAAGGATGACACTATCACAAATGGGCCTATCCAATTAGCTTCCCACTTTCCTTTCTTTTCCCTTTCAGCTTGATTTTTGGGATTTTCTCTTAGTACCAAGTCTCCTACTTGAAAAGTTCTTGGTTTGATATGTTTGTTGTAATTGCATGCAATCCTATTTTGATAAACTTTTAAATGCTCATAGGCTTGAGCCTGGTGTTCCTCTAACAATTCCAATTGTTGTAGTCTGGCAATCCTATAATCCTCATCAGTGATCAATCCTCTTAATGAAACCCGTAGAGATGGAATTTCAACTTCTAATGGTAGAACTGCTTCAGTTCCATAGACTAAAGAGAATGGGGTGGCTCCTGTAGGTGTTCTGATACTAGTTCTGTAAGCCCATAGTGCGGGATTTATTTGCACGTGCCAATCTCTTCCTGATTTGTTAACTGATCTTTTTAATATTTTGAGGATATTTTTGTTCGTTGCTTCAGCTTGTCCATTGCCTTGTGGATAATAAATGGATGACGAATGATGTGTAATGTGAAATGTCATGCAAAGTTCATCAATATCCTAATTTTTGAATTGTTTCCCATTATCCGTGATAATGGCATGTGGAATACCATAGCGACAAATGATGTGGTTCAAAATGAACATTGAAATTTGTTTGCCGGTTGCTGTTGTTAATGGAACTGCTTCCACCCATTTGGTGAAGTATTCTGTTGCTGTGATGATATACTTGTGTCCGTTTGAAGATGGAGAATATATGATTCCAATCAAGTCAAAACCCCATTGATAAAAAGGCCATGGTGTAATGAATGGGTGTAATTCTTGAGCCGGTGCATGTATCATATTACCATGATATTGACATTTGCTGCATGTCTTCACAAATTGACAAGCATCCTTTTCTAATGTTGTCCAAAAGTACCCTAAACGAAGGATTTTCTTAGCTAGATTAAGACCGCTTGAGTGTGACCCGCAAATGTCTTCGTGGACCTCGCGTAAAGCTAACTTAGACTCTTCTTCCTCTAGACATCTAAGTAACGTCCCATCAAGACCCTTACGATACAATGTGTCTGAAAGGATTAGGTAACGGGCGGCTTGGCGTATGAAGTTACATTTTTGGGCACGAGTTTGGTCTATGGGGAGTACTTGGTCTTTAAGGTAAGTATAAATGGGTCCATACCAAGGAGAGTCATGTCCATGTAAAAGAGAAACAATTTGGGTGTTAGGAAGGTTGAATGCCAGTTTTACCAACTCTTCCACCAAGAACTCATACTTCTCATTTTGATCTAGTTTTTGTAACAATGAAGCCAAGGTAGCCATGGCATCTACTACTCTATTCTTTTCTCTTGGAATCTATTCAAATGTGATCAAAGCAAAGTACTTCTTCCATCCATCAATCAAGGTTTTATATTTCATCAATGTTATGTCTTTGGTATTGTATTCATTATTAACCTGATTGATTATGAGTTGGGAATCTCCATACACTTGTAATTCTGCAATATTCCATTCCAAAGCCATTTTGATGCCAATGACTAATGCCTCATATTCCGCTATGTTATTGGTGCATGGAAATAAGAGTTTATAGGACTTTGGAATGGTGTACCCTTGAGGGGTAACCAATAATATACCTGCTCCAAAACCTCCTTGTGTGTAAGATCCATCAAAATACAATTTCCATGTCTTTGCTTCTATGTTGACAATTTCTGCATCTAGAAATTCAATTTGCTTGGTTTGTGTAGACTCCATTGGGTTATCTGCTAAGTGATCTGCTATCACTTGTCCTTTAATTTCTCTTCTATCAACATATTCAATGTCAAATTCACTTAGGATCATGACCCATTTTGCTATTCTACCTGTTAAGGAAGTTTTACTTAGCAAGTATTTGAGAGGATCAATCTTGGCAATTAATTTGATCTTATGCATCAACATATAATGTCTTAGTTTTTGAGATGCAAAAACTACTGCTAGACATGCTCTTTCCATGAATGAATAATTGAGTTCATATTTTATTAAGGTTCTACTAAGATAGTAGATTGCCCTTTCTTTTCCTTGCTCATCTTCTTGTGCCAACAATATGCCTAGAGACCTTTCTGTGGCTGATATGTATAGCAATAGTTCTTTACCCTTGATAGGTGACATAAGAATAGGTGGGTTTATCAAATAAGTCTTCAAAGTAGTGAAGGCCTTATCACATTCTTCATCCCACATAAATGTAGTGTCCTTGTGTAACAATCTGGTGAAGGAGTTACACTTTTCTGCTAATTGAGAGATAAATCTCCTTATTGATTGAATCTTTCCTTGTAGTGACCTCATTTGGCTAATATTTCTTGGAATCTCCATTTCTAGAATGGCTTGTACTTTTTCAGGATCAACTTCAATGCCTTTTGCTGACACTATATAACCCAATAACTTGTCGGATTGGACACCAAAGGCACACTTCTTTGGGTTTAATCTAACTTTGAATTGTTCTAACCGAATGAATATTTTTCTTAGGATTTGTAAATGCTCTTCTCTATTGTGGGATTTTGCTAGAATGTCATCCACATAATCTTCTAAGAAAGTGTGCATCATGTCGTGGAAAATAGTTGTCATGGCCCTTTGATATGTAGCTCCAGCATTTTTTAAACTGAAGGGCATGACATTCCAACAAAAAGTACCCCAAGGGCAAGTAAATGCTATCTTTTCTTGGTCTTCGGGAGCAATTTTGATTTGGTTGTAGCCACTAAATCCATCCATTAATGAGTACATTGCGTGACCTGCTATCAAATCCACTATGGTATCAATGCTTGGCAATGGGAAGTCATCTTTGGGACATGCAAGGTTTAAATCTCTGAAATCCGTACACACACAGATAGATTTATCATGCTTAGTAACCGGCACAATGTTAGAGATCCAATCAGCATATGCTATTGTTCTTATGAATCCCACCTTTAATAATTTTTCCAATTCTACCTTGACTAGGAGAGCCACATGTGGGTGCATTTTCCTTAGTTTTTGCTTCACAGGTTTAACTCTGGGTCTAACATTCAGATGATGCATTATGAAATCAGGATCCAGTCCGGGCATATCGGCATATGACCATGCAAAATTTACTTGTTGTTCTTGGAAGAATTTGATAAAGTCCTCTCTTTCAAGAGACGTAAGTGATGCAGCCAAGTGTACAACCTTTGGCTCTAGTTCTGTACCAATGTTAACTTTTTCTGTTGGTTCTATAAGAATAGACGACTGTTCTTCTTCATGTTCAGGCAAAGTGTCCAATCTCTCTTCTAATGGTGCCACAGTTGGGTTTTCACCAATAGAACTTCTCATTTTTTTATTTTTTTTCATTTTTTCATTTTTTTGACTAAGAGATTGGACCCTTTCTATTTTCATCATGTCCATATTGAGTTCATTGTTGAAAGAGGGTTCAACCGCATTGAGGTATTGGTTTGTTGCTTGGTCATTTGGGAAGTAAAGTAAGTCATGTTGTTCAGTTTGATCCCAATCAATGAGGTCTGGATGTATCAAAATTAAGGAGTTATTGGGTAAGGTATCATCAATAGGATTTATGGACATGACTTCATTTGAGGGTTCATACATTGTATCGTTTAGATCTATGATGTGTGCTTCCTCAAGATGATCCATGGAAGCAGGGTCAAAGTCCCCTTCGCTTGAATCCTTGTCGACCTCTACGGGAAACAATGTGGGAAAAGCCACAAGCGGGTTAAAACTAACGTTTGAATTTCCCTCCTTTGAAGGTGTCCAAAATGTTTCTATCCATGCTCCACTACTAGATGCTTGTTCTATATTAGGCCTTTGAATAGAAGATTCTTCATTAATTGGAGCATCTTGTTTTGGGATTTTTGCATAAGTATGTATAGCAATGACTTCTTTATCTTGACATGACTCATCTGATAAAGTATCCCATTCATAATCCCTAGAGTCATCACTATCTCCTTTGGATTCTAATGCATTTATTTGAGGATGAAAATCATGCATTGGACTTGAACTTTCTCCCTTATATTGAAAACCTACTCCGGATTTTTCATGACTTGCCCTCCAAATAGGTTCAATAGGTTCTAATAATCCTCTATTTCTTTGGCCTAGGGGTCCTCTTCCTTTGTATCCCATCTTTTGCATAATATCAAATCCTTTCCCTTATTGTTCTGTTTGTATATTGACATGCTGAATTCCTTCCATGGGAGTGTCTAAGGTACCATCCTCATCATGATAAAGCCATTGAAGGACATCATCCTCTTCCTTATCCCATGTTCCTTTGCTATCTTCCCTCACAAAATAAGAATTATACTTATGTGGAAGATGTTCTTTTGAGGGTTTACCATGTGACTTAGGAGACATGGGCATGTCAAATAGAGAAACTGAATATTCTCCTACCCCTTTTGAACTAATCTTGCATTGTTTGTCAAATTTGTTCATCATCTCACTCATGTATTGATAATGAGCTGCTTTAGCTTGTTCTTTTTCCTTTTTAGTAGGTTTGTAGATCACTGTTTCCAATTTAGGTGCCACATATGGACTTTCCATCACATTTGGACCCTCGTAGCTCACTTTTTCCTTGCCCTTAGTTGATGTAGTTGAGCTAGCTTGAAGAGGATTTTGTGCATCTTCATTGGTGATCCTTGGAACAACTCCTTCATGATTATGTGGAATGTATAATTCATGCAAGGGTTTGAGTGCATTACAATATTGAAATGGATTTGAGTCTCCTCCAACTGTGATTTCTTCACCCATGTATGGGAACTTGATGCATTGGTGGTATGTGGATGGGACAGCTTGCATCTCATGAATCCATGGTCTTTCCAATAAGATGTTATAGGTTAATTTCATGTCCAACACTTGACATTTGGTTTCCTTCTTGACTGGTCCCACTTGGATGGGCAACACAATCATGCCTTTAGAAGCTCTTTCAGCTTCATCATAAGCTTTTATGGTAATTTTCTTTGTAGGGTCAATGTAAGACTCGGATAGACCTAAGGATTTTACAAGACTCAATGTGCATATGTTAAGGCCAGCCCCTCCAAAAATAAGGGCTCTTTTGACTCTATGCCTTTCGATCAAAACCTCTATATGTAATGGCAAATTTTGAGGATGAGTTATAGACATGTCATCTTGATCGGAAAATGAAAGACAATGAGGAGCCACAAGATGTCCTACCATATTTTGAAATTTTTCTTCCCCTAAGGTAGTAGAAACATGTGTCTCTTCCAAAGCTTTTTCCAAAATCTCTTTATGATTTGGTGACAACTTCAATAACTCTAAGATTGAGATTTGTGCTGGAGTATGTTGCAATTGGTCCACCAAACTATAAGGCCTTACTGCTGTAGGAGGTTGTTTGACCACAATGTTGGATGGTGGGAGATTGGTGTTTTGAGGGACTATCCCTTGTAAAGTCATTCTAGAATTTTGCCCTCTTGTAATGACATTTGTTGCTTCCTTTTGAGGCTGTTCATTAATGATGATAGCATTAACAATATGATCATATGATGGCACAAAGTTGAGATTATTGGCACTTTGTTTCTTGCCATTTGATGACTCACCTTTATCATGTTTGTAAAAAGGTTGTTTGAAGGCCGTATGATCTTCATTATTTTGGGGTCCATCAACAGTGATTATGTTATTATCTATCAAGTCTTGCACCACATTCTTTAATTGTAGACATTCATTTGTAGTGTGCCCCCGAATCCTATGATATTCACAATGATGCTTAGCATCCCACCAACCCGGCTTGTGGTGTGGTTCATAAGGCTTAATAGCAGGTAATGTAATAACATTGTTAGCTATGAGAGCCTTTAATGCAGTTTCAAGTGATTCTCCCAAGGGTGTAAAGTGTCTTGCAGGAGTGGGCTTCAAATACTTATCATACTTGCTATTTTGATCCTTGTTTCCTTGATTATTCCTGTTGGCATTGTTGTTGTTGTTGGAAGGTGCATTATATGCTTGATTAGCATTATTCACTTGATTTGGTGTCTTTGTAAGGGCAAATGGAATCACCTTCAAGTTGCTGGATTCCACTACACCATCATTAACAATGCCCTTGTTGTTATTCTTTGCAGCATAATGGCTATTGTTGTTGTACCAACTTTTATTTGGATTGTTGTTATTGTTGGTATTGTTGTTGTTGGAGTTAGAGTTATTCTTATTTTCCTTGTACAATTTCAACTCTCCACTCTTGATCAACACTTCTTCTGTTGTAATTCCATTATCAATCAAATCTTGAAAGGTTTTAGGACATTGCATCCTTAGTCTATAATTCAGTTCACTTCTTAAACCGTTAATAAAGATATCCATTTTTTCTTTCTCCGGTACACTTCTTGGATATCTAGCAAATGCAGTCCTCCATCTTTGCAAGAATGTGAGAAAGGCTTCTCCATCTTGTTGCTTTGTGTTACATAATGTTATCATTGTGACCTCATGTTTGATGTTATAAGAGTAATGAGTCACGAATTTAGATGCTAACTCTTCAAAGGATTTTATGCCGGATGGTAATTTTGAAAACCAATCCATGGCCGTTCCACCCAAGCTTCTTGGGAATAGTCTCATTAAATAGGTTGATTCATGCATGAATTCAAGACTCAATGCACAAAACCCCCGAAGATGATCATGTGGGTCAGATGTTCCTTCATACCTCTCATATTTAGGAAATGTTACATTTATGGGAAAAGGCACCATGACCAAACTCTTATCGAATGGAAAAGGACATAATGTTTCAATAGAGAAAGGCTTAGGAGCCCCGTTTTGTTTCAAACTTTCAATTTCCATTTGTAATGCCTTGAATTGTTCCCTTATTGCTTCCATAGGATCTTCTATTTCCTTGGGCTTTAATTGCTCTATGTCAAAATCTTTAGGTAGCTTTACCCCCGTTTGTATTAAGTCCATGAAGTGTTTTTCTTTATCCATAAGCATGGTCTTTTTCATTAGTTCTATGAAATAAGGACATTGTCTTGCCTCTAATGCTCTTTCAACCATGGCTTCTTCCGCAGTTGGGGGTAAGTTTGTATTATGAGGAGGAAATAAGTTGTTGCCTTGTGAATTTGCCTCTTGAGAATTAGGATCTCTTCCTCCATTATTAGAATTTCCTTGATTGTTGTTAAGATCCATACCCCCATTCATGTTGTTCCCTTGATTGTTGTTAGGATCTATACCCCCATTCATATTGTTCCCTTGGTTGTTGGGATCGATATTTCCTAGGGTACCGCTAAACATCTTGTTAATGTCCTTTGCCTTAGCAGGTTTTTCAGTCACTCGTGAAGTAATGAAAGTGTTCTTTGGAAATGGGAGCTCTTCTCCATTGTAGGTCCCGTCTGTTTGTAATGCTTTCCTTATAGAGAGTGGCCTTGTAATAACAGGCATGAACAAACTTTAAGGGTATGCTGACTTTCTTCTCTTGATAAGCTATTTTTTTGGAATAAGGTAAAAGTTTTTGATCAATTTTAAATGGTTAAAAATTTTAATGGTGTTTTGATCAATAACTTTGGAATATCTTGTTTGAAAATAAAAAACAATCTCAACACACACATCAATTGGGTACCATATCCCTAGAATGCTCTAATGTGTATATTTTTTAACGTTTTCACGGTTTAAACACAAGAATAGCTTCCACACAATCTACCTAGCACATAATTGGTTCGTAAACATGGCTCTAATAGGTAGTTTTGCTATTTTACCGTTATGTAGTAAGTTTTCCGTTCAAAAGAGATCTTAGCTTTTCATCCCCCAACTATGTTAAGGGGCTTCCCACACGCACAAAAGCACAATTTTGCGCAATCCGTTAAGACTACTAGAGGAAGTTCGAAAGAGCTAAAATCCTTTTTGTCATGTACCCCATTAAGGATACCCGCGTTTCATTTTATAGTGGGTCGGATTCTTGCGGCAAAGGCAAGTGTATCCCACTTTGGGCTGTCCCTCTCACCGGCCCTTCTAAGGCAATCTCGGGAGGCGAGCCCACTAAGTTTTAAACATGTTCATTTGAAAGCATGAAAAGTGGATTTGGTAGAGCAAGTTTGGGAATTTGATTCACTCAAAGAGTGAAGAGCATATCCCTATTGCTTTTCCCTTATCCCAAACACTCACAATCAATTTGGTTCTTTTTCAACCCCGTGACAAAGGGGTTCTTAGAATTGAAGTGTTTATTTTTTCCTTTTATGATTAAACTATGTTTTGAACTTTGAAAATGCCACAATTTAAGGGAAGTGCAAGCTTGATGAGAGAAATACCTCAAATGATGCTAGCAAAGGCTAGGTGCATTTTTAAGTAGTAGATTTTTCATTTTCTCTATAATCCTTCTCTTACCTTAGCAAAACGTTCCCTCCACCAACAAGTTAGTCAGCACAATACAAACAAAGTGAGGGGAAACCAAAATCAAAGCTTAAAATGATATAATTGATTATGCTTTTGATTTTTTTTACCAAAATATTTGTAAAATTATTACAAACTTAAGGACTAAACTCCCAATTTAATGAGACATATTTTCATTTGTAAGCATCTACAACAACAATGTATTTAGCATATAATTCTACTTCTTTCTCTAAATCATTGTTGAGAACAAAGGTAGAATGTACCCGGTTTTCTTTCCTTATCCTTTTAGAGATCAATTTCTCCTCTAAGTTGTGCCTTCTCTCTGGTTTTTGCACTTTCTTATGACAGACCATGCTCCTGAGACCAAAAAAAATGACAGTGAAGTTAGCATACAGTCCTTATTTTAACATTTTTGACAAAATGGAGAAAATACAGTCAGGTGACATCATCCAGACTACATGCGAGATAAAATTTAACAAAGACGTGACTACTTTAACCACGAGCATCACCAAAAGGGGCTCAAGCGAGATTAAAATAGACAAGTGCGATATCAAATTTTGAAAACGCATGAAATCTTTAATACAAGCGACAACAGTAATTACTTTGATACAATATAAATGCTAAACCAGGTGACATGGTATAAATGCTGATAAATGCTAAACGCGAGATCTAATTTAATAAAGACATAATTACTTTAACCGCGAGCGTCACCAAAAGGGGCTCAAGTGAGATTAAAGTAATCAAGTGCGATATCAAATTAAAATAACGCGTGAACTATTTATTACAAGCGACAAATTAATTCTAAGGAAGCGACATTTAAAATACTCCAAGCGAGAAATTAAATGAGAAAGGCATGAAACTCCCTTTACACCAGGCGTAAAATGATTCCTCCGCCGCGGCTTTTAATTCTGTCCAGGTGACATCTAAATGACAAAAGGCATCAGCTTCTTGTCCGTGACGTGTGAATTTGATTTCTGCAGGCGTGATTTCTTTCGCCAGAAGTGTGATTCTGCAGGCTGAAAAGCGTGATCGTTTAGACTCCAGGTGACATTTTAATTTCCTCGAGCGACATCTCTTTGCTTTAGGTGTGATTTCTTTATCGGCAGGTGTGATTTCTTTTCTGTAACCTGCAAACAGTGAGCAAAATCATGCAATTCTAGCCTAAATTTTGCAAATAACGTGGAAATTATGATAAATTTGAGGCCTAGGGCCCCATGGTGGGTGCCATTTGTGTGTGAGTGATTTACACCTTCATGAAATTACAAGATTAACTAAGAACAACAAGAATTAGAGCAAAATAATCTAACAAATGCACAATTAATCTATCAACATCTCATGGTTCTCTAAATTGAAGTAGTAAGTGAGGCTCTCAGCTGCAAATCCTCACTAGTGACACTCTAATTATGAGAATTGAACTAAGAATGATATGCAAACTAGATCTAATTATCAAATTCTAGCTCTATTTGATAAGAAAATCTACAAAATGATCAACAATTGAAGCTAATTATCAATGAAAATGCTAAGTGAGTGATGTGGATGCAAATTGCAAGAGCTTTGCTGCAATTCAAAGATATGGAGTGGATGAATAATGCCTCAAAATGCCTTCTATTTATAAGATTTTCCCAAGGGTAGGGGGTAGAGTGAGATAACCATGGTTATGCTTTGGTAAGGTCAATTGGCTTTGCTTTGTCCCTAAATTGGGGGACAAACATTTAAATGGTTTCAAAAGGCTGGACCATTTCAACAAAAGTGAGTGATTTGTGTCCATTTTGTCTCCTTTTTCCTTTGTTGAGGGAATTTCATATTTATTAATTAATTAAAGTAATTAAATTTAGCCATGAAGGGTAAGAGGTTCATTTTGATTTTTGTTTTCAACAACTATGTCATTAATTGAATTTAATCAATTTCTTAGTGTTTTTCCCCTTTTCAAGCTTTATTTAATCATTTAATCATTTAATTGAATTTTCCTTTGATTTGAATTGCCTTTGTTCCATTTATTAATTTTTGGTGCTATTTGATGATTTGTTGCACCTTTTGATCGATTTAAGCTTTTGACCAATTTTCTGTGTCTACAAATATCGAATGTGATATCGTACCAACGATGTCCCTCAAGTTCCCTAAGTGCATAAAACATTTGAACTTTGATGGGTTGTTTCTCGTAAACTATAGAACTTTCAAACACTTTGTTTGAACCTATAGGGTCATGTGAGACCTCTCTACAATAAACTATCTTAGATTTTTAAGACTCAGAATTTTTTGTAGGGCACCAATTTTTCTATTCATGCAAAAACTATCAGATTCATTAAATGAAAAGTTTCAAGGTAACCTAAATCTTTTTTTGTTTGTCATGGGTGTGAATTATTAGAAAAACTGTATATCATTGGGTAATTTTACCCTAGGGATGGTTCTATTTTACCTCATGACTCACTCAAATTATATGCGCCCTAATTGTATAAAATTATTGTAATGCCTCGCCAGGGAACCTAGGAGAACTTAACCTAAACATGCAACTAAGTTTGCAGAGCATTTTTTTTTAAGTTAACAAACAACAACATCAAATTTTACAATGCAAAAGCAAAACAGAGCAAAAAACAATTAACAAAGGTTACAACTCCCAAGGGTTCCTTGACATAGATAACAAAAGAGTTAATTAATTTATAAAAGATAAAGATTTGAATCCCAAGATTACATTAAAGATAAATACAACATCATATGCATGATTACAAAAATACAATTGGTACCTTAAGGTAACCATAATAATCTACATCCGCTGCACATGTCGCAGGGTATGAAATATAATAACTGAAGAGGAGTACAACATGACATCTCTAAAAATTTGATACACTAATACAAGATCACAAGAAGAAAGAAGAACAAGAAAGAACAACTGCCACAAGGATCATCCAACCTTGGTGCACAAACATTAGAATCTTAAATGGTAAAAGAACCACTACCACCCAACCTCGTGAACCTAAATGGTCCACTCCCACCATGTTGAGGAGATAACATCAGAACCCACTCAGATAACAAACAACAACAATCCAAGGAAGAGGTCCTAAAACAAACACGCTATTGTAAAATGAAACAAACACGCCACAACCTAGGCTAAAAGGACAATATCCACCAAATTTCCACTTGAACAAAGTTCAATTGCACCTACTCAGGGTGGAGAGCCTAGAAGCTTAGAGGCACAGGGTCCCCCTTACATTGTAGTCACTTATCAGGCACACAAATATTTGAATTCCAAGGTCATCACCTCCCAAGTAACCTTTTTCTCTACCAAGAGCCACAAAAAGTGTAGGATATCTTCACAGACATGGGTTACCCCTTGTATTAGTGAATATAAGGTTTTTGGAAACTACAACATGGTTTTTAATATGATACATAAAATTTAGTGGGTGGCATGGTAAACTACTGTAGGAGGTCTCCTAGCCTTGAGAACCAATGTTTTACATACCACAAGGGTACTAGAGGAGAGATATCACCCAACCACACTATTGATTGGATTATTAGTCACAATCATGCATTTATATAGTGGTTTGGATGGAGATGTAGCTTTGTCCTATTACTACTTGTGGTCATCCCTTGGCATGTTCAAAGTGAACACCTTGGTCCAAGGAAGGCCTCTCTAAAAGAATTTAATGAATTTCTCTTCATCCAAGATCTGCGAAGGTGAGGGGAGAGGATACATCTATATAATTCTTAGGGGATTAAAATAACAAGACAACAAGACACACCAAACACTTAAAAGAAAAAGTTCATTTTAAACACCAAACCAAGTGTTTTCTAACTACTAAAACACACATAGCTTTGGAAGACACACAAGGTCTTTTTCAAGCATCCTGCATCACAATGCGTTAGTAGTTTAGGATTGAATCTTTATCCCATGATTTTCACAAGCTGAAAAAAATTCATCAGTAACACCAAATCTGCTATCCAAGTGTAGAAATAGAGTTTTAAAATTAGATCAAGAAGATTTGTAGATGAAACACAAAGATCTTACCAACTTCATAGTTCAAAGCACCAATTGCATAGTTCTAGAGATCAAGTGTGTAGTTTTACCAAGTTCTTGCATTTAGATGACCAAGTACGTAGTTTTACCAAGTACTTTCATTTAGATGACCAAGTGCATAATTTTACCAAGTGCATGCATTTAGATGACCAAGTGTACAATTTTACCAAGTGTACAATTTTACCAATTTATCAAAGCTACCAAGTGTTTTGTTTTGTGTGCTTGGGGCTACCAACTGAACAACTATAGAATCATATAGTGAAAAGGTGAATCAAGACCTACTAATTAGCTTAATTTTGTACTAGTCCTAGAAATGTGTAAATGTGTGAAATGTGAATTCATTGAACCATTAATTAGGGAATTTTAAGTGAAATAGGATCAATTATTAACCCCTAATTAGACTAGTTTGGGAATTTGAAATGATTGGAATTTCCTGATTAACTATGTACAAGGTTTGTTTGATTGATCCCTAAACTAGATGAGGTTCATTTTAACAACCCAAATAAAATGTGAGATTCTTTTTAAGAACCCCAAATTGAAATATGAAGTTCATTAACCAAATTTAGAGTGTATTTTAGTCCTTATGAGAGTCCATTTTTTGCTTCAAACTGAAATAAATGCAAACATAAAATATCAAACTTCAAACTAAACCCTAAATCTTGCATTCAAGACACGAAGTGTGTAGTTCCCATGACCAAGTGTGCAATTCTAGGGCCCAATTGCATAGTTTTGTGCACTTGGGGATACCAAGTGTGCAACTTTAGAGACCAAGTGCACAATTCTGGGCACCAACTATGCAATTCTACAACCAGACAAAGAAAATAGGGTTTCAAGACTTCTAGATTAACTTCAACTTGTAGATTAGCCCTAGAAACATGTAAGTGTGTGTATTGTAAACTCCTTAAGCCATTACTTAGGAATTTTTTAGTGAAATTTGATCAATTATATCCCCTAATTATACTAATTTATAGATTTGAAATAATTAGAGTTGATTGACTAACAATTGAACAAGATTGCTTGATTGAACCCTATACTAGTTGAAGTTCATTTTACCAACCCAATTGAAGTGTGACATACTTTTTAAGAAACCCAAAGTAAAATGCGATGTTCATTAAAATCACTTTAGAGTATGTTTTGATCTATTTGAAAGTTTATTTTGAGCCTTAGAATGTAAGAGAAATAGCCAGAAAGGATCAAAACACTAAATAACACCCTAAACCCTATAATGCAAAATCAAAACTCCAACTGTGCAATTCCCATGACCAACTACGTAGCTCTAGGACCCAAGTGTATAGTTCTTGGCTCCAACTTCATAGGTTCTCTAACCAACTACGCGGTTTCTCCAACCAAGTGCCAAAAATCTTTAGGGGACCTGCAAGTACACAAAAATCAAGACTACAATCAGTTAAACATGATTTACATCAGGTTCACCAAATGAAAAACTAAAAAAGGCATGACCATCATATCAAGGAAACCACAAAACCTCAAAGACATGCAAACCTATCTAATCCTATCATGAAAATCACTTGAAATATAAAGGAATTAAACAACAATAAATCCCCCTTCAAGTGTAATTCCCATGTTCTCATTTCTTCTCCATTGAAGTCAATTGATGTATCTCTTGACAATGACACAAGATGCACCAAATGATTGAAATAAAAGTGATAGCATGAGAATACTAGGAGTGTGGTTAGCCAAAATAGCACAAATGAGGCTTAATTTATACGGTTAAGAGCCAAAATGCTAGAAATAGAAATTAGTTACACAAATTGGAAGAATGTCATGATTATGAAAAATTGAAGGCACAAATTAGTATATTTTCTTAATTGAGGAGCCAAATTAGAAAATTCACACACTATGAAACATTATGACAAGTGTAAGAGATGCATTTTAGAATGCACAAATCAAGGGAAAATTTGGCATAGAAAGATGGAGGCAAATTAATAGGGAAAAATAAAGCACAAATTAAGGGGAAATGGAAGAAAATTAGTAGGAGATGGATTTTAAAATTTAATATTTAATTATTCCCTCAAAAAGGATAATTAGGAATTAATGAAAATTCCAAAGTTCATGGAAAAAGAGACAATTACTTAATTCTAAAATTAATTAACTGTGAGAGAAAAAGGATAGGGGAATTAATCTAATAAATAGATTAATACAAAAGCGATAAACTCTGGATTATCTATCCCAAAGGGACAAATTTGTAAAAATGATTGACCAAAATGATGACATAGGGTCGAAAAGGGCTTGGTCTTGAAAGCTTTGATAAGGATTCAAACTAATTTTGATAGTCTAAAACTAATTAAGGAAAAACACAACATCGATGAATGTTGACAATGTGTGCAATCAAGGAAAAAGACTCAAAATAGCATCAATGAGATTTGAAAATGCTATTGAACTGACCAAAAATGATGAAATATCATCAATGAACTTTGACAATGCTATTAAACTAACAAAAAATGATGGATAAAATTGATGAACTTGGACAATGTGCTCACAATAATTGATCAAATTATACAATGATATAGACAAGGCATTGATGAGGTTTGACAATGCATGAAAATGATGACAATATTGACAGGATGACAAAGATAGAATAATTTGACTGACTTTCACTAGGCATCGATGAACTTGGACAATGCCATTAAAGTCAAGTTGAGAACACTGACTAGGTTCAAAAGGATTTTAGACTAAGCGAGGACAAATTAGGAATGATTAGGATCAATTTAGGAATGATTAGGAATGATTAGGATCAGTATAGGAATGATTATAAATGATTAGGATTGGTTTAGGAATGATACAATGATGATTTAGACTTGATCGATTCAGCAAAAGAGACCAAGGTTGCAATTGAAAAGATGCAAGACATGTTAATAATATATTAAAAAAATTCAATGTTCAACTGATGAAGAAAGACAAAATGCTAACATATATTAAAAACCATATGTGCAACATAAAGGAACAATTAGGATGCAAAACAATGTTTCAATTGTAATACGAAAATGGTAACACATAGACTAGTAGTTTCGAGCCATTTTTAAGCATCTACACACACAAGAATTCTTTTTATTGAGACTATATAGATATGAAGGGATTAGATTCAAAACTTTGAACACATAGAATATACATCAATGTGGATAGAAGAACTATTAGATAGAATCAAAGGAGAGTCAACCTTGCACTCAAAGAGATAGTAAAAGTAGAACTACAAATTACAAAAGTTATTAGATGTAGGTTTCATATATCCAATATTAGATAGTAAATAGGTTTCTCCTTTGATCATTGTTCCTAAGAAAGGAGGCAAGTGGAGAGTATGTGTGGATTATAGAGAGATAAATTCAACAACCAAGAAAGACAACTTTTCACTCCCCTTCATAGATCAAGTCTTGGATCCCCTAGTTGGGAAGAAGTATTTCTCATTTTTTGATGGTTTTAATGGGTATAATCTAACTAAAATTACATAATATAACTAGGAGAAGAATAATTTTACATGTCCATGGGGACCTATGCATACTTTTTTTTTCTATTTGTCTTGTGCAATGCACCAACAACTTTTCAAAGGGTGGTAATTAGCATTTTTTTTAGATATATCTCATAATTACCGAATAGGATAAAATATGGATGGGGTCCTAGAATAATGGTTTGCACATAAAAGAGACCCCAAAACCAATATTTTACATAAACATTTGAAGTAAGGGGATGGAATGTAAATCTGAAAATGCTAATATTGAAATGAAGAAATAAAAGTACTCACCTCTGAAAAAGAACTTGCTGAAAACCCTATCAAACAGGCTTAGAAACTATTGATTTCTGCACAACTGATTTGAAACTGTGAGATCTAAAAAACCCATAAATCTTATTCTTTTCTAAGGTTAGGTCAACTTTGACCTAGATAGCGAGGCACAATCTTACCCCCCACTAAAGGTCATCCTTGACCTGAAACAACCCTGATGGAAATTGTGTTCGCAGATCCCAGAAGTTTGGCAAAAAGGGTATCCATATCTACACTTCAATTCACTATTATGTACCTATACCTGCAAGAAAAATGGTTTTTTTGTTTGGATGAGGGGTTTGCCTTGGTCAAACCCCAATTTGGAATCAACCTTAATAATGGAATTGAAATAGAGAATGCTAGCAAGTAGTAGAAGTAGATCTAACAATGAAGCTATGATATTCAATAGATATGCAATTATATTTGAAATGTAAACAAGTATATTGATATGAAAGATTGGACTCAACAATGTAAATCAAAACCATAAATGTAAATCAAAAACCTCCATGATTGTATGCTTGGAATCCACCTTGAAAGGAGAATGAATGGATCTTAAAGATGAACAAAGGATCTTGAAGGAAGATCACACCACCATGATGGATAGATCTAGGGTTTGAATGATGAATCTTGAATGCTTGAATCCTTGATCTTCAATGGAAAACTTGAATGCTTGAATGGATGATTTCTTGAATGGATGATTGCTTGAATGATGATGATGACTTGAAAGAACCTTGAAAACTTTAATCTCAAAACTTGACTTCTTGATCATGAAAGTGGATGGAGAAAATGAGAGAGGAAGGTTTCCTTTTATAGTGATCTAGGGCACAAACTTCTAGAGAGGTTGACATTGGAGAATTAAATCCCAATTAACCTTAACCCCTATAAATAGACCTAGATTAAATGTAATTTAAGATTTTACCATTCCAAAATCTGAAATAGCCAACCCGGAAGCGGGGAAATGAAACTTTCCGAAACCCAAAATCTTGAAACTTCTAGAAACTAAAATTTGGACCTGGGGTCAGGGATGAGATTGACTCTACCCTAGGTCAGAGTCAAGGTTGACCTTGACCTAGGTCAGGGTTGAGGTTTTTCCTGGACCCTTTAGGTCATCCTTGATCCAGAAAGTCAAAGTCTCCATTTTCTCAGAGAAAGTCTATCAGAAAGAGGCTAGAAACAAGGGGAGAGAAGAAAAATAGGGGGGAAACTTCTAGATCCATGCAAAGACCTAATCAAGGTGCTTGACATGACCCTAAACCACTTACTCAGAGGGATAAATTCTCTTAACATGGAAGTGCTTCCATTTTAAGATGATACATTTACATGAAGATATATATGAATGATTTCACTACATATGGGGAGTCCTTACAAGAAGCATTGGATAATTTGAGAAATATGTTCCAAAGATGTAAATATTTCCATCTCTCATTAAATAGTGAAAAATGTTTCTTTATGATGCAAGAAGGAGTGGTCCTAGGGTACTATATTTTTGCTAAAGGTATCCAAGTTGATCCTACTAAAATTAAAGTAATCAAAGGTCTTACAAAACCAGGTCACTAAACAAAAAGATTTATAAATATTTCTTGGTCATGCAGGTTATTATAGAAGATTCACCAAGAATTTTAGACAAATAATTAGACTATTCTGTACCTTGTTGAGAAAAGATGCAAATTTCTAATTGACACAAGACAGAGGCCAGAATGGGCCAAACAATGGCACACCCTAATGATCCAAGCCTGCTCAACACATGCAGAAGTAAATAAACAACATAGTGAGAGAGAGAATGCAACATCAACTTTATATTTCATCAAATATAATGATTCATGTCAGGCTGTAAGGCCTTCCCAGTTATGGCCTAATATTAAAATGAATTACAGAGGTCCTCAAACATGCAAGGATCTATCCAAATCTCTAATTCTATCTCCTATCCAAAACTGCCTCCTAAAATCTAAACCAATAACTACATTTATACAAGAAGCTACCGAACTAAGTCAGCCTTTAGATCCATAATCAACAGAAGAAACGGTCAAATCTGGGACCACATGTCTCCCAATGATTGATATCAACATTAAATCTGTGATCTAAAATGCACAAGTTGGCCACAATAGAAACTAAAACTAAACCCGTCGATGAGAAAAGATAACCAAGTAGCAGACAAGCAATGCTAAGTGCTATTGAAACAAATGACCACCCAGGATATAATTGAACACACTCGGTAACCAAAGGAAACTGACCAACTACTGAACAACTTGGTCAAAGCAAGAATCAAGCAACATAGACAAACTCCAAAATGCTTTTGGTGACACAAGATTGTCAAGGACCCGAGATGCTCCTGCATTAGACACCTGGGGTTATTTTGAAATGATTCTCTGAATCATTTGGTAGGTCTGGTCTAAGCTACATCCACCTCAGACTATGAAATCCATGAACTATCTTCCATCGGTCTATTCTTCCACTTTACCAGATATTCCATATATTATTTTCCTCTTGTACTCTTGCCAACTCTTTGCTTCAAAATCTGTTCAATTTCTTCATTCTACTTCTTAGGATATTCTGTGGGTACTGTTACTTCTTCATCAGGTTCATGATACTCATACAAATCAGAAATGTTGAAAATAGATGATATGTCCATATCATTAGGTAAATCAATCTCATATGCATTTCCACTGTCAAATTTCCTAAAAATCTTGCAAGGTCCAAACTTCTTCTTCTTCAGTTTCCCATATGTCCCAATAGGAAATTGGCCTTTCTTCAAATGAACCATCACTTCATCACCAACATCAAAAGTTTTACATCTCCTTGATCTATCAGCTCTGTCTTTGTATTTCTAATTACTGTCTTCCAGCTTTAGCTTCACATCTTCATGCAATGTCTTCATGTACTCAAAAAATTTTACTCCTTCAGCACTTCTCTTGTTTTCATCAGCAATGTCTCTCAAATCAGATATACCTCTCAGTTGTGTGCCATTCACAATCTCACGTGGTGTTTTTCTAGTACTTCTATTCACTAAATTATTGTATGTAAACTCTTCTTGTGCCAATACAGAATCCCAATTACTCAGTGTGTCTCCAACTAAACATCTCAAAAGATTTCCCAAACTTATGTTC
Source organism: Chamaecyparis obtusa (assembly GCA_027943335.1). Lineage (NCBI taxonomy): Eukaryota > Viridiplantae > Streptophyta > Pinopsida > Cupressales > Cupressaceae > Chamaecyparis > Chamaecyparis obtusa. Next base: position 2,342,026 of record BSBK01000535.1, read on the forward strand.
GCAACTTTAGTCTATCCATCAGTTTGTGGGTGAAATATAGAACTATATTTCAACTCAGTGCCAAATTTCCTCCAAAGGTTTTTCAAAAAGTATCCAAAAAATTTACTGTCTCGGTCGGAGATAATACTCCTTAGTAATCCATGCAATCTGACAATTTCCTTAAAGAAAAGATCTGCTATATGTACTGCATCTGATGTCTTTCTACAAGGTATAAAATGTGCCATCGTGGAGAATCTATCCACAACAATAAATATATAATCATTACCTCTTATTGTCTTCAGTAAGCCAAGAACAAAATCCATATCGATGTCAATCCAAGGTTTCTCAGGAACAGAAATTAGTACATACAATCCAGTATTTTGACTTACTCCTTTTGCAACTTGACAAATACCACAAATTTTCAAAAATTTTTGAACATCTTTATACAACTGTGGCCAATAGTATTTCTCCTTAAGAAAATTCCATGTTTTATCAATGTTAAAATGTCTAGCCAAACCACTACTATGCTTCACCTTTATCAAATTAGATCTCATTACTCCTCTCAGTATACACAAGTAAGTACCTTTAAACAACATACCTTCTTGAATAAAATATTCATCTCATTTATTATTTTGTTGATCTTGAATAGGTGCTCTACACTTTCTCCATAGCTCATAAAAATTAGGGTCAAACTCATAAGAATCTCTCATCTCATCAAAACCAAGAACTTCAATTTTCATCTCGGTCATCAAAGATCTTCTTCTACTTAATGCATCAACAAATTAGTTAGTGATGAAGGGTGCTCCCCTTAATACCACAAACACATAACAGATATAGAGAAACAACAACAATATGCAAGAACAGAAAATTGGCTTCTTATTATCTCCACAAATGTGGAATTACAAACTTTCAGAATTACAATATGCAAAGCCACATGGGCATTCCCTTACAATATTCTGTAGGACAAAGCCTCGAGCTATTACCCAGATCTACTACCCAGAACTATTCTGAACTGCCTAAGACAATAATACAGCCTTCCTTATATAGGCAATTTTCCACCGCCTGGGAAGGTTCCAGAATTTTAGCCAATAAGGCCGACCAAACTTAGAATTATTTTTATTTTACATTTCATTACATCATAGTCAGCTCAAAATAAATTTTGAAACCCGAACAGAAATTTTGAAGAAAAATCATTTTCCGCCATTTCCAGTGACCCAACTTTCGAAGACCATAAGTCATCACCAGTTGACCCGATTGACTATTGTAACCCCATTTTGGAAAGGGCGCGAGGAGCTCTACAATGCTTGAATTAAGCAAGCTTCATTCAGCCCAAAATTCGACCTCATCTGGGGCCTCTAAAGCCTTCAAAACTGAGTTCAAAGTTTCTGTCCCCTGCTGCCAATACCGAAAATCTTCAATATCTTCCAATATACACTTGATCTGGCAATGAAACTTTACTGGCAGACTTGTATGACCAAAATGAACCTCCAAGAAAGAAATCAGATCATTCTGAGCACATACAAAAATTACCAAAAATAGTAACTTTCCATAAATAGCAGCTCTGCACAAAATAGCCCTTATTGAATATAAAAATAGAAATATTTTTTTTTGGGTGATGCAAGATTGCTCTTACACCTAGGATGCTCCTGCATCAGACACCTAGGGTAATTTGAGAAGTGACCCTGTCACGACTCAGGTGTGCAGAGGAAAGCCAAGACGGCTAACCTCCTCCTTTGTCAGCCATGATGAATCTTCAACAGGTCGTCCTTTCCACTTGACCAGATATTCTTCATATGTCCTGTTCCTTGTGCTTCTGCCAACACGACTGTCCAGTATATCTTCGATCTCCTTAGTGTCTGAACTAGTTGCTGGAATACTCCACTGTGCTGCTGTGATCTCATCTTCAACACCTCCTTCATGATACTTTGTCAGATCTGAAATGTTAAACACTGGTGAAATATTTAGCTCAGTAGGCAATTCTACCTCATATGCATTTCCTGAATCATGTTTCTTCAGTATCTTACATGGCCCAAACTTCTTCATTTTCAGCTTGTTATATGTACCAACTGGAAACCACTCCTTCCGCAAATGAACCATGACTTCATCACCAACCTGAAATTCCTTATACCTCCTTTTCTCATCTGCCTTAGCCTTATACTGTGCGTTCATCTTGGTAATATGCTTCCTCACCTCTTCATGGATGTTCTTCAAGTGTTCTGCAAAATCTTCAGCTTCAGCACTACTTATTTCTCTTTTATCTATCTTCCTTAATTCAGATGCATTTCTTGGACTACTTCCATATACAATCCGGAATGGTGATTTACCAGTGCTCCTGTTGACAGAATTATTGTATGCAAATTCCGCCTGTGGTAAAATCAAATCCCATCCTGTTGGCTTATCTCCAACCAAACATCTTAGCAAATTTCCCAAACTCCTATTCACCACCTCTGTCTGTCCATCAGTCTGTGGATGATGTGATGAACTGAACTTCAAATCTGTCTTCAACTTCTTCCACAACGTACGCCAGAAATATCCAACAAACTTAGTGTCCCGATCTGAAACTATGGTCTTTGGCAAACCATGAAGTCTCACTACTTCTCTGAAAAACAATTCTGCTACATGAACAACATCATTAGTCTTCTTGCAGGGAATGAAATGTGCCATCTTTGAAAATCTGTCAGCTACTACAAAAATTGAATCATGTCCCCGCTGTGTCCTCGGTAAACCAAGAAAAAAGTCCATACTGATATCCTCCCAAGGCTTCTCTGGTATAGGTAATGGCTGATACAACCCTGTATTCTGCTTCACTCCTTTTGCCATCTGACATACTCTGCAACTCTGTACAAACTTCTTCACATCTTGCTGCAACTGTGGCCAATAATAATTCTCACTAACCAAACCAAGGGTTTTGTCACGACCAAAATGTCCAGCCAATCCTCCGCTATGCTTCTCCTTGATGAGATTCTCCCTCATAGAACTTCGTGGAATGCACAACTGACTCCCTCTGAATAGCATATCATCCTGGATGATGAAATCCAACCATTTCGTCCTGTCTAGAGTAACAGGTTCTGCACAAGCTTTCCAAGCTTCACCAAAATCAGGATCCTCTGGATACAAATTCTTGAGTTCCTTGAACCCAACCACTTCAATCTGCATTTCTGTCAGCAATAGTTGCCTTCTGCTAAGAGCATCTGCAACCCTATTAGACTTTCCACTCCTATGTTTCAAAACAAATGTATAACTCTGCAAAAACTCAACCCATTTCAAATGCCTTTGATTCAATTTTCCTTGACTATTCAAATATTGCAAAGCTTGATGATCAGTGTACAAAACAAACTCCTTAGGAAGCAGATAATGTCTCCACTTCTTTAATGCCTGAACTATAGCATAAAATTCTTGATCATAAATAGAATATTTCCTCTTGGCATCATTTAACTTCTCACTGAAATAAGCAACAGGTTTACCTTCTTAGCTCATAACAGCTCCTATTGCAGTACCACTAGCATCACAATCTACTTAAAAACCTTATTAAAATCTGGAAGTGCTAAAACAGGTTGTTCTGTAACTTTTTGTTTCAATAATTGAAAACTCTTTTCTGCCCCATTAGTCCACTTAAACTCTTTTCTATCCCCTCTCATTGTTTCAGTCAAGGGTCCACAAATACTGCTAAAATTTCGGATAAACTTTCTGTAAAAGCTAGCCAAACCATGAAAAGATCTTACCTCAGTAGCACTCCTTGGAGTAGGCCATTCAAGGATAGCCTGTACCTTCTCTGGGTCCATTTTTAGACCTTCTGCTGAAACTACAAATCCCAAATACACTAACTCTTTCTTCACAAAACTGCACTTCTTCAAATTAATCAACAATTTCTCTTCTCTCAACTTCTCAAATACCATACGAATATGCATCATATGCTCATCCAATGTCTTACTAAAGATCAAAATATCATCTAGGTAAACAATGACAAACTTACCCAGAAATTCTTTCAGAACCTCGTTCATGAGCCGCATGAAAGTGCTCGGTGCATTGGTTAGCCCAAAAGGCATGACTAACCACTCATACAGTCCTTCCTTTGTCTTGAAGGCAGTCTTCCATTCATCTCCTTCTCTGATCTGAATCTGATGATATCCACTTTTCAGATCTATCTTTGAGAAATACACAGCTCCACTCAAACAGTCCATAATATCATCCATTCGTGGCAATGGAAACCTGTACTTGATTGTGATCTTGTTTATTTTCCTAGAATCTGTACACATCCTCCATTCTCCATTCTTCTTTGGTGTTAATACCGCTGGTACAGCACAGGGACTCAGACTCTCACGGATCAATCCTTTCTGTAACAGTTCATGTACTTGTCTGTTCAACTCCTCACTTTCTGCAGGTGTCATTCTGTGTGCTGCCTTATTCGGCAAACTCGCTCCTGGAATCAAGTCCATCTGATAACTGATCTTCCTGACTGGTGGTAATCCATCAGGCACATTATCGGATACAATATCTTGAAACTCATTCAATAAATCTGCAACTTCTACAGGAACATCTTCTACTTCCTCTTTACCAGCTTTTGGAATTAAAGTAAAACATACATGCTCATGCCTCATACCATCTAGGAAATTTTTTCCATCAACAAAAGTTATCCTTGCATTACCACATACCTTTTCTTCAGTCTCCTTCAATGGTTTTAGCTTATGTCGCACTCCATCCTTTGTCAGGGAATAGGTATTCACACGACCATCATGTATAGCACATCTTTCAAACTGCCATGGTCTACCCAACAACATATGACATGCATCCATAGATATGATATCACACAATACCTCATCTTGGTATCCGCCAATCTTGAACTTCACCAGGCATTGTTCATTGACCATGACCTTGTGGTCATCCTGTACCCAGGCAATCCGATATGGATGTGGGTGTTTCTGTCTCTTGAGCTTTAACTTTGTCACCATCTCTTTTGACACCAAATTGTCAGTGCTTCCACTATCAATAATCACATCACAACATTTACCTTCACACTTGCACCTGGTGCGAAACAGGCTCCTCCTTTGCTCAGGTTCATTCTCACCACTCAACAGGACTCTTCTGTTAATCAACGTTTCTCCTCTTTCAGCATCTTCAGAATTTGATGATCTGGCATCTTCATCTACATGTGCAACTCTGGCCTGGCCTTCATTTCTCTTGTCCGTTCTGCCTTGGCGCTGAGGACATTCAAATGCCCTATGACCTTCTTCTCCACAGTGAAAACATGTTCCACGGAAGCCACCTCTTCCAGATCCTTGTCCTCTTCCTCTTCCTCTCTGATCTCTATTATTCTGATCCTGGAAGTGATTGGAATTATTTCCTCGCTGATTCTGACTACTACTGGCCTCATCCTTCTTTTTCGGATCCTCATTTCAGCCACCATATGACCGTCCACCAGATCGTCCACCGCGACCTCTTCCGTTTTGTCTGCTCTCGAACTTCTTGTTCAGCTTTTCCTCTACTTTTAGGGCAAACTGGTATGCCTCTTCAATACTATTCATTCGAACCAGATTCAGCTCCTCCTGAATGCTTGGCCTTAACCCATTAAGGTATCGGGCAAGTTTCTCCTTGTCAGCTTCTGCATGGCCTGTTCTGATGAGAAGTCGATAGAACTCCTCTGTATACTCCTGAACAGATCTTCCTGCTTGCTTCAAACTCTGCATTTTCTTCAGTAGGTCAAGCTCATAATCAATAGGAATGAACTGTCGCTTCAATTTATCCACCATCCGATCCCATCTCGTGATTTTCTCCTTTCCCCTTCTATTTCGCTCCAACTGAATCTCTTGCCACCATATCTTCACATGACCTTTCAGTCTGGCTTTCGCAAATTTGACCCTATCAGGATCCTCAACATCTTCATACTCAAAATATTCCTCACATTCGTTGATCCAGTCGATCAATTCTTCTGGGTTAAGATTTCCAAAAAATGTAGGAACCTCAATCTTAGGTCTTTTCCCAATCTTAGAAATGGCCTGAAAAAGTCTTTCTTCCTCCTGGTTCACAATTTCGACTTCTCCTTCTTGATATTCTTCTTCGGCTTCATCCTTGCTTTCATCTCTGACATTAAGATTCATTCCTTTGCGAATCTCTTCTTGCAATGCTCACACTTGTCTCTGCAGCTCTCTAACCTCAGGTGTCACAACACCAGCTCTTCCGCCACGTTCCCTTCGTGGAGGCATTTTCTCGATGCGCGCCGAAACCCTAACCACGGTCCTGGTGCAAACTGCCTCACAGTCGGCGATCTGTTTACACACTCAAGAACTCCTGCTCTGATACCACCTGATGAAGGGTGCTCCCCTTAATACCACAAACACATAACAGATATAGAGAAACAACAACAATATGCAAGAACAGAAAATTGACTTCTTATTATCTCCACAAATGTGGAATTACAAACTTTCAGAATTACAATATGCAAAGCCACATGGGCATTCCCTTACAATATTCTGTAGGACAAAGCCTCGAGCTATTACCCAGATCTACTACCTAGAACTATTCTGAACTACCTAAGACAATAATACAGCCTTCCTTATATAGGCAATTTTCCACCGCCTGGAAAGGTTCCAGAATTTTAGCCAATAAGGCCGACCAAACTTAGAATTATTTTTATTTTACATTTCATTACATCATAGTCGGCTCAAAATAAATTTTGAAACCCGAACAGAAATTTTGAAGAAAAATCATTTTCTGCCATTTCAAGTGACCCAACTTCCGAAGACCATAAGTCATCACCAGTTGACCCGATTGACTATTGTAACCCCATTTCGGAAAGGGCGCGAGGAGCTCTACAACGCTTGAATTAAGAAAGCTTCATTCAGCCCAAAATTCGACCTCATCCGAGGCCTCTAAAGCCTTCAAAACTGAGTTCAAAGTTTCTGTCCCCTGCTGCCAATACCGAAAATCTTCAATATCTTCCAATATACACTTGATCTGGCAATGAAACTTTACTGGCAGACTTGTATGACCAAAATGAACCTCCAAGAAAGAAATCAGATCATTCTGAGCACATACAAAAATTACCAAAAATAGTAACTTTCCATAAATAGCAGCTCTGCACAAAATAGCCCTTATTGAATATAAAAACAGAAATATTTTTTTTTGGGTGATGCAAGATTGCTCTTACACCCAGGATGCTCCTGCATCAGTTAGTGAATCCACTTTTATGCTTTATCACAAATGTGTAACTCTGCAAATACTCAACCCATTTCATATGTCTCTGATTCAACCTATTCTGACTACCCAAATACTGTAAAGCCTTATGATCGATATACAACACAAATTCACTCGGTATAAAACAATGTCTCCATTTCTTTAGTGCTTGAACAATAGCATATAATTCTTCATCATACACATAATATTTTGTTCTAGCATCATTCAAATTTTCACTAAAGAAAGCAATAGGTTTACCTTCTTGACTCAACATAGCTCCAATTGCACTTCCACTTGCTTCACATTCCATTTGAAATACTTTACTGAAATCAAGTATGCAAAAATAGATAATTTAGCAACCTTCTACTTCAGAGTCTCAAAAATTTTGTCAGCTCCATGTGTCCACTTGAATTCTCTTTTGTCCCCTCTCATAGTCTCAGTCATAGCATTACAAATTGAATTGAAATTCCTTATGAACTTTTGGTAAAAACTTGCTAGCCCATGAAATGATCTCACCTCACTAGCATTCATAGGTGTAGGCCAATTCAAAATAGCTTCAACCTTTTCAGGATCCATCTTCAAACCAGCAGCTAAAATAACAAATCTCAAATACATAATCTCCTCTTTCATGAATGAACACTTTTTTAGATTTATCACCAACTTTTCTTCTTTCAATCTCTGCAAACCTTGTCTAACATGTAACAAATGTTCTTCTCTGGTCTTACTGAATATCATAATGTCATCAAGATATACAATCACAAACTTACCCAAGAATTTCTTCAAAACTTCATTCATCAACCTCATAAAAGTACTCTGTGCATTAGTTAAACCAAAAGGCATAACCAACCACTCATACAAACCTTCTTTTTTCTTGAAAGCAGTCTTCCATTCATCACCTTCTCTGATTCTAATATGATGATACCCACTTTTCAAATCAATTTTGGTGAAATACTTTGCTCTAGTCAAACTGTCCATTATATCATCTATTCTCGGTATAGGAAACCTATACTTCACTGTTATCTTATTGATCGCTTTGGAATCAGTACACATTCTCCAGTCTCCATTAATTTTTAGTGCCAATATAGAAGGTACTGCACAAGGACTCAAACTTTCTTTGATCAAACCTTTCTCCAACAACTCGTGAATCTGTCAGTTCAATTCCTGATTCTCGGTAGGTGTCAACCGATGAGGTGCCTTATTCAGTAAACTAGCTCCAAGGATTAGATCCATACAATGATCAATGCTTCTTTTTGATGGAAAACCATCAGGTACATTATTAGAAATGATATCACTATACTCAGTGAGTAACTTATCAATCTCCCCAGGGACATTATCCTCTATTTTCTTACTTGGTTTGTTAGGGATCACAAAAAAACATACATCATTCTTCTTCAAAGAGTTAACAGACTTTCTTCCCTCCATCAAACAAACTTTCACAGATGTGCAAACATTACTAATAGGTTCTTCTATCAATGGTTACAAGATTTGTTTCTTTCCATCAGCCACAATAGTATACCTATGCAGTCTCCCATCATATATAGCATGTCTATCATATTGCCAAGGTCTACCCAAAAAAATATGACAACAATCCATAGGCATGATATCACATAACACCTTATCATAGTACTTTCCAATCTTCAAATTCACATAACATTGTTCACTTACTAGGAGTGTATGCTCATCTTTGATCCACAAAATTTGATAGGGCTTTGGATGTACCAACCTTTCCATTTGCAATTTTGTGACCATCTCCTCAGATGCCAGATTATTTGAGCTACCACTGTTAATGATTACCTTCCAAACTTTATCAAAAACTCTACATCTGGTCTTGAAAAAACTTTTCCTTACCAGATCATCCTTCCTACTTTAATTCTATAGTGCTCTCCTTACCATCAAGTTATTTTATTTCTCAGGTTCATTCATTGACTCTTCTTGTACTAAAGCATTTCTACTGCTACTAGCCTTCTTACTTGCATGTGTACATTCAAAAGAGCTATGTCCTTCTTCTCCATAATTGTAAAAAGCTCCTCAGAAACTTCCTCTGCTATAACCACCTTGGTAGTTACTGCCTCTGCCTCTAGATGAACTTTTACCTTTCCACTCGGTCTTGCCTTTGTCCAGATTTGTCTTTTCTAGTTCAGATCTACTATTTTCACCATTATATCTACCTCTTCTTCTAGGGAATCTACCACCTTGACCTCTTTGTCTTTGCTCATGTCTTTTGTTCAATTTCTCCTCAGCCTTCAATGCAAATTGATAAGCCTCTTCAATGCTCTCCAACTTGACCATACTAATTTCCTCTTGGATGGAAACTCTCAAACCATTTAGGTATCTACCAATTCTTTCCACATCATCTTCATTATATGTAGATCTAATATCTAATCTATAGAATTCCTCAGTATATTCCTTTATCGAGCTATCTTTCTGTCTCAAACTTTTCATTCACCAAACTAGGTTAATTTGATAATCACAAGGTAAGAAATTTCTTTTCAATTTGTTTACCATTGTATTCCATACCTTGATTTTGTCTTTGCCTTTCCTCTTCCTATCCAACTGTAGATGTTCCCACCATAAGGATGCATGATTTTACAACTTTGTGCTTGAAATCTTCACCTTCTTGTCTTCAGGAATGTTTTCATACTCAAAATACTTTTCCATCTTGGTAATCCAGTGCACCAATTCATCACAATCTAGCTTTCCACCATACTCAGGAGGATTGAAGTGTGGTGTAGACTTCAAACTTGTCAAAGCCTTCAAAAATATTTCTTCACCTTGATCCATAACAGGTGCAGGTTCTGCATTCACCTATTCTTCTTCAACTTCATCATCAGTAGCATCTTCAAGATGTCTGCCTCTTCTCTAGGCTGTTTCAATAGCTTCTAACCTAGTAGCAATCTACCTTAGCTTATCTACCAATCCTGGATCTACATCTCACCTTCCATGAACCATCTTGACAACCCTCTACAATTGCAGGTCAGATTGCAATTTGCTACCTCACATCAATCAACTTAGGGGTTCAAGAGGAACCTACAAACCTAGATCCATAGACCTAGATCAAGATCTCACCTCTCTCTAATACCACCTAGCACAAGGTAGGGGACAAAAGGGGCCAAACAATGGCACACCCTTATAATGATCAAAGCCTACTCAACACATGCAGAAGCAAATAAACAACACAGTGAGAGAGAGAATGCAACATTAGCTTTATATTTCATCAAATAGAATGATACATGCTAGGTTGTAAGGCCTTCTTGGTTATAACCTAATATTACAATGAGTTACAAAGGTCCTCAAACATGTGAGGATCTATCCAAATCTCTAATTCTATCTCCTATCCAAACTGCCTCCTAAACTCTAAACCAACAACTACATTTATACAAGAAGCTACCGAACTAAGTCGGCCTTTAGATCCATAATCAATGGAAGAAATGGTTAGATCTAGGACCACGCACCTCCTAATGATTGATATCAACATTAAATCCATGATCCAACATAAATGCATAAGTCAGCCACAACAAAAACTAAAACTAAACCTATCGGTGAGAAAAGATAACCAAGCAGCAGACAAGCAACGCCAAGCGCCAGTGAAACAACCAACCACCTAGGAGATAACTGACCACACTTGGTAACCAAAGGAAACTGACCAACTACTGACCAACTCAGTCAAAGTAGGAACTGAGAAACATAGAAAAACTCCAAAAGGTTTTTGGTGACACAGGATTGCCAAGGACCCAAGATGCTCCTGCATCACTAATGGACCCCAGCTTGTGAGCAGACATTTAAGGATCTTAAGGCTATGATAACTCAATCTCATATCCTCAAGGGACCTTAATGGACTCTTCCATTCCATATTCATATAGATTCTTCAAATCATGTAGTGGGAGCAGTCCTTGGAAAAAAAGGGATTATTAAAAATGCTATTTACTACATCAGTAAGAATCTTCATGGAGAAAAGCCAAACTAGACTATCATAGAAAAGAAGATGTTAGCGAAAACTTATGCCTTGAACAAGCTCAAAAAATATATTACATAATACCATGTATTTTTTCATACTGATCATGATGCAATAAAATACTTTATGAATAAACCTATTGTCTTTGGTAATTTGGCTATGTGCTTACTATTGATGTAAGAATTTGATATCACCATCATAGATAAGCTAGAAAATAAAATTTTGTAGAATACTTTTTGTTTGGATTGAAAAATAATGTAGAACCTATAATCAATTGATGATTCATTCCCAAATGAACACCTATTTACTATCAACATTAAAACACCATGGTATATAGACATTGCCAAATTTTTAGTAATAGGAAAGGTTCCTCAAAATGTTTCACCTAAGGAAAGGAAGATGCTGATAAAAAAGAGTTTTCCATTCACATGGATATCAGGATGTTTGTTTTATATAAGGTTGGATAATGTCATGAGAAGATGTTGAAGAGAAGATACGACATATGGTATTCTTCATTCATGCATTAATGAACTATTATCTAAAACTACAACATACAACATACAACATAATGAACATAAATAGGAAAAGATTGCATTTTTTAGGGGTCCAATTAATACTACCTTTTAGGTATTTATTAATCTACATTTAATCATTGTATTCAATATCAAATTTCTTTTTGTACTTAAGTATTGATCACATTTCAAATTTCAAAAATTCATAACTGATCATTACATTGTGCATTCAAACTGAATGCAATATATAAAGTGTCTTTTTATATTTCATTTTCATGTCAATAATAGAGTACATTTGTAGAATAGAAAGCATAATAGAAGTATGGAGTAGGGGTCCCATGCATTGCCTTGTTGTTTGCATGTTGTCAGCTGGTTGTCTGTTAGGTCCTAATTCCTCAAGTCCAGGTCTTCATTTGCATTTGGTTGTTTGGGGTTTTTTACTTGCATGAGAGAGAGAAAGTGGTGTTAGATCCTATTGGATCTAAGCAATGCATGAAACAGAAACAACATACAGTGACAATCAATTCTTTCAATGCTGCATATCTATCTGGTAAATTCAATGCAATAAGGAAACTATATCCACAATAAGTGAAAGGTAGTATTAAAGGGACTTGTTTTCAAAACATGAAACTTTTTATTATTTATGGTCACTTTGATATATGTTGTCCTTTTATAAACCATATATCTGAATGAAAGGGACTTAGTGTTTCCAACTAAGAAACCCTTTTTGGAAAATAGAAATGTCTTGTTAGATCAATGAACATAATAACCTAAACTTTGATTAAAAAATGTCATTTCTTTTTGGCATTTTTCATAAACTGATTATTTATTATGTTCACTAATCTGACAAGTTTGTAGTGTTGTTGTTTCATGAGCTTAATAGAATAGTTTGCGGTGTTTCAAGCTGACTAGTTTCAACTTCACAATTAGAGAAAGAAGATTTAGAACAAGCTGAAATGATGTAGCAAAGTGCCAAAATTACAAACAGTCATGTTCAAATATCAAGATCCAACAGCATAGTCGCTAGTAACACATAATTTTGAAGTTCCATATTAATGATATTTCTGAATTCAAAATGTTTAAAAAGTTGATCATTAATGTTGTTGATTACAAAAAAAGGAATGCTACAAAATTAAAGCTTTAAAGTTATAAAATGTTTTCAGTTTGTATTTAGTGGATGTCATGAGCCCATGCTCGAACTTCATTAAATATCATTCTGATGTCTTTTGGATGTCACGAGCTCGTGCTTGAACTCCTTAGACAGTAAACAAACATTTTTCATCTTGTTGCATTTCTTATTAAAATTTAGATTCAACATCAAAAGAGAATTATATTCAAGCCTGGTAATTTGTGCCAACAAGTCTTTGAATGTTCTCTATTTTCAGTATTGAATACAATTCAAAGTAACTATGCTTATTCATCAATGGTGTTGAAGGAAATAACTTGACTATTGCATTACAATAATAGTGTCTGTATCAGTATTAATGTGAGTTTTGAGGACTTGGTTTCATCTATGGATCAATGGTGACTGTATCAAATAGAGGAGAAAATGGAAGTGGTTGTGTTAATAAAAGCCATTGAAACAATTAAGGTTAAAGTGACTGGTAAAATGAAATAATACTAACAGTGACTGAGCATGGAGGAGCAATGTAGCAATGCATGAATGTTAGAAAGTTTTATTCAAAAGTGACTGGTTTTTAATATGCAACAGTGATACATAAAGATACAGTCAATCATTGACTTATTTGAAGAAACAGAAAAAGCTGGTAATGAAGGGTAAAATTTAAAACATGTCTACTATTTTTATAATAGCGAGGTCTTATCATTTCTAACTAAGTTTTGTGAAGGTGAAATAAAAATGACTGGTGCATTATAATAGAAATGACTGTGGTGTGGAAGGATATAAGCTAGTAAGTTTTTCATAGCTTATTATTCATTTGTGGAGACATACATCAATGGTAATATGAATGTAACAACAATAAGCATGACAATAGTGTATAAATATATGCAATATAGTCAAACTAAAGAGTTTAGTAAACATCTACAATCGGCCCTTAAAGTTTGTGTTTATTTATCAAGATGTGAGTATGTTATTTATTTTGCAATTTTTCAAACATATTCAGTTAGCATCTACAACCGGGCTTTGGAGAGTATAAGTTTATCAAGGATTAAAATATCTTGCACGGGCAAAAGACAAAGTGGGTTTTCATTTTGTGCAGTGAAAAAACATTAACAGAGACATAAAGATGTATGTAAATTGCTGACAAGAGTTCAAAATAAATGAAGAATGAAAATAACTTATCTATATATCTTGTGCACTAGCTTATGTTTGATGCTCGACATCAAGTTCTAGTCAACTTGTTAAGAGTCTTAAGCTGTGACTAAGAGAGGTCATAGCTAGTGCTGAGTTTCATTCTTACATCTCTCAGTCACAGCTTAGGCTTTGCTGAGCTGAATGAAGAGGTAATCCTACAAATTGTGATGCATTGTCAAAGATGTAAAAAACCAACATCAAAAGTGGTAAAATAAACACAAATTTCATGCTAAAACTCTACTAGTGGAAAGGAGTTTGAGCTTACTAGTTTTTCAAACATGAAGTCATAGTAAGCTTAAAAATTCAAGGTCGAGTCATAGTCGAAGATCACGGTGAGGAGAGAAAGTTCTCAAAGCAAAGATACACACCAGTCACAAGCCGTGACAGGAGAGAATCATGCTCAAGGCCAAGTTACAGCCAAACTGTAACATCATTTTTCACTATGATTCATAGCCCGTGAGTTACCTATTTTCATGCTTATTTGAGGCTGGGAAATGTGGTGAAGCCCAAGTTGGTTGACTCACAAACTGTGACTTGTGTTTCACAGTTTTTATTCAAAGTCATGAGGTCCGAGCTCATAGTAAAACTCGCAAGACCAAAACTCATGCATCAGTCTTGGCTTTACACATACAATGATGATAGAAAGCTAGAGTCGCCAAAGCCATGACTAATAATAGAAAGTGCTCAAATCTGAGTCTCAGTTTTGGTATGACTTCAAGCTTATAGCTGCAAGCCATAAATGAAGCCAAGAAGGAGCATGAGTCACAGGTAAATACAATGAAAGCATCAATTGCATTAAAAATGAGCAACACATCATTACATACCAGATTTGAGGCCGTGAGTTTCTCGACATAGGCCATAGGTTTTAGTTACACCCTAGTGCTCATAAGCTGAGTTTCAGCTTCAAAGCTAAAAAAGGAAGCAACAACCAAATGTCAAAGAATAAAAAAAAAATCTCCAGATTACATTTAGAACACTCAAGCCTCCATTTTTCAAACTCTTTGTCCAGATCCGATGCTAAGGAGTGAACCATCGAAGACAAAGAGCTCCATCACAGTCAATCCGAGCTTCATTCATGAATTTTACTAGAGTTTTAGTTAGGGTTTCATCTCTTCTTGATTCTTCTCTGTGAAGCTAAACAATAAGCCAAGCTCGAGATTGGTAAGTGGTTACGAGATTTTGGAGTCCACACTGCAGCACATTGAATGCCATTAAGGCATACATCCACATCTTGGCAAGCCTTGAAGTGAGCCACAATGCCACCTCACTACTCCATATCCACATTGTATGCAAGTGGGAAGAGTGGTCATGTCAACCCTCTTCCACTTAGCATTTTTAGACTTAGGAATTCATTTCTTAAGTTAGGGTAGTGTAGGTTCTTATTTAATTTTGAATTTTTTATTTAAAATTAAGTATTTTAAATATTGGTAAACATTGTAAAAGGATTTTTAATCCTTATTAAAACCAATATTTAGGGCACTAATCATGGTGATAGGCTAGAATTTTGGCACAATTTTTGGCCAAATTAGGGCAAATAGGAGAGGCTTTAATTTTAGGATTTGAGGCTAGGGCTTTGTATAAAATTGATTTTCATTATCAGTTTAAGGGTTACGAGTTTTGGAGAGAGGGCATATAGTGAACTTATTATTCCTAAATTCTTTGGAGACCATTTTTGTAACCACATTGTTAGATTTTGAGGAGAATTAAAGCAGATGTTTCATTGGCCCATACATTTGGTGTTTTGATTTCAAATCCTATTTTCATCTTTTCTTGCTAGTGTTTATTCCATTTTTATCCAAGAGAAGTGAATGTATCCTTATTCCTTCTCAAGGTGATCAATTATTCAAACCTCATAAGGGATCTGTATGTCTATTAGCTGTTCAAGTGATTTGGGGTTTAACCCTAGTAGTGAGATCTGTCAGCCTATATGTTGAACAATGATATAAAGTGTCAAACCTTTGATATATGAGTTGGATTCACTATCTTATCTTTCAAGTAAAGTCTGAATCTACTTTTGGTGTATCACCCCTATTTACTTTCATTTTTCAAGTTTCCTTCTTCCCTTTTCCTATCAAGTTAATGAGTCAAGAGGTGTTATCCCATATCAAATAGGAACCAGCCTAGAATCTGGAGACTCCTCCTTATTCAGAGTCCACCCACAACTCAAGGAGGTTTCCATTGTTAGGATAGAACTATTGTATAGTCCTAATGCCTAAGTTGGGGTTCTAATTCTAAGCCTAAACATGAACCATGTGGAGGACATTTTTCTACTAAGAGAATAGTGATGAAGATTCTCAACATTCTGTACTAAAAGCCTAATCTAGATAAGGATTCTATAAATTAAACCATAAAATGTGACAAGTGTCAGTAAATGGAAAGGCCAAAAAGGTTTGATGAAATGGTTTTGTATCCACAAGTGGTTATTACTCCTTTTGATAAATGGTAAATGAATTTCACATGATCAATTGATCCACCCTCAAATGGTATGTCCTATATTTTATTTTGTACTGGTTACCTAAAAAAATAGGTTTAATTTAAAGCTATGAAGCATGCTAGGGATAATAAGGTTACAAAATTATTATATAAAGAGATCTTTACCAGGTATGGAGTTCCTAGGGAACTAGTAAGAGATTAAGGGACACAATTCACATCTAATATTGTGGTGGCACTAGTAGAATAATATAATATAATGCATAAGAAATAAACCCCTTACCATTCTTAGGAAAATGGTCAAGTCAATGCAACAAATAAGGAAATTGAGGATATTCTAACTACAACAATGGATTTACATAAGAAATATTTGGCAAACTACTTGTAAACAGTATGGGCATTTAGGACTACATGGAAGACTTAAACAAGATTCACACCTTTTGAGTTGGTGTAAAGAAAGACAACAATTATGCCAATTGAGTTTCATAAAAACCTCTAAACAATAGTAGAATTGGGTATGAACTTATTGGAAGTACAAACATAGATGGTATTACAACTAAATCAACTAGATGAAATGAGAAAAAATACTTTTCACCATACATAATTAATTCAAAAATAGAGTACATTCTAGCATGATAAAGAACATCAAGAGAAAAGCATTCAGTCCTAGATATTAGGCCCTTTTGTATGAATATAGGTATCAAGATAATTTGGTAGATTATAAACTAGATGGCTTGGGCCCTATGAAATTGAGAAAATTTTTGGTAACGGAGAAATCAAGTTAAGAAGAATTGATGATGTTAAGTTCAAATTATTGGTTAATGGACACCAATTGCATCCTTACCACTAGCTAAATACTAAAGAAGAATGCATGAGATAGTTTGAAGAGTTATCTAATCACACTCTTCCTACAACCAATCTCAAAGATCCTGGGGGCTCCCCACATGTATATTTGGCATGCCAAGTCATTCATAATAAAGTTTACATGTCTGCATGGAAATATTATTTCCTCCATATCATGTCACTACCACCTCATCCCATCTTCTTTTCTTGCACATCCACTTACCATCACTTTCTCGGCAATTAACCTTTCCAAATCTTTAGTTTGCATGATTAAAATGACACCTTTCAACACCCCACCTTGGTCTTAATTGTGAAATAAGTCTCTTATTTATGCCTCATTGATATTTAAATTATGACTTTAATCATATTTATGATTATATAGTTTAATTGAATTTCTTCGCTCTACTATTTTACATGTGTGGACACGTGCTTTCCTTTAAGTTGAGGGGGGAGGGGAGGAATTGTCTCATATTTTATTTCATGGTTTTTAAAAAAAATCAGACATGAATATATCCTATTCCACCAAAAGTTGATGAATCCAAAAGATTTGAAGACAAGACTATTTATTGTGCCATTTTGTTTTTGTATTTTGATTCAAAATATACCTGTAACCATAATGATTGAATCCTTTCACAACCTTTTCAAAATGACTTGAAATTTTGAACCATATTTTCTTACATAAATTTTTGAGGGTCAAGCTTACAAGAGAAGGTTTTGGGTTGTAGAATAAGTTAAATTGAACAAGGAGTCTAAGTACATAAAGAAGAAGGGTTTTTTAAGTGAGTCTCCCATCATGCATTCATAGAGAATTTGGTGAGGAAAATGAGTTGAAGAGTAAATTGGTAAAAATGGGAGGTATATCGTTACAAATTGTTACATAATGAGTAATTTAACCATGATCTTTTTTGATCTCTAAGAGGATCACATTGAAATAAGGGCAGTCGGGAAGCTTCATAGGAGTGGGACAAATGACACCATGTGAAGAAACCTTTGTGATTTTAGACGTTGGCTCTTTGTACATGTATTTTTTTGGAAACAAGAGGAAAGATTAAACACAAAAACTAAGGCAATGTGCCAGTGATTTTGAAACCCTTTGAATTTTGCTTCAAAAATAACAAGAACATAAGACCCCAAGAATGAGCATAGAATGCCACAAACTCTTCATTGTTGGAAAGAGAACATAGTGCTAGATTCAAACCAACATGGAGCTGAATATTTAGATCTTCTCATGAAAAGCACCCATTAAGGATCATATGAAATGTTCCTATCATCCCACTTGAGACAAATATTGTATGAGAATTTCATTTATCAAAATGGCATGGTATATTAACGCTAGATTACAAACATTGGAAGAAAAATAAGACATAGTTCAATAACTTACAATCTACGATGAATTATAAGAGCTCAAAATTTCAAATGATAGCTACACTCATCCAGAGTTGATACGAAGCCTTAAAATCATCCAAAAAATAGAAGAAAACACACAGTAGAGGTAAACTAGGTACAATCTAATATGTTGTCTTCCATTGATTATGTAAAAAATACAAGGCTAGGGTCGGAAAAATTAAATTGCAACTATTTCTAAGTGTTCTTCTATGCAATGACAAAAGAATCTAGAACATCATAGCTAGATAACCCCCCTATTAAAAAGTGCTTGTAGGATTATATAGAAAGAATTCCTCCAATCAAACCTCAAAAATGAAACCGCAAATGGTCCTGCAAATGTTTCATGTAGAAATATCATCATGGTAGCTATTACAACTATCTTGGGCATGTTGATCTCTACATAATGATTCTTCTTCCATGTGCACAACATGGATGCCACATGTTCCTTTTTCAACTTCCTCTCCGTCATGAGGGAATGAATTCCCAACTCCACTCATTGTGATTCCTCATTTTGTGTGTGTGGAGGAGATCACATCAAATCTACCTCGGGATTCACTGCTCGATGAAAAAGTGACATTTTTCCTCGAAGGAGGTGGACCCCACCACTTTGTTGACTATCATGACTACAACTTAGACACATGGCATGCTGAAAGGATTTCTTGAGTTTTCCCCTTCCCTTTGTAGACACCTAAATTCATCCACTTAACATTAATTTAATTTAATTTAATTAATGACCCCAAATAACATTATGGTTAATATTTAATTAATTATATTTGTTAAATTCATCTATTTATTTAATTAAATTTATTTAATTAAATAAATTCACTAACTATAGTATTTAAATTAAATTTAAATACTACCTCTCCTAATGTAATAAATTTAATTTGTTACATATTGCTGCATATTCCCCTTTTAAATAAAATTTTAATTTATTTATTCCTCCAAATACTTTATTTCTACTAAACCATGATTAAATTAAATTTAATTTAATTTAATCCTAAACATAACCTAGATGCTATCCTACACACATCACTTTCTATCTAATAGGTCTACTTACTAATTAACTAAGGTTAATTAGGCTGATTTTTGGATTCCTACACCCATTAGTCCTAATTATTTACTCACACGTGTGAGCAAATTTCTAAAAATTGCCTTTTCAAAAATTGCTGAAAATTTCCTAAACAAGGCTTCTTACATTTTTAATGACACCTCTTACACTTACCCAAAGTATGAAAATGGACGTTTTCTTACACATCTCTTACACACACTTACACATGTGTACTTGAAGTACACATTGACCCTTCACATCCCAAGTTTCCCACACATATGTGAGAAAGTCTTGGACTTTGCATGGCTTATTTGTCTCCTTGGTGGCACCTATGTGGATTCCACATAGATGCCACCTCGCCCTAGCCCTCCAAAATCCTATAAATAGGACCCTTGCCTCAAGAAAATCATCCATCATTTTGCATGTAGAATTATAATGCTAGTTTTCTTTCTTGCATTTATAGTTTTTGCTAAATTTTTTGGTAGTTGCTATATTTTATTGAAGATTTAGAACTTAGTTTATTCGATGCAATAGCTTCATTCATTTGATAGTTTTCATGCCATAAGAGCTTGAGTGTTGCTTCCATAGCTCAACCTTGAGCCTCTTTGGCTTCTTATTGAATACTCGAGGGTTGCTTCCCTAGCTCCTCCTTGAGTATTTCAATATTTGTTTTGATCTACCTTGCATTCATAGTGGGATTTATACTTGTGTTAGGATAGAACACCCACAACCTCTCTAAGAGGTTAAATCAAGCAAGTCTTGGGTGCACTTACTTCATGCTCATACGAGTATATGTGGAGAATAGTGTAGGAATGAGTTTAAGCATAGTTTTCTTGTTAGTTTAATATATTTAATATGCACATGTGTAACTAACTTTTGAGTATTTATGCTTTCTCCACATAGGTAATTTTTTCCACATATAGACCCTTTAGCCTTGAAAAATCCTTGGTTTTGAAACTTGGCATTCTTTGTAGTGAGAAAAATTTTAAAAGGAGGGGGAACATCCATTGTCTATAATATTCCTCCATACCTAAGCATAAGAAGATAAAGATACCTACAAATGATTTTTCAAACAAGAGGGAAATTTCTACTCAAAACTGAGATTTGGGCATATACCATCAGAATTAGCCAGATCATCTAAACTAAAAAGTTTCCAGGTGCTTGAAACATGCCTCGTGAAGGTTGAAAATACTAAAGAATGAACCAAAGCTTTAGATGTGAAAGCTCTATCCCATCAGGCATGCTAGAAAAAATGTTGATCCCTAAGAGGCTCATGCCTAAATAAGGGTAGTCAAGAAGCTTCATAGGAGTGGAAAAAATTATGTCATGTGAAGAAGCCTCTGATATTTTAGAAGTCAAATCGTCATACAAATTTTTTTGGGAAAGGGGAAGAAATATTAATCACAAAAACTAAGGCAATGTGCAAGATATTTTGAAACCCTTTGAATTTCCCTTCACAAATAACAAGAACATAAGACCCCAAGAATGAGCACAAAATGCCACAAAATCTTCATTGTTAAGAAGAGAACATAGTGCTAGAGTCAAACCAACATGGAGCATAATATTCAGATCTTCCTATGAGAAGCACTCGCTAAGCCTTGCAAGAATTGTTCCTATTATCCCACTTAAAACAACTATTCTACAAGAATTTCAATCACCAAAATGGCATGGTATAAACATAGATTAAAACATTGAAATGCAACAAGACATGGTTCACTAAATTACAGTATATGATGAATTATAAGAGCCTAAAATTAAAAATGATAGATACACCTTTAGAATTGATGTGGATCTTTAAAATCATCCACAAAATAGAAGAAAACACACAACAGAGGAAAAATGGGCAAAATTTAATATGCTATCTTCCACTGATTATGTGAAAAAATACAAGGCTAGGATCTGAAAAATGAGATTGTAGCTATTTCTAAGTGTTCTTCTATGCAGTGAAAAAAAGACTCTAGAACATCACATCTAGATAACCTCCCTATTATAAAGTTCTCGTGGGATTATATAGAAATAATTCCTACAATAAAACCTCAAAAATGCAATCGTAAAGGGTCTTGACTCATCATGGTGGTTGTTACAACTATCTTGGGTGTGTTGATCTTTGGATCATGATTCTTCTTCCATACACATAACATGGATGCCACCTATGCATTTCTCAAATTCCTTACCATCATGAAGGAATAAATTTGCAACTCCACTCATAGTGATTCCTCATTTTTTGTGTATGGAGGTTGTCATATTTTTGGATCAAATTTACCTTGGGATTGTTGTTAGATGGAAAAGAAACATTTTTCCTTGAAGAGGTGGACCTTGCCACTCCATCAACTATCATGACCGCAACTTGGATACATGGCATACTGGATGAATTTCTTGATTGAAGTAAGAACACTTTGAAAAGTGAAATAATTTGAAGGAAACAAGGCTCATGGTCATGGTAAAAATTGTGCGATTTCAACATTTTTCTACCCCAACTTCACAACATAACTTTTAGCTTGTTTCTCAAAATTTAGAATGACATACCTCATTGGAAAGGTCTTCAAGAGATCTAAAATTAGTCCCTTAGCACATGCCTTTGAAACATCATGCTAAGGGATAAATGACAATTTCAACCTCAAATTCTGCTCCGAAGGCCTTTGAAAATACATTTTTTGAAAACATAGAAACATAAAAAAAATTTGGATTTTTTATTTTTCTCAATTCTTCTCATTCTATCACTTCTTCATTGCCTCTAGTTACCTTTAGAATGGTTTGGATGAAGACTACATTAGATAGCATCTACAAGCTCATTTTATAAGATCATGATTGTGAGCCTTTTTTTAGAGGAATTGGGTGGCTTGATCATTTTCTAAAGCTGCATGATTTTAATGAACACGTGTCTCTTTACTTTGTAATTACCTTGACAAGACCAATAATTGGTTAAAGGTTTGAAGGTTTTAGTCATAGATTAATAAATTGTAGAGGAAATGGGATTTCCAACAATAGGTGAAACATACCTAGAGGGAAGAGATGCAAGGTTAGCTTGAGCTAAGTTCACACTACTAGGTGACCCTTCATTGGATGTTATCAATCAAGGAAAAAAATATTGTCTCTACCTCTAGAATGGACCCATAGGGTGACTTACATTGTCATGTATTTGACATGCGAGGGAAGATTGTCCCATCTTCATGGTGTCCATTTGATAATTTTCAGCCACCTTAGGCATGATACAATAATGAATGTACCCAATTTTCTCTACAAAATAATTAAGTTGGTGGCCTACACAAAGTTTAGAAAGGTAGTGTAAATTATCTCTCTCAACACTGTTTGATTCAATTTTTATTTGAAATGACCTTAGAAGAAACCCAACTAGGAATGAGTTGGGTTGATGTATTGAAAGTTAAAAGAGTTGAATTAGTGAAAGTATGTCCTTCTAGGAAATGTTTAACTTGTAAGGTTACAAGAGTTGAGGGTACCTTTAAACTAACAAAGAGAGCTTCATCTTAGAAGCCACTTCCCACACAATCTTCTAGTGAGAGTACTACTGAAAGGAAACCCCTTCAGCCATAACTAGTAAAGGTACTAGTTATACTCATGGCTCTACTTTAAAAGAGACTCCTATATCAAAAATGTCAACCAAGTATAAAAGAAAATTGGATAAAAATAAAGAAGGTTCTAAGAAGAAGGGAAAAGTCAAAATATATAATTCCAATATCTCTAAAACCCCAAAATAGAAATCCAAGGAGACAAAACAATCCATAGACACAAAAAAGGATAAAATATTGAGAAACCAGAAACAAGGGTTGACAAAAAAAAAGTGAAGAAATATCCTGTAGAAACTATTAGAACAAGTCATGGGCTCCAAGGGAAATTTAGGAAATTGACAGGAAAAAAGGAAACCAAAGCTATTCATAATTCAATTTCAACTGAATTAGAGAAAACTTTATTTGATAAAGGGGGGAGCAGATAGGTGAAAAAATGACAATAAGACTTGCTTTAGTTTTTTAGACTACTTCCACATCATATAATGCAACAAGGAGTGACTAGGATAGGGGGACTACTCAATAAAAAAATGTAGAGGAAGTATCAATTCACTTTATTAACATACAGACTAATCTTAATTAGGAAATTGATGATAAAAATAAACAAGGGAAACGATATAAAAATGAGGAGGATTCTTTGAATAAAGAACAAGTTGCTAGTGGATCAAAGAACCTTGCAACACTAGCAAAGAGAGTGTAAAACATTAAAGAAAAAAAAAGAGACTAGAAACAATAGTAAAATTTGATCCAAATAGGTAATACTCACATAATCAATCTCATCATGGGCCTTTGTTGCACTTCAACTATGGAAACTAATGGGAGAAATGGAGAAAGAATGGAAAAACCAAAAAGAGTAGCTATAGGAAGAACTTTGAGACAACTAAATTGTGTCATTTAATTCATGTTGGAATCCATTATTTTCCACTGGAGATATTAAGTTGAGGAATTTTATGTCCTATGTACAAAATAAGAATACTAGAGGACAATAATGTAAGGAATATGAAGAAATGGAACAAATTGTTTCTTCATGTCTCTCAGTGATGAAGTTGATGATCCTAATAGAATCCTTTATGAATAGAACAAGCTAATTTAAAAACTTGATCAAATGGCTAGGGTGATGGAATTAAGGAAAGAAGTTCACACAAAACTTGAGGAAATGAAAACTCAAATTACAACATTTTTTGGCCATTTGTCTCAAAGGTAGAACTAGTTTTTAGAAAATCTCAAAAGGGTTGAACCTCACTCACTACAAAAATTGCATGAAGTAGTTTGATGAGCAGTCACATGTATGCATATGGGAAGGATCCAACAAGAAAAGTGAATTCCATTGATGTTCCAACCACTTCTATTTTTTGGTGGCCTCTACCACATTGTGGGGGGGGGGTGTGGATACATTTTATGATGTGAACAAGGAAAATTTCCAATGAGAAATGTTAAAGAAATATCAAATATTTTTCTTGAATCCAATTTTAAAAACATCAAGGTTAACCACAATGGAAAAATTTAGAATGGCATCATGGGTTGAGAACCAAAATTCTCTTGCTGAAGGACCATTAGGAACTTAAGTTGGGGGAATGGTGAGAACCATTTATGTATTTTTATTAGATACTTTTATTATGATCTTGTTAGACATATATGCTTAGATGATTTTTTCATTGATGTCAAAATGTGTTGTTCAGAGGTTTTGATGTAGTCCATATTTTTTGATTGGAAGTTTTGTTTAATATATGATGTCCACAAGAAGGGAGTTGGTGTAGAAGATAGAATAGAGGAAGTCAAGATTAATGTACTACATTTTTTCTTTCTAGAAGGTTTCCACTCTAGAATTGAAGGTTGAATATGTACATATATTTGTAGTGCAGATTTTAGGTACTAGTCTTGGTTGTGGTGATCTCTAGTGATCCAAAAATAGTATCACCAAGGGATATGGTTATAATTATCTTAAGGTATGATCTAGATATGTGTTTTTTATTTTTTCTAACATGGTTAGATGACAAGAGACATGACTTCTAATATGGCATGTTGAAATAGTTTCTAACATGGAGAGTGGATCTCCCTGTAGCGTGTGAAGGTTTGGATATATATGGAAGTAGTATGGTTCTTTGGGAAGGTTTCTACTACATGTTTGTATTTACATTGGAAGTTGTTCTAGTGTTTGTAGATTTGGTATTGGGTTATGTGAAATATGCACATGAACCTTCTTTCTCCTAGGTTGGGTCATGTTTCCATATTTAGGTCTGGGTGTTATTTCTAATGATTATATTTTGGTCTAGATCTTATACTTATTATTTATTCTGATGGGTTCATGTTTAGTGTGACCTATGTATTTAATGTTTATCTCTTATCTATAAAGGTCCTTAGTCTGGGTGCTTTTTGCATAGGACTTTTCTTTAATTAGTTGATAGTTTGACCGACTTGTAATTTGTTCTTTGGTGTGACTAACCTTGTTGTAAGCTCTAATGATTTATATTGTATATAAGTACAATAGGTGTTTTGGAAAAGTGTATGAAGAAAAATTGAATAAGAAATCAAAGATCTGTAAGAAGAGTAGAAATTTCTATTTGAGGACAAAAACTATGAGTTGATGAAATTGAAAAAGTTGTATAGAATAATTACATTATATAGAGAATCACTCTTATTCTTAAAAAGAGTTGTATGTTCCTTGTATCTGAGATCATGTGTCTTGAGTGGACAAGTTTGTTGTATCTTTCCACTTTGGCAGTGAGCCTCTATATGTAGGATCGTAGCAGTGAGCTCCTACCATCATTGTAATCAAATCATACATATACATACATACATACATACATACATACATACATACACACACACACACACACACACACACACACACACACACACACACACACACACACACACACACACACACACACACACACACACACACACACACACACACACACACACACACACACACACACACACACACACACATATATATATATATATATATATATATATATATATATATATATATATATATATATATATATATATATCGGTGAATTATATTTGTGAGAAAGTGCTCATTATGGTTTTTTTCTATTTGGGTTTTCTAGATATAAAATCTTGGTGTTCATGTGACAATGTTTTAGTGTAATGGTTTATGTGATAAATCTATAAGGAAGTGGATTAATTAAGTATAAATTTAGTTTATACTAATTGACTCCCCCTCTCAACATTTGGAGTATGCTCAGCATGTGGTATCAGATCCTATTTCCTCTATAAGAATATTTTCTGATTGAGGTTGATCTAGAGTCCTGAACATCATGGTTGAAGAATATAGAGTGATTGCGATGAAGATGTCAACTTGGACCAACAATTGAAGACCACTTTGGTTAATTTAAGTAGAACTAGATCTAATTTGATGAAGGCTAAAAATAAGATTATATTTCAAAGAACTCTTTTGGATGATGCGAATAGGGAGATAGAAGATCTTGATGAAAAATTAAACTGTAAGATGGACAAGTGTTCTAGACTAAAAATAGAACTAAAAGAAGAAAAGGGACAAATGAAAAAGGGGTAAAACTAGAAGATAAAGTACTCAAATTTTTTTTTTGATGAAAATAATAGGGAATGTTCATTACTAAAAATAGAAGTTGAGAAACCCCAAATGAAGATCAGGCAGTTGAAAGGTGAGAAAGACAATATGGGACCCATCTTGTCAAATAACTTAGAAGAAAGAGAGAATAAATTTGGAAAACCAATGGATGAGAAAAGGGATATGATAGAGTAAGTGCAAGAAGAAGATATATTGGATATGATGGATCGTAATCCTTCTCCCATTCATTCTAAGTATTCATATATTAGAGGATTTTTTTTCCCTTGAAATAAAGTATGACACACAGCTAGTGAATGTAGAAGTCAGAAAAGAAGTCATGCGTTTAATGGAAGATGTTGTCATCACAATAAATTTTGACATAAGGCCTTTTAGTACAAAAGTAGAATGAATATGAATAGAATGGTTAAGAACTTCAGTGTAAATTGTCGTGGTTACAATAGAAATGGTTATAGAATTGTTGAATGTAGAATATACAACAATGTCAAGAAAAATGGTATTGAAAGAATGAATAAGTTTGGTCTGGTTTACTATAGCTATAATAGGATACGGAATACTGTAAAATTTTGTAAAAATATAGGACATAAGAATGATCATCAAATGGCTAAAATAATTTTAGAAGAAAGAAACAAAACATATTCGGTGAAGGACACAAAAAATGCATTTGAAGGTGTTCCGACATCCATTCTAAGTGTTGTTCACTTTTCAATTAAATAACTCAAACTGCAGGGTCTGAGGGGGAGCTTTTATATGAATATTTTTCCCCCTTAAGAAAAATGTTGAGCCTCTCCTCAACATGAAAGTAATTTTTGAAGGATTTTCTAGTGGAAAGATTCCTATTTGGTGGTATATATTAGAGAATTATATTTGTGAGAAAGTGCTCATTATGATTTTTCCTATTTGGGTTTTCTAGGTATAAAATCTTGGTGTTCATGTGACAGTGTTTTAGTGTAATGGTTTATGTGATAAATATACAAGGAAGTGGATTAATTAAGTAAAAATTTGGTTTATACTGATTGAACCCCCCTCTCAACATTTGGAGTATCCTCAACATGTGGTATCAAAGCCTATTTCCTCTATAAGAAGCTTTACCAATTGAGGTTGGTCTAGAGTCTTGAACATCATGGTTGAAGAATATTTTTTTGGATAGAGTGATTGGGATGAAGATGTAAACTTGGACCAATATTTGAAGACCACGTTGGTTGATTTAAGTAGAACTAGATCTAATTTGATGAAGGCTAAAAATAATATTATGTTTCAAAGAACTCTTTTGGATGATGTGAATAGGGAGATAGAAGATCTTGATGAAAAATTAAACTCTAAGAAGGACGCGTGTTCTAGACTAAAAATAGAACTAAAAGAAGACAAAGGACAAGCGAAAAAGGGGTAAAACTAGAAGATAAAGTACTAAAAAAAAATCTTGATGAAAATAATAGGAAATGTTCATTTCTAAAAATAGAAGTTGAGAAACCCCAAATGGAGATCAGGTAGTTGAAAGGTGAGAAAGACAATATGGGATCCATCTTGTCAAATAAATTAGAAGAAAGAGAGAATAAATTTGGAAAACCAATGGGTGAGAAAAGGAATATGATAGAGTAAGTGCAAGAAGAAGATATATTGGATCTGATGGATCGTAATCCTTCTCCCATTCATTCTAAGTATTCATATATCAAAGGAGTTTTTTCCCTTCCAATAAAGTATGACACAAAGCTAGTGAAAGTAGAAGTCAGAAAAGAAGTCATGTGTTTAATGGAAGATGTTGTCATTGCAATAAATTTTGACATAAGGCCTTTTATTAAAAAAGTAGAATGAATATGAATAGAATGGTTAAGAACTTCAATGTAAATTATCGTGGTTGCAATAGAAATGGTTATAGAATGATTGAATGTAGAATATACAACAATGTCAAGAAAAATGGTATTGAAAGAATGAAGAAGTTTGGTCTGGTTTGATATAACTATAATAGGATAGGGCATACTGTAAAATTTTGCAAAAATATAGGACATAAGAATGATCATCAAATGGTTAAAATAATTTTAGAAGAAAGAAAAAAAAAACATATTTGGTGAAGGACACAAAAAATGCATTTGAAGGTGTTCCAACATCTATTCTGATTGTTGTTCACTTTTCAATTAAATAACTCAAATTGCAGGGTTTGAGGGGGAGCTTTTATATGAGTCTTTTTCCCCCTTTAAGACAAATGTTGAGCCTCTCCTCAACATGAAAGTAATTTTTGAAGGATTTTCTAGTGGAAATATTCCTATTTGGTGGTCTATAAAGGTGATTATTCATTTCGGCAAATAATATATCAGATTTTTGGAGGTGTCAGAAACATTATATATTTGGTCGATTATGATCATTTTCTCATTTGTGTTTTGGAGACTTTGAGTGAATAATACTAGTGCAAAGGAGTGTGAAAGACATTGCCAGATGGAGATGTGAAAGATGGTAAATGTAAGTGAAGTGCCTAGAACTGTTCATACTAAGAATTTATTTGTTCCATCTATTAAGGATTCAATTGGTGATTTTTTGAATGTTGATGAAAGGGTTAGTTACAAGGAAGATATTGTATGATATATTTGTGTTATTTTGTAAGAATATGATCATGGAAAACTAAGGAAATCCAAAGAAGTTCATTTAGTTGAGGGTTCACAATTCAAAAATATTTATGTTTGGTTAGGGCACATGGGTTTGGATGCATGGAGTAACTTTATAATGATTGAAGATGATTGTGTTGTCCAAATTGGATAGAGTAGTATTCATGGAGAATACATTTGGTTAGATAAGCCTTATCAAATTACAAAATATGCATTAAGGTCTATGAAAGGGATTTGCGCTTGTGGTGATGTGTCGGTATTAAAATTTGTTCTAATTAAGTAAAAATAGGATTTGAAAGGTCCCGAAACCTTGTACAAAAGATTAGAAGATATTCAACACTGATCAGACAGCCAGACAAAGAGACAACAAAAACAAAGGCACGCGGCCCAACCAAAGACAACAAAAAAAGAGTGCCAAGTAGTTAGATACAAAGAAAGACAACACAGACAAAAGAAAGCAGCAACTAATTGATCTCCATCAAGTCAGAGGCATGAATAGCCAAGAGGTCCATATTAGCATTCTAATCCACCAGCTCCATTTCTTTTTTCTTAATCCCAGCTCTAGTGCAATTATCGATACCAGTTTCCTTGAGGTCCTTGTTATCCTCTCCTTTGTCGAGCTCTAAATTTTCCATCATCAGCAATCTCAATGATTTGGGTGCTCTGCTCTCTATTCATAGATTTGTCTAAGTTGTGGATTTTTTCTTCCAAAAAATTGATTCTTTCCTCTTGTCTCTTGTTGTCATTTTTAAGCTTCTCAAAAGCTTGGTCTAAATCCATCACTTTACCCCCCATTTCACCAAAGGCTTCCCCTTTCCTGATAGCTTCCATCTAGTCTTCAAGGCACCTAGCTAGCAGCTTATCCCCAAAATTAGCCCTTTTTATCATGTTTATTGTCTTTTTCTGGTATTGAATGTCCTCTTTGATAGTTTTTATATCATGGGAAAAAGACCCCATAAACTTCCTGAAGGAGATAATACTGTCCTTATGGTAAGGATCAATGTTGTAATCAGTATTCTTCCTTAGAGGGTCACTAGTACCAGCCTGGTCGGGGCCTTTTCCAACAACTTTCTCTTTCTCCTTCTCTTTGTGGTCAACACAGGAATCAGTCGTGTTCTCTTCCTCCTAAATTTTGTCAACACTACTATAATTCCTTTTACCCTTCCCTTTCTTGTACTCCATTTTCTCCTCATCATTAGAAGAGTTGAAAAGGCCTTTTTTCTTTGTACTCCTGTTGCTTTCCACTTTTTTCCCTTTGAGTTTTGGGCTATTTCTTTTCATTATTTTTTGATTTTGTTGCTCATCCTCGGAAGTGGGAATATCTTCATTCAGCAGCTCAATTTTTCTTTTAATAGTGCTAGCCCTATTTTTACCTTTACTCTTACTTGCCTTCTGACCATCATCCCTAGTATCATCTTCCATGTCAGGTTCAAACATCCCATCCGAGCCCTCCTGGTCTGAGTACTCCTTATTAGGGCTATTACCCTTACTAATAGGTCTAGCCACATTTTTATCTTTCATATGGTTGTAGAGAATAACCATAAGACCCTGATGGGATGCATGGTCCCCTTTAGGGTCTTCCTATAGGCTCTTAATAGTATGGTTCATGGAACACATCAAATAATAGGGCATACTTATAAATTCATCATGTCTAAAATGATTCAAAATGGCAAAATGGTGACCATAAGCTCTAGAAAACCTCCCATCAAGAGTGAGGTAGCTAATAGTAGCATAAAGTACAAAGTGCCATGGTCTACTAATATCAGTAGGACTAATGAACCCACCAACTTGTTTAACCATTCTAGCCTCTTCCTCCTTGTTTTTTGGGAATTTCTCAACCACCAAATCAGAGAAACTCCTATCACAATAAAATTTCATCCCTTCCTTAAGAAGACCTGTCGCATCAACTATATAATCTTCATTGATATCTATCCAGTATTTATTAAATAGAATCTTACCACTTTTCCAATTCTTAAGGAAATACTGAGTGATGCCCAAGTTGCCCCCCTTGATTTTCTCCATGTAGGTGTTGAAGTTGCCCTTCTTGAGAATCTCCCAAGCCTCCCTTTTCTATCTCCAATCATTGCAATTCACTGGTTCATATCTTTTCTTCCCACCTCCCATCTTTGTGGTTTGAGAAAAGAACCTCACAATGATGTAAATGACAGCAATCCCCTTACTGATATTAGTATTAATATCTAATCTTTTCGGAGCCCAGTAATCGTGTGAGGATACACCATCATCCCAAGTGGAGTTTTGGGAAATGATACTGCAATAATTAATCTTTACCTTCCTCATTTTTATCCCCATCCAACTTAAGTTTTCTTTCACTTCTCTGGTTTCCATAAGATCTCTCATGCTGAATGATGGATTTGATCTCAAGCAGAAAATTGTCCTTGTCCTGCCAAGATGTGACTTCCCCTTTTTTGCAAGCATAATTAGCAGCCCAGTCAGCCACCAAATTACCTTCATGATAGATGTGAGTAATGATACACTCAGCCATAGTACTAATTTTCTCTCTTGCCGCTTTAATAATATTATCAATGGTCCATGAAGGTTTATATTTTTCATTAAGACAGTCAATGATATTTTTTGAATCTCCTTCAAGCCATAATTTATTACAATTATATTCTTTAGCTAAGATGATTCATTGATAAGTTGTAGAAGCCTCAGCCATGTGATTAGTCTAGGAACCAATAGGTATAGCTTTTATAGCTTTGCAATTACCATTCTCATCCTAAATAATGATGCCACATCCAGTAATGCCTGGGTTCCCCTTAGATGCACCATCAAAATTAACCTTCATCCATCTAGGAGGCAGGAAATCCCATTTCACATCATCCCTAGGATTAGTTTGAATCTTATTATTAATTTGGAGTCTCCACTTTTTTAGGATTATGGTATCCTCATCATCAACATTGGTACCCTCCGAGTTCATTATTCTATAGTTTTCACTAATCAACCTTCTATTTTTCTTGAACAAAATCTTGGGAGGGTTAATGATCTCTCTAAAGATTCTATCATTTCTCTCTTTCCATACAACCCAACATATATGAGGTAGAGCATAATTCCATATCCCTTTAATGTCTTTGTTTCTAGAATTTATGTTCCAAGAATTGAACATTCCCTCCATATCTTTAGGGAGCACCCAATTCAAGTTGAAGGTGTTGAAGAAGAGGCCCGAAAGTTCCTGAGTGTAAGCACAATGAATAAAAATATGGTTAACAAATTCTTCATCTTCCCTGCACAAACAACACATGTTAGTTAAATACATACCCCTTATCTTAATGTTATCAAGAGTCAGGATTTTATTTTGTAACATCATCCAGTAGAAAATATTGATCTTGGGGGTAAGCCTTCTAACCCAGGCCTTAGCCTAGAATGGGGGGATAGTAGTACTAAAATTCTAAGAATAGGCCAAGCCAAAATAAAATTTCCCATTAGAATTATGCTTCCATATGATAGTATCTTCTTGCTCAGAGAGGAGCACAACATTAAGCATGTTGTTAAGAGTTTGAAGATTGTTGTTAATCAAAGATAAATCAATCCACTTATTGTTGTTCCTATAATTACCAACTTTAGAGCCTATTTTATCTTTGCATTCAGCCATGTACTTACTCCATTTAGGTATTTCAGATAGGGGAAGGTCCCCAGTCCAAAGATCTTCCCAGAAACTGACAATGTTCCCCTTACCAATCTTCCATTTAACTCCTTCCCGAATGATACTCTTAGTTTTAGTAACATTTTTCCATATACTAGAACCCATTATTTCAATATCAGAATCCAAATAATTAAAAATATTAGGAAGGCTTTTTTTATATTTACTGTGCCATAGTGAGTTCCATTCACCTTCCAAGTTATAACTTCTCCAATAGAGCTTAGCCAAAAGAGAATCATTCAATTGTCTAATTCTTCTAATTCTGAATCCACCTTTAGGTTTGGGAAGATAGACCTTATCCCAGGAGACCAGAGCCATGCTTCTTTTTTTCTCAACACCAGTCTAGAGAAAGTGTCTTTGAATTTTCTCAATAGCTTTAGCATACTTATTAGGAATTCTAAAAAGACTAAGAGCATAGATAGGGATGCTCTGAAGGGAGGCCTTTAACAATTGAACTTTACATACCTGACTAAGGAGAGCACCTTTCCAACCATAAAATTTTTTATGAAATTTGTCCACAACGGAGCTCCAAAAACAATCCGGAGGATTAAGGCCAGGAGGCAGGCCCAAATAGGTGGTAGGGAGCAAACCAATTTGACAGCCCATGATTCTAATAATTTTCCTCTTCCTTATATCAAGGACATTTATGAAGTATAATGAGCTTTTATTCCAGTTAATGAGTTTCCCAGAAGCTTTACCATAATTATTGAGAAAAAGTTTGAGATTTTTAGCTTCAGCCA